>BLKR01000371.1:0-559965 GCA_011170035.1 Teleogryllus occipitalis
AAGAGCTCGGTGATGATCTCAAGCACAAGCTAATAATCCTGCTTGGACAAAAATGTGTACTATTATGAAGTGCCATGGCACTCCCACACACCAATGTGTATCGCCTCTCTAATTTTAAACTATTTTCCTATGTCTTTTCGGGCGACGTAGTAGCAGGCCACTTGTGACGAGTACCTCTGCACCCGATCAGTGTCATTCCTCATTCGACTAACCGGGAGAGGTGGCTCAGGGCATCAACTGCTGTCACTGCAGTCCCTCTGACCGGGAGCCCTAGGTGCGAGTCCCGAAGGTGGCAAGATTTTCGACTCTAGCTTGTCAGCTTGGTGGAATTCAGTCGCTGTCTGGAAGAGAAGTCCGTTCGGCCGGCTGCTCTGATAGGTAGTTTTTCGTAGTTTCTCCGATCAACACCAGGTAAATGCTGGAGCAGTACCCTAACAAACGGGCCACGGACCGTGCGCGATCTTTCCCACCTCTTCTTTCTCCTTTCCTCACCCCTTACACACACTTACACTAAAATGCACTTCACTACAACACATGTCGAGAGAACAGTCGGGAGCTTATAGCTTCTCCTGGTTTGGTCGGTGCTCCGCTCATGAGAGATACGTGGTTGGAGAAAACCCCGCTAGCTGACGGCAGCTCGACGTCGGATCTCGCCATACAGAGGGGGATGACTACCGCCACCTCTAGAGAAAAACACGCACTGCACTTACGGAATAATGACCTAGTTAATGCGCCCAGAATCACTAACAATCAATCAATCAATCAATCATTCATGCGTCCATCGCGCCGCGATCAGCATCAAAGGTTGTGAGGTAAATATGCATAGGTAGTTAACACACAGGTGATTTCCCAAACCACGACAGTTTTCCAGGTGAGAAAATGTCACTTCCACTAACAAACTTGCATCATCCCGAGAATGATGAAATAATGGTGAAATGAAAGACTGGAAAAACAAGATAAAATCTGCGGTGAATCCGTTTTGTTAATTACAAACTCCATATGAACCAAGATTCAAAATTTTGAACACCAGCACCCAGAGATAGATTGACCACAATCAGAAGTGACCTAGTAGTACAGTTTGTAGAAAAGGAGTGGAAATGATTTCACAACGTTCGTGTAGTGTCGTTCGTTCTGATAATGGACTGAATAAATTTTTCTCATACACGACGGTACAGACCCCAATCTTCCTGATAAAACAGTTATTTAATATTTATGTATTCGCGTGAAAGTTAGAAGAGATAGGTAACATCTAAATTTTAGAAATAAAGTGAAATTAGAGCATTTTAAGGGATAATCATTAAAATATGAATACAATAAATATTTCATTTTCATTTACTTTGATCTGTATGTATTAGAAACAATTATATCAATAATAAGATTGAACACGTTACTCGTGTACTTTAGTTACAAAAGCTGAGGACCCTAGATCTACTCTCAATAACTCGAATTCTTCTTTATCTCAAATTTTGTTAATTTTGCTTTGTCTTTTGTAGTAAACATGTGTACCAGTTACTCTATCTTATATAAGTAGAAATCGATTATTCAAACTTTTCTCCCTATCTGATTCCACTGCATTGTAAGTTGAATTATGTAACATGTAAATTATTTCTTCGCTTTTTGTATCCATTGACAACTGAATGTTTAGCCTCGGGGTGCTATTCTCAAATGTAAATAATTGTATACAATGCGTTGATATCTGATAAAAATTAATAAATATATGAATGTTAAACAATTAAACTGTATTTCTTTTAATTAATAATATAATGGAACATATCTGTGACATTCACGAATATAAATTATAAGTAAAATTAGTAAAAAAAATAGGAACAATAGTTATTTATCTTAAAAGTGGCTAAAAGAGACCATTATGTGCAAGTTAGCTGATTGTTCATGAGCGTGGTAGCGCGAGTGCATCTATAGTTACTAACGAGCACTTAATGGCATTTTACCCACTTGTAATTACATTTTATCTTATGTGATAGCCTTTTTAACATTTTGGCATATTTGCCATCTGTTATCTTGTACGATTAATGGTAGTATATTGATTTGGGCAGTAACCGTTATGACGTCGGATACATTAAAGAGCCATTTTATCTACCGAAGGAAGCTTTATTATATCGGATATAACAAGAAGCCATTTAATCTACTCCGAACACGTGAGTAAACAGCAATAAAAGCGATCGGATGAGATAAAATATTTTAAAACTAACAAACTCAAAACGGAAATATTTTTGCAACAAATTGAACGAAATTTTATTAAACCAAGTTATATGAATTTCTCAAACATAAGCCATTTCACATTTTGTAACAATTTTTATGTAACTTTGTCACCAAGCTCCTATGAGGTTTTATTGATTTGTTCTCTAAAAGCCTTATTTAACTTTCATTGTCAAGATGCGTCCCTGCGAGAATAGTTCAGTTTTCATCTTGAAAAATCTTTTCCTACATTACATCTAAGAAGGTCTATTTTAAATAACATTCTTATAAAAATTAAAAATCTGATGACAAGAAGAAAAATCTCTCAAAAATTCTAAATGGGTTTATGCCTTAAAAATTAAATAAAACTAATGAATCTTCAACTGAGTAAATTTTGAATGAAGTGAATGAATCGTTATTACTAAAGAACAATTAGAGTTATACTTTACTTCAATTTTCAAGCCCGTAAATTTCCGCCAGTTTCCAAGGTTAGTCACATATTCTTCTGAAAGACATTTGTCAAATTCATTCATAAATATTTTTTTACTGCGCAACAACTCATTCTCATCTTTAAAAAAATAAAAATAATATTTTAATTAAAATGTATCTTCTACAATAACACTTATACATTTTTCTATATAAAATATTTGTAAAGTTTTCAATTTGTTTGAAATCATAAAATTGTTCCAGTTCGGAATAAAATAACATGAAACAATTTAAAAGTAGTTTTCTATTCAATAGCTCTGCCAAATGAATAATTTGTATCACATCGTTTGAGATTTCGATCCTCAGGGAACTTTGCCACCCAAACATAAAATATAATTACTTAAAACTGAGTATTTTAGTATAGTTGCATTGGTTACTAAAATCTAAATCATTCTTTGGCAGGTAAAGTATTGAATACAAAACTGAACAAATAATAGATTTCTCAAAACTGTTATCTTTCTTTTCGACAGATGAACAAATTATGATATGAAGCAATAAAAAATATCATGATACTTGAGTGTACATTTGGTTTCACGAAATACGAAGGATGTTTTAGAGTTAATATTGTGAACTTCTAAAACGCGAGGATGTACTGTAATTGGAGCAGAGTTTTACTAGTAATTAATTTCGGGCAGGTTTTTTTAAAAAAATATTTATTTTATTATTTTTTAAATATTTGTTCTTCATTGCACCTGACAATGGGCAATAAATTAGACATCTGAAAAATAAATTCGAAATGTTATGCATTACTACATCATAAAACAGTTGTATGAATTGAAAATACCTTTAATTTAAACCTAAATGATTCAATAATGTCAAAAACATCTCACAATGAACCCATTATTTTGGGTGATTTCGAGAGCAAAAGTGAAAGTTTGTTGAATTTTGATGTAATAACATGTAATAGTAGTTTATCTAAAGCTATGTTATGTATCAATATTTTTGTCATGGTTGCATAAAGATTAATTTATATCTAGGCAAATAGAAACAATAATAGATCATAACTTTAAAATAAATTCTCGCCTAGTTATTGGGAAGCTCATTATTTTGTAACCATTCAATTAGTGGGAGGAGATAAAAGTACTTTAAAAAATAGTGGAAACTGAATAAAATTTAATTCAAAAGTTTCAAGCAATTTTACTGAAATGCATAGAAATGGACTTTTTTGTCTCGCTGATTTCGTATGTTTTAATCATTACTGTTCGTATTGTTTTCTCACGTTATTGGTGCATCCTACCGACTAGATTCGAACTCTGGTCGACATTAAATAGAGTATGCGGCAAAAGAAATGACAATGAAATGTATGTTAATTGCATTTGTTCAGTGGTAAATGTGTTTCAACTGTAAACAATCACATTCCACGCATTATTCATAAGGTTTCTGACGATTATTTAACGTGTTGATTAAGGAAGGTTGGTGGATACAAACAATCATTATCTTCGCGAGTAATTTGGTAATATTAATGACTATGAAAACCGATTCTTTCTTTCGGCAGGCCTCATAAGTAAGTTCTGGGACCGTGAGACTCGGAAAACAGACAGGGTACGGGAACGGAGTTCCACGAGAATTTACGTGATCTCTAAACTGTTGCAAACGGGTAAGATGAGTGGTCTCTTGCTTCGACTTGAAGCATCTATTGCTGTCGCGACGCGTCGAAAGGATTCGATTCATTTTCCCGCAACAAATTGTACGAATCCCACACGAATGGGGGCAATAACGAGGTCTCTGAAGTGCTCTTTAATTGTAGTTAATGGTTTTCTTTCAGGAGAGTTATCACTCAAACCAAACTGAGAAAAGAAGGGGGGTGGCAATTGGTGCAACTTGCCTCAGGTCCCGACTTAATTGGGACGCCGATTATATTTTCATTCGAAACAAATAAACATGTATGTACTTCTCATTCAAATTAACCGCTGTAAATTATTTTTGTTACAAAAGTGAATTATGTTTATGTATTTGTGACGGGCGGAACTTTCGTTTGAAATAAGGGGCCCCCGTGGTTCTTCTGCCACAAGCCACTTGTTTTCTCTGGGACCTCCTGAAACCAAATCACAGCGATGTGCTTCGGGTATTGTACTACGCATTGGGGACTGTAACACGTGTTTGAGAAGTCGTTCATTGTTCTCGTTTGTAGTGACGGCACTTGGGTGCTCTATTGTTGCTCTCCCGTTTCAAGACTAGGTTTTCTCTTATTTAAAGACCGAACTGCGACGGGACTCGAAAATAGCAGCTAATATTGTTTTGTTACTTGGGACCTATTTATTAAACAGCTCCTTGTTGTTCTTTAATAAGCGAATTTGATATTCGTCGATAAATATTCTCTTCCTTTGGGAGACACAATTGAAAAAATTCAAAAAACTCTGAATTCACATGTCAAACTATTCCATTCACATTGATTTAATCTTTTATATGAGAAAGAAAGCAACAAAAGATCAACCATTTGAGTGTCGTTTATTTTGTCGCAAATTGTATACTATTAGAAATGGACACTTCTACTTCCTCCCTCAACTTTTCTCAGTCAGTCTCTGTGTACTATTATTTGTCAGGTGCATTTGTAAACTACATTATTGGCTTACTGTAAATTGTGCGATAATTCTGGTATTTTTCAACCACAAACAGGGCAATAATGTAGTGCTTTTCATTTCCTGTTATTAGACCCCCCTGAATGGAGAGGGCAGAAACAAATTACAATGATGTTCTGATGCAGCAATGTGACGATTATGTCTGTGCTCATTCCAACTTCACAAGGAAGAAAATAAAGATGAACAAAATCTATTGGCCAATTAAGAATGTGATATTAAAGCCGTGGAAACGGAGTCTGAAAGTTAAGGACGAGTGTACGAATGAAGATTTAGTGAGAGGCATCAAGTAATGCAAAATTGGATGTTAATTACCACAAGCTAATATTTAAATAATAATGCTATATTAAATTTGAAGAATAATACAATGTATCCTTTCTAGCTAAAGCAGAACGGAGGGTATTCAGGTGATATGACTGAAATTATGAATCTTCGGATACCGGGCCCTCATTGAAATTTAATTAACAATGAACTTGCACACGTTCTAGAAGTCCCTCATAGGAATCCTAAAACATCCTCTACACTCTGAGTAAAGCGCTACTCGTACAAAATCATGATTTGAGCGAATTAATGGGATCTTTCCATCTGAAATCCTCCTGGTACTTGTAATAAGCCAGCCAATACAACACATTAAGCAGACCAAAGGAAGCCGGGAAAAAGATGCGAGCTCCACGGTCGATGTGGGACACGCTGTTGACGTAGCGGCTGGCTTTGCCCGCCTGCGCAGCCTCCCGCTGCCGCTGGCGCCGGTACTCGTCGTCGCCGATCAGGCAGTACATGAGCTGGCGGCACTTGGGCACGTGGCGCTCGGTCTGCGTGTGGCGGGTGACGCGGGTGCGCGGGTGCGGGGCCAGCGGGGCCGCGGGGCGCGCGGGGGACGAGGCACGCGAGATGCCGTAGCTGATGGGGTCCTGCAAACGGAAAGTCACCACAATAAAAAAAACACGCACTTTCTCTCCATTTGTAATGGAAATTAAATTCAGTCGACTTCGGTTATAGTGAACTTCTGGGACCCAACACTTTTGGTGCACCATATCAAAGGTTTGGATTGATTTATTTTACGTCAAGAAACAGATAAAACTGTGTATAACGTGCTATAGGGAGAAGTGAATTCTGTGCACGTTTTCAAAATTCTGTGATCCCTACACTAAGTCATATACTACTAGAATTTTGAATTAATAATAATAATAATAATAATAATAATAATAATAATAATAATAATAATAATAATAATAAAAGCTCCAAAATAATAACATCTATTCTCAAGGATAAATTTCCCACTGAATTCTAGAAGTCGTGCACAGATAATGAAGTTACATAGATAATGAAGTTACAAGGTTCACTATATCCGATGGTATCAAAATTAAATACCATTTCTCCTTAACGATTGATTTTATTACAACAGAGATATAGCAAAATATATGAACAGCCCGAACTGAAAATTTCAATATCCTTTCTTTATGCATAAAAAATCAATTATCTTCGTTTCGTACATTTTTCATTAGTAGTTTATCTAGATCCTCCTCCGAGGTTTGTGCTCTCTTCATACTTGATTCTGCATTCTGCAATGTCCCCGTTCCAAGTCCGCTACCTTTACGTCAGGGGAGACTTATTCGAGTATGACTTTTTGCCGACGATAGTTTTTTTCATGCTGCATGGTTATAGTGTTGGAACATGTGGTAATGAGGCGACACGTTATTTTCTAGGAGGAAATTAATTTCCCGAACATTGTATTTACTATGTTCACTGTAGCCGAGGTTCAGGTCACTATAACCGAATCTTATTACGCTTGTTAGTAATGTAAGTGAAACGGGATCAGTGTCTTAAGTTCACCAAAACCGAGGGTTCACTATATCTGAGTTCTCTAAAACCAGAGTCGACTGTAGTTACAAGCGAAAATTAAATAGTTTCACGCAATTTTTTTTTGTTCAAAACTTTAAAAGAAAATATATTTCTAGCATTGAATTCATTGTGTAAGGTATGCAGTATATTCACGAACAGATGGGATGAGTTTTTTAGCCTTACAATAGATTACGGCAACAGATACGGCCCAAGAAGGGAGTTTTCTTAACCAAATGAAGATGCAATGCCTTCATAATTAATTTTTATTTTTTAATTTATTAAATGAAATAAAGTAGGTAGAGAAATTAATTTCTCAACTTCTCTTTATTTTCCTTCTTATAGCTTCTCAGTCTCTTGTTAATTTATCTCAGTTCATCGAATATTATTAAAGATAATTCGAATTTCTATTATTCAAATATTTGCTACTTTTTGAACGTATCTACCCGAAAAAATTTATGGTACTTTTTCTTATAAATACAGGAAAATTTTCGGAGATTCCTTAAACTGAAATGTTACAAAATATGCCAAGGGAAAAACAACTGTACACTGGCAATAACTGTGAAAAGTAATATTTCAATTTTAGCGTTACATATTTTCTTTACTATTATCAGGATGACTTCAAGTTCCATCGAATAGCGCAAAGATAGGTAAAGACCACTGAAAGAGCAAAAATAAATTTTAAATAATTATCAAGCGCTTCGGATATATTTTTTTGTTAATTATTCAAATGAATTTGATGTGAAATGAATATGTGGTGAAAATGAATTTGATACATCTGGTACGAGTAATGCTCTACGTATATTTCAATGAAATTCTTCAAAGGAAACACAGAGTTCATTTATGAGAAAAGACTCACATTGTAAATAGGACAAATAAGCGAGCTCCGCCTGCGGCCTGCTCTCGTGGAGGGGCTGCTGTTCGACTCGATCAGCTCTTCTTCAACTGGGGGTTCGGATTCTTCCCACTCATCTTCCTCTATGGGGATTTCCCCGCTTCCAACCTATTGATGATGTGAATACAATACATTACTTTGTGATTTAACTAATAAACTATATTTAGTATACTTGTATCTGTTTAGAAAACTATAACAGATGGAGTAAAATAGTGATGCAAGAATACAGTATTAAAGTGGTAAGAAACAAGGACTAATTAAGAAAATTATAATAATTATTATACTTAATAAAATTTTTAATAATAATAAATCATACAGATGAAGGTGTTTGAATACAAAACAAATATCTTTATTGTACTAACATCTACAAAATATGTAGACAACACTAACAACGAAAGAGAAACCAATCTGTCTGAAGTAGAATCTCCAAAACTGATTTCGTATAGTATTTGCAAAGCCAGACTACTTTACATATATCTAGCTCATCATTTTACAGACAGTCAAAAACTTGATTGTTAAACTCTAGTACCCCTTCCCTAAATGTTCTTCTAAAATGTAACGTTAAAAATTATCTTAGACGTTTGGCTAATAAAATATTTTCATAATAGGCCTTGTCGTTCTTGAGTTTCACAAAAAAGTATCCTTTGGGTCATGTGACAGTGGTCATATTATGTTCTTTCCAACAGTAGATGTGTTCCATCACAATAAACCCTATTTGGAGTAAAATTATGACAAAATTAGACACTTCTAAGTTATGCTTCTGACTGGCTTAGACGAATGCACGGGAAGGGGGTGTGTGCAAAGATTCCAGGGGGCTAATTGGTTCTGGCCAAAGGAGGCGTGGGGTGACCAAAGATGGGGGGGGGGGCGAAGTGATTCGGGAATTATAAAAATTTATTACATTTTGTGGTTTCATTTGGTAGAATTGTATGAACCATGAAAATGTTTTTGTACTTGCTTATTATAAACATCTTGTCGAAGAACATTCACCACATATTCTGCTATTATAGGCATAGGTCTGTAGAAACTTTAATCAACTTTCGCCAAATAAACGTAATGTGAAGGAAAACATTATTAACATATTCAATTTAATTTTGATACGAAATATTTGATTGAATTTTAATGCAATATTTAATTAAAATAATTATCGTAGGACTCTTTTCTTTTGTAGAGAAGTACAATCCAGTTTCGGTTTCTTTATACTTGTATCGCTGTTCTTGGTTGTTACTCACTCCAACTATTTTAATGTGGTCAAAATTTTAATATTACACGAGCAGACACTAGATTTCAACTGCATCTAATATTCAAAACAAAGTACATTATAGGGTCAGGATCGGTAAAGAGAGGACGGGTTTCTTCAGATTCTTCTGCTTCATACTAAAATCATCGCCATCTTCTCTATTATTCATTTGCTTCTATTACAACTTCAGTAAAGTACAGAATGCTCAAGCATAATCTTTAGTGCGACATCATTTCCGAAGGTGACATTTTCATTTTTTCGAATGAGTGTGCTACCACGTGCATACCTATTAATTCAAATCTAGCGAGATTGTGACTGTAAATTATGTAATGATAAGAAACAATGTTATGATATGATTTACATGTAAAAGTATACATTTTTAAGATGAAATGCAACAATAACACCACTTCGTAGAACCCATGGAGAAAAAAGGGAGCTCATACACCATCGGGCAGGTAGCTTCAAAAGCGACGGTTCAACAGGAAATAGATCAACCTGAGATGTTCGTCAATTGAGAATATCACTTCCATCATTTTCCTCCGTGAAGGAAACATTTTTAACGCAAAACGACTGCTTCACGTTGTCCCCGACTCTTTGAACGGTGGTATACGGATACATAAACTTTTGTGAGGTTTCCTGTATCATTCTTACTGGCATATGGGTGATTTCATTCAGAAGTTCATTTAAAGCCTTGCAACTGCAGAACGTGAAATATTTCATTGGATTTTTTATGGATGAATAAAGCAAACTATCAAGAAGAATAAAGGATATGAAAGTCATTGGATATCTATTGATAGACGCATACATTCTAACCCATTAACTGCCAAATTAATTTTGTGCGCATAGCGCTCTCTCATTGCTGTCGCGTTCGTACGCGCACAGCTGTTGGAGCTCTCTGGCAGCATGTTTTTGCAACTTTTAGTGCTAATCAATTGTTGTGTTGCTAACTTATACTACTAGAGCGCTCTAAAACGCCAAATGGTGGTTATATGAGCATTTTGTTCCTATAAGAAGAAGCAAAACCGTTACACTTTAGCTACATATGCCCCGTCAACTTCGGTGCGGACCAACCACCGTTTGCTTTACACCGGCCTCTCCCTGGGTCCCTGCGACTTAACCACAGGCATATAGCAGCTAAGCACGGTAGACAACGTCTACTCAAATGAAGACTATTAACGATATTGAGTATTGCACAAATTTTGTGCCTTAAATATACACCAAATGGAGAAGATTACTGTCCATTCTTGTTTGACGCAAATGCAAACCAATGAATGTCAAACGTACTAATCGCATTATTATATGAGGAAAAGAGCATTATCAGAAAGTACTCTTTAGAACTTGCAGGACTGCTCAATATGTTCTTGAACGACATCGATTTCTTTATTAAATACGCAAGGTTCTGATGGATAAAAGGAAGGGTCCCACTGGGCATCGGTCGCAATGATAGCCTTACAATGACTGTCTTTGTCTATGATGAAATTGGCCTTTCTTTTTAAAACATATCTACTGAATTTTACGTGTAAATATACACACTTTTTAAACAACGAATAGCGACGGAGGGAATCTTAGGGGAATACCCATATTCTGTCTGCAACGTAGTTTTATGTTTTTCGTTTATTGAAAATACACAAGATCAGTCAATTATTGACGATATTCAATGCATTGTTCATGATATTTGGAGATTTGTTTTCATTTGATATTAGGTTTGTGGATTCAGAACGTACATTTGAGTTTGTGTAAAGGTGGCCGTTCTGGATAGAAGTCCCTATGAGATTGCGGAAGCCAGTATGGCTGCAACTGGACAGCGGTTTGCGAACGTCCTTGTGAATACGAATGTGTGTCGAAGATCTTTCATTATTGCCAAATATACCAGGGTAGTGAAGTTTTCGAAATAAAATAATTGTATTTGTATGAAACGTATTGAAGCAATAGTGCTTGTTGCAATGTGCTAGAGTCGAATTAAAGTGTCCAGAGGAAATCAAAGCTAGAACCACGTGCGCGGGAGGTGTATATGCCTTTCGCGGACGAATAAAATTATGTCAATAGTGTTTCAATATAGAGTTTTATTTAACTTAGTTTTAATTAATTTGAATTGCGCACATTTTTATTATATATTCGTATTTTGAATTTTGGAAATTATGTTTCCACCATTCGATGGAGGTGCAACCTCTAGTCTGTTGGGGCACCAACCGCCACTGGTTTACGCAAGTTTTATACACATTTATAATTTACAAAATAGTTTAAATGGTTTATAAAATAACCCTTGATGCTCCTCGTATTGGCCTGTGATTATTATTATTATTATTATTATTATTATTATTATTATTATTATTATTATTATTATTATTATTATTATTATTATTATTACTACTTTTATTAATTAGCCCTTGTTTCTTATATCTTTATCATTCTTGTAAGATACCAACTTCAATTTCAATAAATGACAGTTATTCACAAAATGTACAGTTTATGTTCATGTGGAACTTAAGAAAGAAATCTGAAGTCAGCATAATGACATGACATAACCAACACCATGTTTTTTTCTAAGACATATTTTCTGTTAAACAAACTAAAGTGTGTTTGAATAATAGAGAATGTTGAGATAATCAATTAGGTCATGGCCCCCTCACAATTTCAAAAGGGGCTCCATAACTCTATATATTAAAACATATTATTTCCATAAATATCTTCAATTCCTTGTTTTATACTTTTTTAAGCTGACAATTTGGAGAATTGATAAACGCATTTTGGAAAAACGGTTCCAAATAATTTGGCAACCATGTAAATGGTTCAACATACTTTCAATTGAATTTATTAAATTGGCTCATTAAAGTTATAATATCATTCTTCTTGTAGTATTTTTTTTAATTTCCTAATAAAATATATGCGAATTAAAATAATGGAATATGGGGTTCCACAGGGGTCTAAAAATGTAGAAATATTTCACCTCTTTTTAACCTGTGCTCATCTAGTACATACACAATGCTTCATTCTGAAATACTAATAGAAGCTTCTTCTACTGAAGACGTAATTCAATTCACACTTTTTTGAGGTGACAAAGTATTATTTTCTTACAATTTTTCATGGCTTTAGAAGGTGCTGTAGTTTTATTAAAATAAACTGAAAAAGTTGTTACATTTATGTAACCTTGGACACTAATCTGATTAATTGCAATCAATATCACTACATATTGAGAGTCTATAGTAGAGTAATATTTTAAAAGAACTACGAGAAATGAATGAGTAGAGATCTATCCCTTTATTATCTCAATAGCAGACAGTATTCCTCATAATTTACATAGGCAATTTAAATTACTGAACATTGGTAGATATCTAATACTTTTCCAAATAGGCAACATACCTACATCATACTGAGCTTTGGAGAAACTTAAAAATAAATTAATGCATATGGCCTGTGCTGAAAGGGACAGTTGACATTTTATAGAATAACTACAAGAATTTTTTATTGATAAATGACAAGGAATAGGAAAAGGAAATCAATAGAAAATTTCACTATTAAGGGTAAAATGTTGTCTTTAGTTCGCTCCTAAAAGAGATGTAATGAAATAATAATATCAAAGAAACATAACTAAATTTCTAAAAATTTCATGTACTTGTGAAATATTGAGCTTCGTTCAGAAGTCAGAAGCACTGGATATCAATGAAGTCAGAGAGGGATAGAAATGACCAACAATCAAATGTGATACACTAAACAGAAATCAGAAAAATAAGTAATAGAATCAATCATTAAAGAGTAAAATTGGTTCAGACATGCCTCAAGACAAAAATGAGCTCATATCAAAAATATTTGACAAAAATCTAGGATCATGTTTTGCAGGAAGGCAGACATGAAGTGACATAATTAGGAAATATGAAACAAGCAGATAGAGCTTATAATATTGTGATACTTTTGAAAATATGTTAAATGCAGCCTATTTATTTGTGATGATAGATGGGTAATGTATTCAAATTATGAATATTTGAAATGTCAAGACTAATTTTAAAGTCATCTTGTGTTTCAAACTCAACAGAATGTAGAAAATTAACTTTTAACTAAGCATTTGAGGCAATGAGGAAAACAGTGTCTAATTTGGAGGTATTTACAGGAACCTTGATTATTTTTAGTGTATCTGGTACAGATTAAATAGGTTTCTCATGTATGATCATTCAGAACATAGAATACTTTATAGTTTAATGAACACATTAGAAATAAATATTCAACTGAGATTTGTTTGAAAATGGGAATTGATCTCATACTTTATAAAGATATAACAGGTGTGAGAATCCCAACATAATGTATATGAAAAATCCAGTTCTGTGAATAAATCTTTCTTTGTGAAATAATTTTCACAAACAATCTTTCTTCAATAAAAATAATATTATCCCAAGTATAAAGAGTGGTTTATTGTTGGGGAGATGGTGGCATTCCAAATATTTGAAGAAATGGTTTTGTCTTTACCAACATTTTGTGTATTTTATCAGCAGTTTGCATTGGAAATTCTGACAGACAGAAATTCTACTTGCAGTTATGAACTACCTACTTTCTGATGTTAGTAGTTACTGAGAATGAGTAGCATCTCAATCTTTTCTATATTAATATATCTATACTAATAATTTTTGTAATTTAAGTCAGTTTTTTATTTATCGTAGTCAAATTTCTGATTTTCATACATACATAAAAGACTTTCATACATACATGTTATAAACAACATCTTTTATATAAATACAGTGTAAATATTTCATACTAACAAAAATAAGAATACACTAATATTTTCTTTTGTATAATGGAATTGTAAAGAATTATATCAATTATAAATTGCCGTATAGCCTCAAAGAATGTCTAAGTCATCTTAAGAAGTAGATCTGTAGATTCAGGCATCATTTGAAAGGTTGGTTTATTCTTTGAGATATAAAAAGTAACACTTTGACAATATGGTCGTATGTTTTAGGAGTTGCATAAGGATATCTGGCATTCCAAGCCTATCCTATACAATAACACTAACAATTTTTGTAATTTTTGGGAGTTTGTAAATTAATTTTCTATTAAGCATGTAGTGGATCCAGATGGTCACTTGAAACAAAAACACACAACTTCTCAGCAGGTAACATTACTATTCACTGTTGAAAGGAACATTACACTGCTTTACACAGGGAATGCAAGAAGGCATAGAACTGACAAGATTATCAAAGAAAACCAAACAAGGGTGCTGATACGACCAACTTAAGAAACAAAGTTCTAATTATTCTCAACATTTTCTTCATAATATTGTTGCAGTATAATATTAAAAATTAATCATTGAATTTTAATTGTTTAAAAAAACAACAACATTCAAGCCATAATACTGTATTGCCTTGCTTGAAGTAAATTTTATATTATTTCAGTTATATTTTAGGAACAAAAAGTACAAACAATAGGAAATTTTATCAACTATCATGTTTTCATTGATAGTGACCTCATAGTTAATCAGTTTTAAGAACTTCCATTCTTACGCTTGTGGAGAAACAAACAATTTAATGTAGTATTGTGAATGTTATCATGGGAATTTCTGTGACTTGCCAAAAGGTATGTAAATTATTTGGACTGCAATGTAAACAATGGATTTTTTCTTTATATGATATAAGCCACCACCTTATTGGAAGATATTAAGAATTGCAGAAAAGTGTAATCTATATTGCATTTAATAATTAAAATATCAATATGCTAGAGAATGTGCCCATGAACTTCTATTGTTGAATTATTTAATTTTTACTTTCCTGTAGATATAATAAGGTTTATAGTATTTATTGACAGTAAATAATGATTTTTATCACAAGAGATGTGATGCATTTAACAGGCACTGTTTGAATGAATTTGGATTTGATTGAAACTATTAGTAATATCAATTATATCCTTATGAGAAAAGGAACCCAGTAAAAGCACAAATTTACCTTAGTGAAGTAGTGCACGGCAGCAAATTCTAACAGAGTGGCAATGCAATAAAAGAAGCTCATGAGAAGAAACCAGTCAAGAGCAGTGGCATAACGGACTTTTGGTAAATCAGTACGGCTGTCCAAACTAATGGTAGAGAGAGTCAACACTGTTGTAATTCCTAATAAAAGACACAAAATACATCTTAATATTGCAAAATTTTACCATACCCCCAAAATAATTATTTATTGACAAGACAACTCAATAATAAAATGAAAAGTACTTTTATGAAGAAAATAATCACCTAGTCCTACACGGTCACTTGTGGCTTCTCGATGAATCCAAAATGAGACCCATGACAGGACAACAATTAGAATACAGGGAACATAAACTTGAATTAAAAAGTAACCCGTGTGTCTTTGGAGATTAAAATTCACTTGAAGGACAGAAAATTCACCTGGAAATATTTCAGAGTTGATTAATAAACAAAGAATTGTTTTCTGGATGTATATTTTAAGAATATACTAATAAAACTGATGCCAAAAATGTGTATGTCTTGCTCTTGAAAAACCAGAATCATTGACAATGTGTTTCTTGATTTTTTAAGACTTCCAAATTTTGTTGCTTGTATTTCAAAGAAGGAAGACAAAAAACATATAATACTTTTTCTCTACAAAAAATTTGTAATTAATGAAAATATTTTACAAAACAAGGGGAAAGAAAAATACATACATAATTTACCTTCTCTGCGTCTGAAAGTAATATTGCGTTTTGGAGAACCCATCAAATCAAACTGTGACAAAGCCATTCCAGATACAAAGTCAACACTTTTTCCATCAGTCCATTGGTATACAAGTTCTTGTGATGTATAAGCATCTATCAAGGGAAGAAAATTCCCAAGAATTTGATTTTGAGAAAACATCATTATTCCTAAACTTATTTGTTAATTACTTACAGCTTCCAAATATTAAAGGGCATGACTGACTGTCCATTGGGAACTTTCGCAGCTCCATTGGGCATTTTGCTTTAATTGTCAACCTGTTTCAAGGAAGAAAATCATAGTAAATAATAAAAAATACATATTTAACCAAGAAAACATTATTGAAGCAACTCCTATTCTAGTTTAGTATCTATTCTTGAAGAGAAGAACATACTTTATAGTAGAATACTGATTTGTCACATTGAAGGAAAGAGTTGAAGATTAATTTTAATAAAATTGAATGTACATTCATAGCGCTTTGGAAAAACATTCTCTGCAACATTTTTTACCATAAAAGTTTGTGATAATAGCCATTTCAACTTCAACACTTAACTTTTGCAAAATTCCAATTTTGTAATTCTCTTGCACAAATAAATGTCTGTGCGAATATTTAAAGCATGTTTTCTTTATCACAAGAATCATTATTTTGAATATTCATATTGCCAATGGAATTACTTTGCAATCTATCATTAAACTTGGGACTAAGGGCAGCACCAAATTAGTAGAAGGGGAGGGAAGACAATTCAATTGATTAGGTACAGGTTCCTAGAGAGTTCCCTCCAATATACACAACAGGGCTGACATGTCCCTCTGACCCTCCAGAGGTTGATGCCCATGCGTGAGACACAAAGAGCAAATGCAAAATTCAGTTAACCCTCCTCTCTGCAGACCAATCAGTGACATTTTGGTGTGGTGGAAGAGGCATATTTCCCTTCGCCCAAGGCCAAAAGGTTTTGTAATTTTACTCAATTTATTAAAAAAATTATTACATATTGATAGCATCACACTCAAAAGAGTATTCTCATCATGTACTAACATGTTTTAAAATTTCAAAAATATATTTCAAAAAAATTATCCAAACTATGTTCTCTTCCCCCACTCCCTGAAATACTTGTTGTATCCACCCCTGCCTATAATACACTGTTGGATCCCACAGAGGAGTTCTTGTGAATTCAATATCTTGAAAAATCATGAATTGCACTTAGTAATTTCAGGCACAATTTGCTTTTGGAATAAGTATTTTTTTCAAGTAATACCTAATAAATGGATATCCAAGACATAATTGTAAATGAAATTAGAATTTTGTCTAATCCAAGATGATTACTTAATGATAATAATTAGTTCCATGTAATGAGTTAATTAAATTTGTATATAAAAAAATATTTTCGATAGATCTTCAAAACGATATGGTTAACCCTTAGACTCTGTTTGGGGTCTTTTCTGACCCCAGGAACAAATAATGTTTTGCAACACTGAAAATTATTCACATGAACTTTTCTTTTTAGATATGCTATTTATGTTTTACCGGTGTTGTAAACTTTTCAGTTCTTTAAGTTTTCTTGGTTTGAAGTACGTAATTTGATTTTAATACGGATCGGGTGAGAAATGCTCCC
The DNA here is from genome assembly GCA_011170035.1 of Teleogryllus occipitalis. NCBI lineage: Eukaryota > Metazoa > Arthropoda > Insecta > Orthoptera > Gryllidae > Teleogryllus > Teleogryllus occipitalis. The sequence goes on from BLKR01000371.1 coordinate 17,513, forward strand.
AACTATATTCCATGAAATCCACAATTCCACATATCTAAATTATAGGAAAAATTCTAACAATGTGACCATTTCTATTTTATAATATTATGTTGTTGTTTCTGAATGAAAATCTGACATGTATGTCTATTACAAGTTAGTAGCTTTGTATCAGACATTTTCGTGTTGGTATGGAAGACACCTATGTACAGTTATGACGATACGCTAGAATGTTTTTCTCGAAATATTATTCTTTCTTTTAAATGGTATACTAAATGAAGCAAATAAATAGCATCATTTTCTTAATTAATAATTCTAAATAGCATCCATGCATGAAATACAGGGAAAATGTTGGGTAAAACGGTGTATGGGGTCAAATCTGATCCCAAAGAGAGTCCTCGTAAATAATGGAGAAATAGAGTCAAAGGGTTAATATGAAAAATCTAGAACTTGAATTAATTTTTAAGAGATGCATGTTCAAGAGATTTAACTTGCAATAATGGCTAACCAGTGATTCCCCAAAAATATCTATAGGAATTGCGTATTGTCTTGTTGCCTAAATGGATACAATACCTCATTGAGTAGAGAATGTCTCCATCTTGAGTGATGCGAAGCAATTTATTAGGCACAGTGATCGTGTGCACATAGGAGTTCTTTCCATTGTAGAAATACGTGTCTGGCCGCCATATTCTTTCCAGCATTTTGATGCTGAGACTCAAATTCTTGATAGGGCCCGAAAAACTTAGGCGTGAGTCGCGCCATAATTGACGGAAGTAGCAATCCATGGAGTAGTCCTTCACAACGAATCCAAATATCAGAAAAAAGTACAGTGAATTAACAAACTACCTACACTATTTCTACATCTTTTACAGCTGTTACACCCAAACAATCGTAAAATATGGGGTGGCAAAAGAAAGAAAGAAGTTTCGGAGAGGTGAGGAATTGCTCATTCACTTTATAAATGCGCACGTTTTGTTGAACTTTTCTTTAGCTTGTAATGGTAGTAGAGCTTAGGTGAGTTTCTATTTTGTTAACAATACAGAAAAATCAAATCTGTTCGTTCCTTTACCGTTAAAAATAAGTTTTCTATAATTCGGCAACGAAAATATCTAGTTTTTGAAATGTTAGTCTCTCGCTTTTTTAAATTTATTATTATTATTACAATTATTTTTCATCTTTCAACTAATAATAGTTAAATTGTTGGGAAGGGATTCTGAAACTCAAGAAAGCGTGCGCAGATGATTTTCTCCCCCATACGTCACATACAGTTTTTGACTGTTTTTGACCAAATGAATAAATAAAAATGAATGAATAAATAAATAAATAAAATATTGAGGTCTAGCTTAACCGGTCGCCTCCAGTGGCGGATACTTTCTTGTTGACAATTTGTGTGTGTAAAGGAAGTTCATATTAAAAATATTTTTTTTAACAATACTTTTTTATTGGCTATTTTGCTCAATTTGTCGTCTAACTTCAGAAAAAAAAAGAGTTACATGGAAAATAATGGATGTAGGTACTTTTTGAAAAACTGTGTGTTGTTACATTAGTCGGTTCTTCGCCATTTCGTTATATCGCCAATATAACGAAAAACTACCGTTAATATGATGAGTCATGTCCTAAGGATTCTCGTTGAGTCGGGAAAGTAGTAAAATAATCCACAGTGTTTCTGCACTTTAGATGCTTTAAAACTCCCTAAAACTTGTTTTTTTTCTTGAATTCTTCCAATATGTTCTAGAAAGATTCGGTTAAACATAATGTCAATCGATTCATCTCGTCAAGAACAATGAAATCTGATCACCTCCGTAGGTAGCTTAAAAATTCCTCAAAACGCTTTTTAGGGAGTTCCCCCCTCATCCAGCACTTTTTTCGATACTTAATTAAAAACTAGTTTTAATTATCGTCTGAAGAATAAAATCGTAACGATTCATGTCAATGCCGAAGAGTGTGTTGTAATTCAGAGCGTTTCATTATTATTCCCGAAAGCACATTGAAACCGTAACAAACAGTTTCTAGAAATCTTCCAGAATATCTTGGAGGGAACCGGCGAAGAATTGTCCCATTCGTTTTGTTTCGTGGAGAGGAATTTAATGAGCTCTTGATCACCTCTGAAGGGGCCGTTTAATCATCCAAAACGCGTTTTAGTTTGATAAGAAAGAAAAAAGAAAAGAAAAAAGAAAGAAAAACAGAAAGAAAGGGGAGAAAAACGATATAGAGAATATTCTGTATGAAAACCCCTTAAAAAGAATAAAAAGGAAAAAGAATAGGAAGAATTAAAAAATAGTTCTCCTCCAGGAGACCGAGACGCGCGGAATGACACTTCATTTATCTCGATTGGTGACCCGGAAGGGATCTAACCGTAAGTGATGGAGAGACGGACGGACGGCCAGACGGATGATCGGACGAACGGACGGACGGACAAACGGACACAGGTTACTCGATTACTTTACAAGGATTTGTTGGGGCAAAGATGATGATGATGATGATGATGATGAAGAAGAAGAAGAAGAAGAAGAAGAAGAAGACGAAGAAGAAGACGAAGAAGACGAAGAAGACGAAGAAGACGAAGACGAAGAAGAAGAAGAAAATACAGCGGGCTATAGTAAACGCAACCCGCAACACACAGCCCGCTTACTTTAACGTTCCTAATACCTTACTCTCTAAAGTGAGATCTTTTGAGACTTTTATTACATTTGGGGAGCTCGTTTCCTCTGGGTATCCCCATGGCGTAAGTTATTTACATTCATATTTTGGTATTCCCATTCGGAAAGGGTGGTAGGAGACGAATTTAATTTAATTCTACAGTATGTAAATTAAATTTAGGTTAAAAAAATAATTTTTTATAGAAATAAACACGCTGCGCTAACACTTTTCCATACGGATGTAATGAGGAAGGGAATAGATTCGGGTTCTTACATGCGATTTCGCTCGTTGGTCCTCTAATAACACATTAAACATATTAATGTTCACACAAATCTTATCGCAAAAAGTAACTTTAAAAGCCTCTTGACTCAGACTAATTAATAACTTATAATATAAAATTCACTAATTTGAAGTTGCTTTTCCGCATAGGCTGGTAAATTTCGCTTCTTATTACACAGAAATGTAGTAGAATATGGGATAAATTTGAACATTTGACAAATAAAAATCATGAAGGGCCAAAAAAGGGTAATTGGTTACGTCCTGTCTCTTACATCTCGGTACCTACGAAACTGATGAAATAGTAATTAGATAACACTAAAATTTGCAACGTTTTCTGTAATGTGTATACAGGTATACTTCTTCACATATCGTCAAGTGTTTATATTTCTTAGCAATAACAATTATTAGAATCTATAATTATTATTAGGTATTATGTTTACAGTACTTTTCTCTCGAGTTTGAAACTCACCATGTCAAGTTCTGAAAAAGGTCCCATGCTACGAATCAACATGTTGGTGCGCACCACTGTAGGGTGACCTGTAGACAAAAGGAGAAGTAAAGATTTTCAGAAGTAAGTTATTCCAAATTTCTTTGAGAATGAGTGACATTACGGTTCAGATTTGAGTGAAGGTTTAATTGGTATGATGTATCAAATACCTTTGAAAATGGGGAATCATCGGAACTGAGGACCAGATATGTAACCACGAGGATAAGAAGGAAAAGGTGGCTTTTAAATATATATGAAGTGTGCTCACTTACTTCCTGTCAGCAGCTACCCAATTCATTTGGTCTGCAGCTCAGGACAATAATTAAGCCGGCAGTGCTCGCAGGTGGTCTGAGAGACCTGGGAAGCCTTTACTCTAATATTGTGATTGAAGCAGTTTTGTCGCCCGTGACCACTGCTTCCAGGTACCTTTTACTTCCACAGATACGAGTCACACTTCTTTTGAGAAAGTGAGAATTGTTATCCTTTCTAGCGGTGAGATATTCAAAAACATTACCTGGGTCTCAGAGACCACCTGCATGCATTCGTGCAACGGTTTTCGTTCAGTATTTTACGCGACTAAACAAAATACTATGTGCCAAATATACAAAAAGTTTAGTTGTTTGGAGCAGTCACTAACAGTTTGTAAAGCATGCAATGAAGGAAAGTTTTCAGATAGGTAAAATACAACAAATACAATGAAAATAATATTTCAGCCTATTTCATTTTTTCAGTATTGTTAATTTGCATACAAACTACTAAATACCGTAATAAATTATTTAAAAATATATCTCATTAATGAAAATAGTATCCATATTTTTTCTGGTACACTCCTTTGATCGAAATTATAAGGGGAAATTGAATTATGGGAATTGCAAGCAGAAGGGTCTGTGAGGCACGGTGCGTGTTTTACGTTACAGAAAGAGGCTCGTGTGCTACCGGGTTAAGGGTTGTCATACAGTGAAATGTTAAATTTTTCTGCTGCAATTCGGGTGACTTTTTATTATTTAAAATCCTGGGAGTTGACAACTTAGAAAAAATATCTTGGCCTGTGCATGCGGGGAAAATGACGCAGAGAGGAAAACTTCTCGTTATCAGAGGGTTCTGATGTTAAATCTGCCCACGTCAATACCAACGAAAGGCCGGGGTGGTCCTGGCTGACCTGACTCTACCACCTGATCTTGAAAAATCAATTCGTAGAATTCTGTATAGCCGAAATTACTCCTGAGATTTATTGGTGATAATAAAGTTCCTCTAGGACCCCCTTTTTCTAACAATTCGCCAGGAGGAGCTCGATTGAGAAACGATATTATATGCCGGTGGGAAGTAGAGACAAAAGCCTACGACGGCGAGCATTCTGTAAATTAATGAAATCAAACACTATATACAATATTAAAACTAGGTACCACTCATATTATAACCTCAAGTAAAGTTTAGTCAAGACTCTGGGTTTTCGCTTCCCAGATTTTTCCAGGTGTACGATAACACGTAGGAGGAGAGAATTCAACTTAAAAATTGACCCGCTTACCAAACTTTCAAAGAGTTTGCAGACACCTCTGTAAGTGGTCTTGAAGGCTTCACAACAGGCACGAAACGTTAGTCTCTTAGCTATTTATGTATTATGATGAGATGGACAATGTCATTTCTTGGAACTCCAATCCAGATATTTGAGAAATGGCAACTGATTCCGATCCCCCAACTACAATTGACGTTCTCAGAAATGGTTGGTTGATATTCCCGGGCGCGTCAACTGCGCATCATAGTCCCGTACGTGGGAAGGGGCGGTGTTCCTCCCAGGCAGGAACGAAAGATCCGGCGCCGACCTACATGTCGGCTTGCGTGGTTTCCCCCTCATGGCATCTCCCCAGAGGGGCATTGCTACCGCCGAGACCAGCTCTAAGCGCTCAATTTGTTTTACGAAGTGTGTGATAGTGAAGTATAAGCAAGTATAAGTGTGTGTTAAAGAGAGGAGGGAGGGACAAGAATGAGGAAGGAAAGATCGCACGCATTCCATGGTTCGTTTGTTAGGGTACATCTCCGCCAGTCACCTCATATTCATAGGAGAAACTTCGAAAAACTGCCGATCAGAGTTGCCGTCCGGTAGAATTCTCTTCCAGCCAATGACTGAACCTGATCTAACTATTTAGCTAGTGTCGAAAATTCTGTTACCGTGGGAACTCCAACCGTGGGATCTCCTGACCAGAGACGCTGCAGTGGAAACGACAGTTCCACTGAGCGAACTCAGCCGGTGCGTTGGCACGAAGAAAGAAAACCTAACAGCTTCCACAAGCTCAACTCTCCAGTAGAGCACGGCACTTCAAAAACGAGGTGTTAGTATCGTTCCCCAACCCCTCCAAAAATTAAGACTCGCCATCAACAGGTTTTATAAGCTGTCGAAACAATGTATTACAGCTTTGGGAGACCTGTTAATGCATACACTTTGTCGATTGATTAATTAATTGATTAGTGATTTCGGGCACAACAACTGCTAAGATCATTAGTCCCGTAGGTGTAGTGAATGTTTTTATCGCCGAGGTGGCGGTGATATACTTCCCGCTGGATGACGAGATCCAGCGCTGACCTACGTTGGTTGTGGGAACTTTTCCCCTCATCACGTATCTCCCACCAACGTGACACCGCCCAAACCAGAATAAGCTATAAGCTTTTGTCTGGTATTCGACAAGAGTGGCAGTGTAATGCATGTGAGGTTAAGTGCGTGTAAGTAAGGGGTGAGTATAAGGCAAGGAGGAGCAAGGAAATATCGTGCGCGGCATGTTTTTTAGGCTATTGCTCCGGTATTTACCTAGTGATCAGAGAAACCATGGAAAACTATCGATCAGAGCAATCCGCCGCTAGAATTATCCTTCAGACAGCAGCTGAATTCGACCTAGCTGTCTAGATAGTGTCGAAAATCCTTCCATTGTCGGTACTCGAACCATATAACCAGAGGTGGGTCAGATGCGCTGTAGGGACATCAACTGATTCCCTGAGTCACCCTTGCCGGCCACTTTGTCGAGAGTCGCACCTTTACCGTGGTTGACCAGCTCGCTGCGCTCGTAGTTCTTGGGACGTCATTTAATGCGTAACTTAGGTGAGAGTCGCACCTTTGACGTGGTTGAACAGCTGGCTGCTTTCGTTGTTTTTTTGAACACCTGTTCATGCGTATACTTAGGCGAGAGTCGCGCCTTTACCGTGATTGGGCAACTGGCTGCTCTTGTAGTTCTTGGACACCTTTTAATGCGCAACTTAGATGAGAGTCGCACCTTTACCGTGGTTGGAAAGCTGGTTGCTCTCTCAGTACTTGGAACACCTGTTAATGCATAACTTAGGTGAGAGTCGCATCATTACCGTAATTGGGCAGCTGGCTCCTCTGGTAGTTCTTGGAACACCTGTTAATGCATGACTTAGGTGAGAGTCGCACCTTTGCCATGGTTGGAAAGCTGACTGCTCTGATAGTTCTTGAAACTCCTGTTAATGCATGACTTTGGTGAGATTCACACCTTTTCCGTGGTTGGAAAGCTGGCTGCCCTGGTAGTTCCTGGAACACCTGTTAATGCATAACTTAGGTGAGAGTCGCATCATTACCGTGATTGGGGAACTGGCTGCTCTCCTAGTTCTTGGGACACCTGTTAATGCATTTCTTCGGTGAGATTCACACCATTGCCGTGGTTGGAAAGCTGGCTGCCCTGCTAGTTCTTGGAACACCTGTTAATGCATAACTTAGGGGAGAGTCACATCATTACCGTGATTGGGCAGCTGGCTGCTCTGGTAGTTCTTGCAACACCCGGTAATACGTATACTTAGGTGAGAGTCGCACCTTTGCCGTGGTTGGGCAGCTGGCTGCTCTCGTAGTTCTTGAGCAGGTTGTCGAGCACCAGGCTGATGTTCTTGCTGATGGTGTCGGTGACGTTGCCGCGCGAGGGGAAGTAGGAGCGGCGGCCGCCGGCGTGCAGGGCGGACAGCTTCCACGCCCCGCGGCCCGCGCCCTCGCCTTCGCCCGCGCCCCACACGCCCACGCCCGCAGGCGGCAGGCCCTCGCGCTTGCGTCGCGTCAAGGAGATCACCGACTTGATGATGGAGTGCGCCGGGAACACGTACACCTGCAACAGGCCTCTGGGCGATTAGGAACTGGCGTTTGTGGTGTTTGGTACGTGTAGCTCGGAGATCATGAGATGACACACAGAACTATTTTCAAACTTAAGACGTTGGAGATGGATTGAGGGTTATGTTAATCATAAATGCTACAATAAGAACGTGACTGAAATAAGAACGTGAACGTGAATGAAACTATCATTGATTATATAGAATGAAAAAGGCTGTTGAAGTTGGGTCTAGATTTATGGAAACGTGTAAGAGGGTAGAATCAGGGGAGGATGAGAAGGAATAAGAAGGAGAAGAATATGGCGGAAATGGATAATGAGGAAGACGGAGAGAAGGAAAAGTAAGAGGAGATGAAGAAAGAGAAGTAGATTGAGGAGAAAGTGATGTAAGACGAGAGGAAGTGAAGGGAGAGAAAAGGATGTATAGTTGGAGGAGGAGGAGGAGGAGGAGGAGGAGGAGGAGGAGGAGGAGGAGGAGGAGGAGGAGGAGGAGGAGGAGGAGGAGGAGAATGAGGTGGAGGACATAAGGAGGAAAAGACAGAGGAGCTGTATTCGTAATAGGAAGAAGAAGAAGAAGAAGAAGAAGAAGAGGAGGAATAGGTAGACAGTGAATAATTGGCGGGGCATCGGATGGCGTGCGGCGGGACGCGCTTCGCCTGGTATGCGGACGCGTGCCTTTTTTATATTTATTGATCCTTGCTCGACAAAAATGCGTCTTTCAAGGATGTGAACAATTACATTAACATCAAATAGAATATGAGGAGAAACTTAAAAGCAACCTCTAACCATGCTACTGACATGTGGAAATATAGGAAACATGGGAAATATAGTTATTCAAATTAGCGTTTCCATGTTGTCGCGGCAGGAAGTATTATTCCTTGAGGAAGGACAGCATAGATAAGAGCCCAAAATTTATTGCTTATTTATCCTTGAAAATAGATTTTATTACATGGGAGCGTTTTTTTTCATTCAAAATTCAAGTAGTATATGACTTAGTGTAGGGATCACAGAATTTTGAAAGTGGGCACAGAATTTACTTCTCCCCATAGCACGTCATAGTTTTAACGGTTTTTTGAGGTAAAAACAAATAAATAAAATAAATAAATAATACCTTCGATCTCGGACGGAAGGAGAAGTCCCGCCTCGGGCATGGGTGTGTTTGTGTATGTCTGTTTGTGTGTGCCGTCCATTCATCCTTCACTGTCATCATAATTACATCTTCCATACCCCCAGGACTAGCAACCCTGGGGGATAAAAACTGGATTCAGCGTAAGGCTGACCCCCCCAAAAGGAGTCACATACACTTGCCACAGGATAAATGTAACTGAGCAGCCTTGGTAAGAGCAGATGTATGTCCGCCTGGTCCTAGACGACCAATTCGCGACCAAAAAAAAAAAAAAAATACCTTATACCTATACATTATCATACCTTGGGCGGGCGCCGCGTGGCGTGCGGCGCGGGCGGGTGCGCGTGCGGCGGGGCGCGCTTGGCCTGGCGCGCGGACGCGTGCCTGCGCTTGGGGCGCGGCGCGGGGGCGGGGGCGGGGGCGGGGGCCGACTCGTTGGCGGTCGCGAGGGCGCGGGCGGCGCCCACGCGCTGCGGCGGCCAGCGCGCCCACAGCGCCGCGGCGGCGGCCTCGGGCAGCGCCCGCCCGCCCGAGGGGCCCAGCCCCGCCCCCGCCACTGGGCCCGACACGCTGGCCCCGCGGCTGCCGCTCCACCTGCGACACCACGACAACCATTAAATGTTCAGATTGATTACTGATTCCAGGGGCGTCAGCTATCAAGAGTATTAGTTCCGTAAGTGTAGCGCATGTTTTATCGCGGGAGGTGGCGGTGATCTTCCCTCGCAGAATGGTGAGATCCGGCGCTGACCTGCTAGAAGTTTCTCCAACCAGATATCTCTTACTCTCCTGACACCGCCCCAACCGGGACAAGCTCTCAGTTCCAGACTATTCTCCTGACAGTTTTAGTGGTGTAGTGCATGGGAGTGGAAATGTGTAAAAGAAAGCGCTGAGAATAGGATAAAGGAGCGGTCCATGGTCCGCTGGTAGGGTACTGCTCTAACCTTCACCTGGTATTGATCGGAGAAACGGAAAACTACTTGTCAGAGCAGCCGGAGCTAGAATTCTGCTTCACACAGCGGATGAATTCGACGTAGCTGACAAGCTAGTGTCGAAAATCCTGCCAACGTACCACCGGAATTCGAACCCAGTTGATGCCCTGAGCCTTATTTACCAGTGATAAAATGCTAAGGGCCCCATACATTCTGAAGATAGAATTGCACAACTGTCTTGTACCTGTTGTATGTTTCCGCCACATTATTCCAATACATTTATTCTACTGTTCATCCTCTCTTAAGCAAGGCTTGCAAGCCTGACTTGTGCCGGATATTAATACGTCGTTGCCAACATTTTTCTACAGATAATTCTACTGTCGATCCACTCTTTTGCAAGCATGGCTTGTGGTAGTAGTAATATCTTGCCTCCGCATATTTCCGATAGGTTATTCTAGTGCCCTTTCACTTTGAAGCGAGTCTTACAAGTCTGGCTTATACCAGAAGTAAATACGTTGTTGCCATATTGTTCCACCAGTTCATTTTGCCTCTCTCAAGCGAGATTTGCAATCATGGCTGGTTGTAAATGTGCTGGTTGTAAATGTGTTGTCATATAGTTCGGATAGGTTATTCTAGTGACCTTTCATTCTCAAGCGATACTTGCTGGCCTATACTTGTGCCCATTGTAAATACGTCTCCGAGACATTGCTTCCACTGGTTGTTACACTATAGGAATATTAGAGCGTCTAAAGATTTACAATTTACACAGACTTTGCTGGAGGGTAGATAGGGCTCTTAACTATTCTCCGCCCGTGTCTTAGTCCTAACGAGTTGAAAGTGACCAAGTATCATAGGATCGATATTTGACTTTCTTGAAATTGACTTTATGATTAGTAATGCAGATGTTTGTATGGCCCTTCACCCCACTAATGTGAAAATATTCTTCAAGCAAGATTTGAGACAATGCTACAGTTAAGCGGTTGGGTGCGATATTTTGATAGGCTTAGCCTGCTATGAAATAAAGAAAATAGCAGAAATTATGGTGAAAATTTTATGAAGATAGAGAAGAAAACCAAGAATTAATGAACCCACACGTGATTGCCGTTTACATAGTGTAGTTAGTGTTTGGATTAAAATATTTTCTTTTCCTGGTGGCAGATTACTTTTCAGATTACAGATTAACATATTTGCTTCTTTAAGGATTTTTCTTCACTGTATCATTAGTCTCTTTTTTGAGGCTCTAATTCTATTGAGATAACTTCAGGCTATATCCCGCTCCGTTATATTATTTAAATTGTAGGCTTCGTAATGGTTTAGAGGAACGCATTATCCACATATAAAAGATAAATAGTTTTATAAAAATATAAAACACAAAATACAGGAAAAATAGTCATTTGCTGTTTATTTTTGTGAATCATTGAAAGCACATAATAACATTAATATGCAATGAACTTTAATAGAAAGAATAAGTAAATGTTTTTGATATTGACATTGAATTGTCTTTGATATTGGACTGTCTTTGCCAATTGAGCACAGGGCTCGCAACGTTCGATCCTAGGTCCAATCCTCTTTCTGTTCTACGTAAACGATATGCCCTCCTTTATTAAAAATGGGAGACCAGTTCTGTTGCCGATGACACGAATGTTTTTTGCAAAAAGAAACAATAAATAGTACAATTTCAGAACTTTCAAGTTGGTTTCGTAATAACAAATTAATAGTTAACGAAGGAAAACGGTTTCAATGCATTTTTGCATTTCAAATCGGCAATCGCATGCTCTATTGAAAATGAACAATATGCAATTAGCTGATGTTAAAATAACAAAATTTCTAGGTCTCTCAATTCAGTCAAACCTCAAACGGCATATACAAATATCACAATTAAACACTAAGTTAAGTTCATTATGTTACGCATTCAGAATTCTTTCAAATTCTGTCAATCTTCATGCTGTTCGTTACGTGTATTTTGCAAATGTTCATTCCCGCCTGAGATATGGCGTAATATTTTGGGTACGCTCACCTGTAGTTTACTGTAGTTTAGAGACTTTACTCATCATCAAAAAGAAATATAATGCTTATTTTAATAAAACGATATATAATGGATTAGTTCACATTTTTTGTATAATTTAAAGGAACTTAATATGCCTGTAAGAAGTAATGTACTTCAGCTTCCGGGTCAATGACCCCCATCTCGATCAGGTTTTTGTCCAGTTTCCCTGATCCAATCCCTGATCCTGAGCAAATGCTGAGATGGCCCCTTGTTTTGCATCTGGATATAAATGTAGCTTCACTACGTACACGTTTTGTTGAGGTCTCCTTTTACTTGTAGTGGTAGCAGTAGAGCTGAGAGTGAGTTACTATATTGTTAGCAATGCAGAAAAATCAAATCTGCACTTAGTTTATCGTTGCAAATAGTTTTTCTATAACTCGGGAACAAAAATGTATAGTTTTTCAAATGTTGATGATCTCTCGCTTTTCTAATTAATTTTATTATTATTATTATTATTATTATTATTATTATTATTATTATTATTATTGTTGTTGTTGTTTTAACTTTCAACTATTTATCGTTAAAATGTTGGGATGGGATTCTGGTACTTAAGAAAACGTGCGCAAATATTCTTCTCCCCCATACGTCATATACATTTTATACTGTTTTTTGTCCAAATAAATCAAATCATATATCGTAGTTCCGATCGGAGTGAGAATTCATTAATATTATGTTACTCGGACTTTCGAAGCAGAGAAAGTAAAAATAGATAGCTTTCAGTGAATAGGTCTCTTTAATGACGACTGGACTGACGACGTAGGATGATACATTAAGATCTTTCGCTGGCTCTTGTAACTTGTCACACTGGCGACAAAGGTCATTGAACTTCGGGGAAATGGCGAGGCGCAAGAAGCGAAGTGTGCTACGCGGAGCAAGGGCTGGATAATGACGTATAGAAGGTGTAGCGAGGATTGAAGCGCGGCAGGGGATGGGGAGCGGAACAAGACCAGGAGTAGGGGACGAGAGCGGAGTTACAAGGGTGGCGGGAAGTGGAGGGGGAGAATGGAGGTTCGCTAGTAACTCCTCAGAAGCCATCACCCTCTTCTCGAGGTGAGCCACCTGCCTGGTTGTACGACGAAGACCCTAGAGCGCATACTCGCAACAGGGCAGAAGTACACAACTGTTGTGCAGAAGTGCTCGAACTAACTTTATTTAGAATGGCGACGAGATGTGAGTGGAATAAAGGGCTTGAACAATGTCGATGACGCAGGTGACCTGCAACGTAGGGAAAATGCATAGCTCTGAGTCGAGAAGTGAGAACGTTGAGGTAAAAAATGAGTGAAAAAGAGTATTTAGCGGAGAAGGGGCCGACGACTCATTGAGCAAACCACGCGACTGATTCTAGCGCGTCGCAACGAGAAGAAGAGCCAGAAGTGGGTCTAGGATATACTCCGTGAACCGGGATTTCAAAGTAAAGAAAGCGCAAGATTCGGGGCTGAAGAAAGCGCGAGATGGAGGAGGACGGAGCAGAGAAGTGGACCGAGAGAGTGGGGAGAGTTCGGAGCGAGCAGGAGAGAGACGTGACGTGGGGTGACAGGACTTGATGGGGGTTTCGCGGTGTAGCGAGAAGTGCCATATGGGGATAGATCTTTGTTGCGAGAAACGAGGCTGGGAATGTCATGGCGGGGAGACATGTGGTAAACAGCGGCGGGAGGTATACGTGACGAAAAGGGGTAGGGCGGAGAGGTGCGAGACGGGGTAGTGGGACGGATTGGGGATGCCGGGAGCCTTTTGACGAGGAACTTCATGGCGAGGAAGACTGTGGAGGGGAGGGTCACGTCGGAGAGTCATTGCAGGGATGGGGCGGTGGAGGGAAGGTAAGTAGCGGGAAGGGTCATTAGTCTTGTAAGAGTAGTGCATGTTTTTCCCCTTCGGGGTGGCGATGATCTTATCCCACTGGCTGATGAGATCCGGCGCCGGCCTATCTGACGGCTAGCGGAATTTTCCCCAACTAATATATGACTTAGTGTAGGGATCACAGAATTTTGAAAATGTGCACACAATTCACTTTTCCCCATGGCACGTCATACACAGTTTTAACTGTTTTTTGACGTTAAATAAATAAATAAAATAAAGGGACAGGTTGAAGACATCAAGATGGTAACCAGGAAGGGGCTTGGTGTGGGTGGCGATGAATCTCTGGAAGGAGGGAATAGATTGCGGGTAGAGAATTTTTGATTGATTTGAAGATTTGATTGATTCATTGGTGATTCCTGACGCGTTACCTGGTGAGGTCATTAGTATTGTAAGAGTAGTGCATGTTTTTCCTTTTCGGGGTGGCGATGATCTTATCCCACTGGCTGGTGAGATCCGGCGCCGGCCTACCTGACGGCTAGCGGGATTTTCCCCAACTACGTATCTCCCGTCAGCGTGGCACCGACCCAGCCGGGACAAGCTCTAAGCTACGAAGCGGTATCACGGCATGTGTGCTTCTGTAGTGCATGTAAGTATATGTATGTTAGTTTAGGGCATTTTCCTGGTATTGAGGAGGGAGTGTCATGCCGGAGACTTACCGCACGTAGGGGGCAGGCACGTGTCAAGAGGTGCACCGGGAGAGGTGGCTCAGGGTATTAACTTCTGCCGGGAAGTCCTAGGTTGGAGTCTCGACGGTGTCAGCATTTTCTACACTGGCTAGATAGCTAGGTCAAATTCAGTCTCTGTCTGAATGAGAATTCTAGCGGTCGGCTGCTCTGATCGGTAGTTTTCCGTGTCTTCTCCGATCAATAACAGACAATTGTCGAAGCAATACTCTACCAAACGGGCCATGGACCGAGCGCAATCTTTCCTTCCCCTTCCTTGTCCTATCCTACCCTTTTAACATGCACTACACTACCACTTACATGCCAGGAGACCGATCTGGAGCTTGGAGCTTATCCCGGGTGGGGTGGTGCCCCAGTGGTGGGAAATATCTTATGGAAAAACCCGCTAGCCGAAGATAGGTCGGCGCCGGATCTCGCCATCCAGCCGACAAGATCACTAATCAACCAACCAACCAAATTCAAAAGGAGTATATCAGGAAGTAGTAGGGCGGGAAGGGCAAGCTGTTGCCCGGGAAGGAGCCTGGTGGGGCTGGCCTGGAATGTACCGTGGCTTGCACCGCCGGAGGGGGGGGGGTCATCGCACGGAAGGCGCAGGGCCGCGTCGAGAGGTGCCCGCCGCGGAGAGCGAGGCGGGGCCGGAGCCCGCTTGCGCTCGCCGCCTCGCGCGATAAGCCAAATCCGCAGGCGCGGCCGCACGCGCGTTTTTAATTCGCGCGCGGATACCATTACAGCTTATCCGCCCGCGCGCCGGCGCCGGTGTTTTCGCTGGCAGGCTGGCGGCTCCGCGCACGCGGGCGCGCTGCAAAAACGCGCCCCGGCCTCATCACGCGCTTGCCCGCCCGCCTAAGCCGCTTAGGCCCGCGGCCGGTGGCGGGGGCGGGGGGCCAAACAGGGCCGGCGCGAGCAATTTAGGCGCCTGGGGTGGAAAGAATTGATCATCCCCCCAGCCGTATTTTTTTTAATAATTATAGGACGACGATTAGAATTTGATTCCCATTTAGGCTTACTGTAAACTGTTACTACAATCATGTACCACGGCTTACGGGATGATGTATGAAAATATATGTTGACAGGCAAAAATGCAGCTGTGTGAAATATAAAGAATCTTCTTTGGGATTATTTAGTCTGTATAGCCGATATTCCACAAGGTCCCTTTCATTGTATAGGCTATGCATTTAAACACATTTACTGCTACGGTTTTGCATCCTGTTCGTTCAATGTCGTAAAACTAGCAAATTTCTAGATTACTATTTAGCAGAATGTTCAATCTGTAGCGTAACGGTCAGTGTGTTACTTTTTCACAGCTAGAAACTGGGATTCTAATCCAGATTATTGCATGAATTTGTAATGGACGAAGCGGATTCGGGCCAGATTTTGTAGGGATTCCACGTGTCCTTGTCTTTTCGATTTTGGTTCTCTAACTACTCCAACGTGAGACTGATTTCTCACCTGTCATCACCTATAATTATGTGGTAATAATAATAATAATAATAATAATAATAATAATAATAATAATAAACACTAATATCAATATTTATTAATTACATTTTTTTAAAAATGTCATCATTCATAAACGAAATATTTTTAGGTAGAGCCGGAAATACTCTGCGAACGGAGAGTCATGTTGTCCCAGTAGAAATTGGGGTCCAGGGTCACCACCCAGAGATCTGACCAAATATATTTTCACTCTAGGCCATCATGCAGATGTAGGATTTCAAAGATAAAAGACTACTTCCCACATAGAACCAAAATCCAGAGAAGTAGCATCCGGCGCAGGAGCTATGGTTTGTCTCAAATAATAAATAAATGTGCAATAGCTCGTATTCGGACGTATCACAAGGAAAAGCTGCAATGATTTCGGCTGTGAGCGTGAAAGTTCATACAAGGTTTACTGAGATGCTCACTTATTGCCACTTATATTATTTTAGTGGTATACGTACCTTTTTAGGGCTCTCACACTCAACCAATCTTTATAAATGAGGTCGCTAAAGAAAGAGAATTTCACGGAGTCGTGACGAATTGAAATTTAACTCTAAAGATATGAAGGATTTGTTTAAAACAAATCTAAATATGCATGTCAAATGCAACCCACAACACTCGACCGGATTTTTGAATCTATATCGTTAAATAACTCCTAAACGAAGCGTTTCAGGGCCTTAAATACTATAATTTTGAGAGTAAAGGCCTCAAAGAAACGTTCCTCACACCGTATTCTCCAGAATGACATCTTCTTGAACATTCTATTACATTTTTGCTGGTTCGATGCTTCTTGATTCTATTCCACTTTTCAGAGCCTGTAGAAACTGTATGTGAAATTAAACTCATTACTTGATAATCTACGCGATTGAATTACACGGGTGTACCTCTCTACCCGGTCATAACGTAAAATAAGAATAGTTTGTATCGACAAGCGTGTATTGTATTGTTATCAATTAGAAGGAGGCATATAGAAGAAGTGTCGAAGGAGAAAAAGGTCTTGAAGAAAACAGGATTGGGTCTTGAAGATTACAGGATTAACATAGAAATGGAACAATAGGGAGGAGGGTGGGGTTTAAAATGCGAGAGTTCTCGCACGGGTACGTTAGTTACGACTTATTGCGCGTCGGGATGCCGCACCCGCCGTGGTGGATCTCGGTATAATAGTCTCTGGTGGATCTCGCTTTTTGCCCTCCACCGCTCTCGCACCGCGAAGACAGGGCGGCGGTGGGGGTGGCGGCTGAGGCGGCGGTGTAGGCGGACGCGGCTCCGGCGGGGGCGGTGACGGTGGCGGGAGCGGTGGGGGGGCGGGGGCCTTGGTGGTGGCGGGGGCGGTGGTGGTGGTGGGGACGGTGGTGGTGGCGGGGGCGGTGTCGGCGGCAGCGGTGTCGGTCTCGGTGGGGGCGGCGGCGGCGGGGACGGCGGCGGCAGCAGCGGTGGTGGCGGCGGAGGTGGCAGCGGTGGCGGGGGGCTGTGTTGGCGGCGGCGGCGGCGGTGGGGGCGGCGGTGGCGGCGGCGGCGGCAGCGGTGGTGACGGCGGCGGTGGCGCCGGTGGCGGCGACGGCGGCGGGGGTGGCGGTGGCGGTGGCGGTGGCGGTGGCGGTGGCGGTGGCGGTGGCGGTGGGGGTGGCGGTGGCGGCGGTGGCGGTGGCGTTGGGGGCGGCGGCGGCGGCGGCGGCGGCGGCGCAGCGCCACGAGACGCGGAGGAGCAGCAGGAGGCAGGCGGTCACTTGTGCCGCGCGCCGCGCCGCGCCGGTGAGAAGCACAATGGAGGGTCGGCCACTTGCGAAGTGCTGACGCCGCCGCTGCCTCCCCCGCCGCCGCGGCACCTCGCACTTCGCAGCGCGCGGTTGGCAGCGGGAGGGAGGGCACGGTGGAGGCCGGTTCCCAAGCAGCGGAAGTAAACGACACGGTGGAGACAGATTTGGAGTCAGCGAAGGGGAAGGGTGGCAAGCGAAGTTGGGGAAGAGCTCGGTAGAGGCGGATTTGGGTGGCGGCGAAAGAACGGTGGGCACGAAGACGACAGAGAAGGTGCAGAAGAGGAGGTGAATGATGCGTTAGAATGGGCGAAGAGAGTTTTGGAGACGGACGGGGGACGGATGAAGAGGTGAGGGAAGGAAGGCGAGTAGGCGGAGGCTGTGGTGGTGAACGCGACGGACGCAAGTGACTCACGTAGACAAGAGAGTTGAAGAGGTAGGTGAGGTCAGAACCGGCCCAAGAAGCCTTCTGGTTCGCAGGGGCAACGGTGCAGTGGTAGAAGAGGCATAAAAATAGCAGCTGGGAGGGGGGATGAATCGAAGATTTGCCCGTTGAAGAGACTACGGCGGTTATGAGATGAGTGGCGATGGAAACGGTGGTGGTGTGACGGAGGCTAAGATTATTGAACGGTGTGAACAACTTGTGGGGGAGCAGATGTGCCGGGTTAGCACCAATGAGAAATTAACTAACAATATGGATGTTAAGATATTTCTTAAGCTCTGAATATTCATATTTTTATGTTAAGACTTATAAGTAAAGATAGCAATGCTGGTGAATCAATAATACTGTTTTATCTCTGCTGGAACTACTGTTCGGGTATCGAAAAAATAGGCAATTGGGTCATCGTAGGTCCGACTTATGCCGCCAAGCTAACGGCATTCCAGACCTAATTTTAATTTCCACGCTTGGAGAAAGAGGTGTATGCAGTGAACACTGTATATTCCCTTCACTGTGCCTAGAAAACTCCGCCTGCCTGAGCTTCTTCGTCACGCATCTATACAAACTGAGGCTTTTGTATTGGAACGCTACAGCTCTATTTTTGCCACAAACAGGAATCGAACTGAGGATCGCACTACGTTATCCATGGAGTGGGGCCATCCATCCTCCGAGTGGCGTGTATTGACAAAGTACGAAAAATGTATCCTCATACAATAAGAACCACTCTAAGATTATTCCTTCCTGATCTTATAGCATTTCATATGACATTGGTGTTAATGAAGACTGAGATGTCAGCGAGGGCGGAAAGGGCGAATTCGATGGAATGATGGACGGAAAGGGGAAGGGGTGCGGCGTGCGTGTAGTCCTCTGAAATTATCGTTGCCGGGAGGTCCTAGGCGATCTACCAACCTTGAGATACGCTTGCTATTCTGGGACTCGAGAGTTTATTCGCTTACACAATAGTAGAACCCAGAATGCAGTGAGTCTCGTAAACCTTTATGCGGCTATGTGTTCGCTCCCCGACGATTCCTTATTCACTTGATCAACTTACCAATTAATTAATATAAAAAATAATTAAAAATTTAGATTCACAATTTTATTTATATAAAATATAATTATTCAAAATTTGAAAATATTATGACGAAATAAGGTGTAGAAAAGTATTAGTGCCATAATTTCTCTAAGATGTTCAAGAAGTGTTGATAATATGTATAGCTTTACGAAACCTTTCTAAAAAAAATAATGATAAAAGAAGGCTACAACTTTAACAAACAATAATACATAAATTAATACCAACCAAGTATTTCTGAGCAGTGCATCTTGTGCTCCCTTTATCCCCCGAATACCCATTTGTGATATGCTGGTGGCCATTGAACATTATACTATATTTTTAGTGGGAAGCTTTGATTTATTTATTTTATTTGAATTACAGAAAGACAACTTTAGGTGTTAATATTTAGCATGCTTTTGTGACATATTGATATTTCATTCCTATTTTACTCTCGAAATTTAGTAGAGATTATTATTGTGATGATATCGAAAAAGTTAGTATTTCAATTGGCAGTTTCAAGTGGAGTTTCATAGTAGTTTTCGTAGGAAATTTATATTGAGAAGAACATACGCTTCAATATTGGGATCGTGTATCCACTTTTGAAAAAAATACCTACTCCTGGTCACTGATTGAAACTACTAGTACCCTTTACTTTACTGATGCTGCTGCTGTTTATATTTATGCACATCTCTGTTTGCTCTTTTCTAGTGATTTTTAATGTCTCAGATGAATGAAATCACTGCGGAAACTACTCAAGTTCCGTATCCTCAAAACGCAGGCTGTAACGTTTTGCTCTTGAGGCGAACCCTCTTGCTCTTGGAGCTTTAGACGAAAATTATTTCTGAGCATTAACTCTACATTAAAACTGATATTCTTCTACCCCAGTGCCTAAATGGAAGAGAAACAGTAACCATTCCTCGCCGTATCAATTACTTGGCAAACACAAGGACAGGCTTCACCAATTAAGCTGAGAGACCTCGAACGAGGAAAAAGGAAACGCGATTTTTTTGTTTCTCTTCCTGCCGTAGGCAAGGAGTCTGCAGCAGAAAGGTCGGTGGTAGATAGACGAGGAACGAAGAAAGTCGAAACTTTTTACAATGACTTACTGAAAATCGATTATAGCCACTCGAATCTCGATGCTATTGTCTCCAAGCAGAATGCGGTTGTGTGAAAGAGACGATATAAAGTTATTTACTATTTTAAGACAAGACGTGCGTGTAAGATTTCTAATATTAGTTCACCAAATAGTTTACTTATATTAACAAAAGAGAGTAATTTTAATTTTTTTAATAAATTAATTCATTGAAATTTTTTAATTAATTAAAATTTTTCATTTAATAAACTGAGTACAAAATATGCATTTGTGTCGCACTCTTTTAGTTTTAAATTTTAAATATTTCTTCAGAATAAATTAAGTAAATGTTGTTGAAACAATCACGATATGATTACCGATCATTTCTTATCTCGTATTCTGCACGTACAATGTAATCAATCGTATTGTAAAGATAAATTCTCGTACACCACGAGAATAATATGAAATGTTACTGTTTTAATACTTATGCTATTGTAGTATCTATGGGCACGCAATGCAATATTTTATGCAAGCTTAACATGAGTAATATCACAAGAAGTGCTGTGATATCCGGTAAATTCACTACTCGCTTAGCAAGGAGTGAATAAGGTGTGAATTTACAGGTTATCACAGCCCTTCGAGTGATATTTGGTGTGACTATTTCATGAATTAACACATTACATGAATCGAATGGATAATTAAAGTCACAGGAATTACGGAAAAGAGAAATATTACTGAAATCTACTACCGGATTATGTGGATCGAGTTATCATTGCCTCCTGGAATAACGTATATCCCAGGAAAATATGAATAACAGTTTAATGTAGAAAATTATTTCAGCTGTTTCAATTTTATGGTGACAAAACTTTTAAAAAAATATAGAAAAATTACTTACAAAAACATTTATTACAAACCAGTTGTAGGAAGGGGTTGGGGAGAAGCTGCACCTAAAATGCTCTACGTAAAACGCTTGAAACATTCAAAAATAAAATCCTTAGCACTGTCGTCAAAGTGCCTTGATACATGTCAAACAATCAGCTCCACAGAGAGTTTGTTCTTCACACGATTGATTATGATCACCAATCAATTTTTTTTGCTTTCCTTACCATTTTACCCTACAACTTCCATATTCAACCCAGGAAAAACATATAACCAACTCCGAAGAATCAAAACTAGATTTCCAAAGGATAAATTTAAACTGCCCTAAAGAGAAATGCATGATTTCACAAACTTTTTACTTTCTTTTCTTCCTGTATTTGTCTTATTCTCCCACACATTCTCCCATACAAAACTATTAATTACTGACGTCTCCAGTGGGAGTATCCTCGCTCTCCTGTAACACTTAATACTAAGATTGCTATGTTACAGTTCATATACAATCTTGTAAAGCACTTACTTCGCTCTATAAGAAAATAAAATTAATAATAAAAAAATAAAGTTGTAGGAAGTTGAGTTTTCCATGTCTTAGGATTCCATGGAAGTGTTTGAAATGAAAGACTCTACAAATGATTTAGCAATGGTATTCGTCGATTTCGAATGGACTGAACATACGATTGTACTCATTATAGTATTTTCCTCTATAATTTGGACTGTAGCGTTCCACTTTGTTTTGATCGCATATTCTTTGTAGGCACTATTTACCATCTTATCTTCGTATATTTATGGCCCAATCTTTCAAAATGTGTGTAGTTTCTTCATTTGTAGATTGTGATGTCAATTTGTGTTTTCTTTGTTCATAAAATTCTTGAAATTGTTTCCACACATTTTCTCTGTTTCTACTGCTGCTTCTCAGCTGTGAATCTTTAATAATAGATTCAATTTCAGAGTTTAAAAATTATCAAAACGACTCGTTTATTTTTAGTCCCTCTTACTCATTTACTCTTTTAGAGTGTAAGAACGTGAGTAATGTTTGAATTAAAAGCCTTCACAGGTTTATGGAGATAACTCTACTCCAGCTAGTTAAGTGTTTCTGGTACATACACCTATTACTTCTATTATGACTCAGTTTTCTCGAATTATGATGCTTCATGTCATTTCCTCTTGATCCACGAATCTAAGGTTATGACACACGCGGGAGCCATTAATTTATGTGGTATCAGTCTTACTATATCAATAGGGTATAAAATAATAGCACGGAATATAGGAATCTTAATAGAATGATTAAAAGTGTAAGAATTATAGTGGTCTAATAATAAGTCTAGACATCCTTATAACAATTAAACCGATATATACAGATATTCTGATGTATTAAGGGAACCGTGTAGTGTAAAATGACCAAAAATCACATTTTTCATTTTTTAGCTTAAAAAATTCTACGTTCTTTTACGAACATTTTGATATATATAACATTGTTAAGAAATAATATTTTCATATTTAATTTAATATTTTAAGATGGCGTTGCGTCGAGGTGGGCATTTAAATGACACGCCCCTTTTCCTTTTTTATATATTTCAGCTTTTCTTTTGATTTGTTTTGAATGCAATGAGTTTCTATTATGTATGTTGGCTCTCCTGCTTCTTCGCATTCCAAACACTGTGCAGGATGTTCCTCGGAAAGACCCAGAATGCAATTGAAAGATTCAACAATTGTATATGGGAACGGATAACCAAAACTAATTTTGTTGGTTTTCAAACATTAAAAATAGGAGTTCTAGATGTTCTTCTAACTTTTGATGAAGGTGCAGTAGCAAGAAAAAAAAGTTCTGAAAGAAATGGGTGTAAAAATTTGATTCAACTGTAGTAACAGGCTGAAGTCTATTGACAGAGAGAGGTTCTACTATGGCAATAGAGCCAATGAAGCCATAACAAAAGAAGCTAGAATACAAAAAAAGGCAGAGCAAAACTCAAAACATCTCGGAGAATATGCAAGAAGATTATTGTCCAGGAAACTTCTAAAAGTAATGTAAAATTACACATTTAATTTTTTTTGACGTTTCTGAAAACCTGTTTCTTTCATACATATGGACCTTGTTTTTCAGAACCAGTATATCAATTGACATGAAATTTGACACAAATATTAAAAAGATCAATTGATTAAAAAAATCAAAAATGTCTGGTACCAAAATTATTTCAATATCATGAATAATGATCATACACAATAAAAAATAATATTTTAATTTCAAACTTCCGGATTTAAACATATTAAAAAATTCATATCTTTTTTTCTCTAAACGTTTGAACATTAATTGTGGTACAGGATATCCACAAGAACATTTATAATACTCCTGCAAAATTTCATATATGTATGTACTGTACAATTAGAGATAAAGGTACACAAATAGAACAATGCAATTTTTAATTTTGTTTTTAATGTTATATTTTTCGTCGTCAAACTAAATTAATGATTGATCTGAAAATCAAAATTTATAGTAATACAAGTACAATAAGTAGCCAAAAAAAGTTTCAGATCAATAGGATAAATACTTAAGAAGTAGGAAGGGAAAATGCGAATCAAGGCATTTCTTTAGTATTCACAGTACACGGTTCCCTAGAACTGTGGAATTATAGAGTAGCAATGAAGAAAAGCCCAAAAATAAATCCTTTCCTTAATCTTTACATGAATATTTAGAACTAAAGACATAAAATCAACTCCAGTGACAAAGGTTCCAATGAAAATGTAAGAAAATTTATTTGACTGCTTTCATAATGCCATGAAATAACTTGCATTCCCAAAATTGTGCCACATTGTGTATGTTTCTCACGTAACATCCACATACTAGCAATTTTGGCAATTCTTAAGAAAGCATCGACACAAAACCCTGTAGACGTGTTACTGCTGGATAAGGAAGTTCTGCATCCAAGGAAGACGGAAAAAGCAATTTGCAGATTTTGATATACAAAACAGATACTGCAACACACATTACAATCGCTCATTACTCGAAAATGATGCATTCTAGGGCCTTAAAAACAGGTTTTTGTGTCCCGAGTGGGAAGAAATGAGTTCTACGGGGGCACAAGGTTTGGGAGGAAGAGTGGGGGATAAGAGGGTTAAGGTGGAGAAATGCCGAGGGACAGTGGAGAGACAGGAGGGGTGCGAATTATGTCTCATCAGCCTATTTGAACTTTCTAATACATTTTGGAGATTTCGTCCATTTGGGTACCTCAATCCATAGCAGAAACCCGAATACATGTAAAATTAAATTGAGGGGAAGAACCACTAAAAATAAAGAAACTGGTCGATTCGATTTCTGTGCAATTTAATATGAATGCTTGGCAGTACTAGAATGATTCATCTGATCTGGAGAAGACAATAAGGCTTTGTCAAATTTACTTGAAAGATGGGAGGTGTATTGAGTTTCTTTGGATAGATCTAACTTATTATATCATTTATTATTCGCCACAAACGAAGGTACTTTTGCTGCAGTATGATGGATCTTTTTGTGAAATGTCCGAAGAGGTTTTAGTATAGACCAGGCAACACCTGCAAAAATGGAATGCAATTTATTTTTCACTAAGTAATTTTACTCGTAGTAAAAGGTAAGAGATGACGTATTGCGAATTCTATTGCGAATCTATTTGTTATGACCAGTTATGACCAAGTGTCAACTGCTTAGGTCATTATTCCGTAATTATGGTTAATGCTATATCTCGGAATGTAGCGGTGTTCTCCCCCCGGCTGAAACGTGAGATCGAGCGCTGACCTACACGTCGTTTTCTCCCAGGCTTAGAGCTTTCCCATATATCTCCTCGAGCGGCGCACCCTCCCACTTGAGACCAAAGAGTATTGCAACCTGGTGCAAGTGAGAGCGTAGACTTCCGCGGCCGGAGTCAGTATGTACTTGACTGTCCGGGAGACGCCGCGTCCAAAGCATAGGTGCCTTGGCACCTGTGTTTTGGGTGCGGCGTCTCCCTATAGCCAAGTACAAACCTGGTGCAAGCTCTAAGCTCTCGATACGTGTATTACTGTAGTGAATGTAGTTTAAATGTATGTATGTATGTGTGTGAGTGAAAAAGAGGGAGCACGAGTGATGAAGGATATAACATGCGAAGTTCGTGGCCTGTTTGCTAGGTTACTGTTCCAGCATTAATCTCGAAATTATCGAAAAAAAAACAACAACAACACGGAATGAGCAACAGGAAAAACTTCCGAAATGAGTTACAGGCCGCTAGAACTCTCCATGAGACAGTGTTTGAATTCGACCCACCTATTTAGCGGGTGTCGAAAATCCACCATCAACTGGATACGAACTCTAGGGACAGGTTACTGCCAAGGACAAAGGTTCTGCTCCGGCATTTGCCTAATGTTGATCGGAGAAACCACGAAAACTACCGATCAGAGCAGCCGGCCGCTAGAATTGTCCTCCAGATAGCGACTGAATTCGACCTAGCTGACAAGCTAGTGTGGAAAATCCTGCCGCCGTCGGGGCTCGAACCTAGGACCTCCCGGTCAGAGGCGCTGCAGTGACATCAGTTGATGCACCAAGCCACCGCTCCCGGTCGGTTAACGCAGATGCAACCGAGTTACCGCAGAGCCATCCCATAAGGTTAAAGTAGTTCTATCACCTACACTTACTCACTTCCAGCCACATGCCCCCACGTGTAAGATGTTCCTCCCGCTTGGCCCTTGGGGCCGGGTCGCGGGGTCAGCAACGCCTGCCAGCGCGCCGCCCGTGGCTCGTTTGTCCTCATCAGCGCCGAGAGGGTGCTTGGAGCGCCCAGCGCCAAGAGGCAGCCACGGATCTCCTTTATACAATCAGTGCGCCGGCGGCTGGGCTTCACCTCTGACCCGCCAAGAGTGGGAACTCGTGTCCACGCCCCCTTCGCGTTGATGGGGCCGCGCCACAGCGGCGGTACGAGAAGCTAGTGGCGCTGAAACGAAGTATAGTAACTCTCCTTCAGTAGAGGTGGCTCAGGGCATCAAGTGATGGTATTGCTGTACCTCTGACCGGGAGGTTCTAGGTTCGAGTCCCCACGGTGACAGAATTTTTCATACTAGCTTGTCAGCTAGGTCGAATTAAGCCATGTCTGAGGAAGAATTCTAGCGGCCGGCTGCTCTGATCGGTAGCTTTCCGTGGGTTCTCCGATCAAAACCAGGCGAATGCTAGAGCAGTGCCCTAACAAATGGACCACGGACCGCGCGCGATTTTTCCTTTCTCTTTCTTGTCTTACCCTCACCCCTTTCTTACACACACACACACACACACACACACACACACACACACACACACACACACTACCACATTTGTCGGGAGGCCACTCGATAGCTTAGAGCTTCTCCCGGCTGGGACGGTGCCCCGCTGGTGGGAGATACCTGTTAGGGAAATTCCGCCAGATGGGGCCAGATCTCTCCACCAATGGGGAAAGGATTACCTCTACCATCACCACCCGAGGGAAAATGCACTACACTTACGGAACTAAAATCTTAGCAATTGACGCGCCCGGATTCGCAATCGATCATTCAACTTTCTCCTTCAATGCCCTCCTTCGACCTCCAAAACAAATAAAATGGTCCCACTCAAATCTACTGGGTCACGTGTCCATATGACAGATGAATATTAAAGGAAATTTGGCTTAAAATTTTTTTTATTTACGATGGTATTAATTTTTTTATGAATGATTTTCTTAACAGAAGATGTGTTTAAGAAACAGTTTTTTCGTACCAGACACTTCTACTAAGAGTCCAATCCTAATGTCAATGTATGAATTCTTGAATTTTTTCCACACTTAATTAACAATTTGATGAGAATCATAAAAATAAACCTCAAAAAACGTAGATTTTCAGAAGTATGTATCATCCTATATATTCTTCAGCAGTCAACTAATTCTGATCCGAGTTTGTGGATTAAAATACCGGATTGAAAATAAAAAAGATCCATAATAATCTATGAGGAACTTCCAATTAAATTGCCAATTGCCTACTATGGCAGTCAAAGCAGGTAATTTAAATTAGAAAATTGAGAGACTTTCTACTATTTCATCTATTTTACTATTAATATATTTTGAACTTTTATTCAGAGACCATACGTCTGTCCCACCACAAACAGCAATTTTGATATTCTCAAACGTTTACCAAGCAGCCAGAACGTCGTGTTCTGTACCAATGGTATTATGAATGAAAATGAATCGACAACATCATAAACAATGTTCTGCATTCAAAGAGCCATCGCATCGATCTTGTCTATAACTTTTTCCCAGTCCGCACGGTGGCAGGATTTTCGACTCTAGCTAAATAGCTAGGCCGAATTCAGCTGCCGACTGGGGGAGAATCCTGGCGGTCGGCTGCTCTGATTGGTAGTTATCCGTGATTTCTCCGATCAACACCAAGTGAATGCTGTAGCAGTATCCTATCAAACGGGGCACGGATCTTTTCTTCCTCTTCCTTGCCCTATCCTCACCAATTATTTTCACGCACTTACATTTACATGCACTACGTACATGCCTCATGCCTAGAGATCAGTCGGGGGCTTAGAGCTTGTCCCGGCTGGGGCGATGCCCCGCTGGTGGGAGGTACTTAGATGAGGGAAAACCTGCAAGCCGACGGTTAGATCGTGGCGAGATCTCACCATCCAGCGAGGGAAGTTCACCCCCCGCAATAAAATATATACTACTCTCGCGGGACTAATGATCTTTTCAGTTGACGTCCCCGAATCACTAATCAATCATATGATGTTTTTCAGAGTTCGCTGTCTGGTAGACATGATCGAGGAGAAAAGGAGCAACCGGTGCGTCGCCCCAGAATCATCGAACTCAAGGAGTCCTACAATTTTTATTATCATTTGAACGTCTATTCACTGCATTTGATTTTTGATGTACTCTTCAAGAAATAGGCTCAGGCATTTATACTTCTCTAAATGTATCAATGTAATCTGCGATTGTATGACAAATAATAATAATAATAATAATAATAATAATAATAATAATAATAATAATATACTCGATCACTTCACTGAACCGGGGCCCTAGACTTTCCCTGTGCGGCGCGTCTGCCGTCGCGAGTCGGTCACTTGGAAGTGACTGCGGGAGGGGAGGGGAGGGGCGGTGTTTGCCGAGTGGGTGGGTGGAAGAAGCCTCCACCGCCGCCCGGGGCCACCTGCGCGTTCGCACGGGGCTGAGGCGGCTGAGCAGCAAAGATATGCGCGCCGCACCGCGCTGCCGCCTCGCCAGCGACTCAGGCGGCGGCGGCGGCGGCGTATGCTCAGCGCCGCGCAGCAGGCGGATCAGCGTCTGCCTCTCACGACACGTGCGAGGAAGGCGTCGCAGTTTGGGTTGCGAATTTCTCCACCCTCTATTCTAATATTGCTCGTTTACGGTGTTACGAAACTAGTGGTGCTGCAACATCACATTCTCTTCAGCACATTTATTGACGTTTTGAAATTTTTGACAGTTCAATGAGTCAACCAAGACCTGTCCCATTATTAAGCGTATTTTTCTCTCTCTGAGTAAAGACTTCAACAAAACTTTGCAGCAGTTTTTGAGAACTAAAAAAAATGCCTTTAGTTCAAAAAATTCGCTAAAACTTCAAGTATTTTTTAAAAAATTGAATTTTTTTCAAAATCAATTTCTTAGAACATATTTCATTACGGAAAAAATCTTTATCGTCCATTTTGTACTTTTCAATGTTGAGTATGTGAAAGTATCGAAAATAAAGAGACCGCTAAAACTCGACTTCGTGATTAATTTTCTGAAAAAGGCCTCCTAATTTCGTGCGGTTGTGAGAAGTTTGTTTTGTAATTTCTTCAAGAATACGATATAGTGCACAAAAGAGTGAAAACAACCATGCTATGGTTATTAGTAGAGCCCGGAAGTTACCAAAATGCCTTATTGTTATTGTTACTATTTCATGACTTTTGACCATAGAAATCACTTAATAGTGCTTCTAGAGTTATTATAGCAGATTTCCATTTTCCTTTTTTCCGGCATATTTAGTTTCTGATGCATATTTTGGCCATTTTGTCTTATTTTTGCCTTTTTCTGCCATTTACGTCAATATTTTGCTTCTTTTCTCCTGGCACCAATCTCAATCAAGCTAAATATATACTTGTAAGCCTGGACAACACGACGGGAGTTGTGGAAGAAGGGACTGTGTTAAAAATCTAAATGTAAAAGGAAGATGATACCAGACAAAAAATTTAATTCTGTTTCATTGATACCGAAAGATTTTGTTCGCTCACGAAGATTCCCTTCCTACTTTTAAGTACGACCTCCGATCCATTCTGAGGTCCATCCTTGAGTATGATACACCATTTCAGTGCTGGCGATTACACAAGTGCAAAGAACGAAATTATAATTATGTTTCTCTGATGCCATTTCAAGATTAAAAAAAGGTAGTATACTTTATTTCGAAGAGAGAGCGTCGCGAATAAAATAAATTCGTTGCCATTGTACCGTGTGGACCAAGACCGTATCCATTACCAGGAAAATATCCTTTCCTTACACGTTAAGACCTATGTAAATTTTAGAGTTAGAATAAAACTAGAATCATTTAAATTATTAATTTTTTACAATAATTATTTTTAAATGTGATTTTTTATTGCTTATTTTGCATTTTTGCACCCCTACTTTAGCTAGAAGAAATGTTTTTTATCCTATTTTATTAAAAATAAATACCTTTTTGTCTATCTATTTTAGATAAAATAAATGCCCGAACGTTCCGGACTCTAGTTATTAGTGTGCGTGTGGGCATATGTGGTGACGTTCGAATCGAGAAATAAACAGGGTTGGGCAGCATTTAAACACTTGTAGTTGAAATATTTATATTAAATTAATTTTATATTTGAAAAACTGTATTTTTGTTTTTTTAAATTAATTTTCGATATATATTTAAATACATAAAAAGTGTATGTAAAAAAAGAAATACTTTAACAAAAATAAAACGAAGTTCGACGATAAAACAAAGTTAATTTCGAAGTTCGTGTGTATATATTACTGTATTTTGGGAACATATTTAAATATTTATTTACAAAGTATTTCGGCGAAGTATATAAATACTTAAAGTATTTTGTCCAACTCTGGAAATAAATAAATGGTTATTTTCGAATTATTTAAAAATAATTCGATATTTGTCTCTTCTATTTTATTTGATATTTTTCTTTATTGTAGACCAGTTTCTTCTGAATTCATTTTCTGTTTTTCTCTTTTCTCTGACAAAGTCAACAAAATACTTTGACCTAAAATGCGTTTAAAATTATACGTTGGGCAGATTCAGAGTTATTTGGTGTCATAGCGACTTCACAAGTGGAAGACCGGGTTCTCGTTACGAAGATCAAGTATTAGGTCTTACAAGATGCTATTTTCTTCCTGCTTTTGCGTTTTGGTTCTCTATGTGCTCGCTGTAATAAGAGAGTTCCTTCACATGGAGCACGATAAGAAGTAAGAGCCAAAATGTATTTCGAAATCAGATGAATGAGAGAAAAATCTTGATTTAACTGGGAGGCACACAACTAATTTTTGGGCTACGTTCAACGTATGACATAGGAGCTAACTACAGTAGCCGTTAGGATGTAGCAAGGTCGGATGTCAAGGACGCAGATGGACAGCCAGACGAACAGCGTCGTGTTTATGTAATGTGACGATTAGAGTGAAAAACACAGACGACTGTTCTGATTGAATAAATACAATATATTTACAGATTTTTTTGCCAATTAATGTACAATGATATGATACAAAAATCTAGCCCCTTGGCAACCTTTCAATTCTCTTAGCCGCGAAACCCCGCGACCGTCCCCTAGGCCTCGCCTCCACCAGAACCACTGCTTCGGAAGCAAAGCAACGCGAAGTGCGAAGCTGTCGGACATAGAGTCCCGTAACTACACTACATGGCTTGTCGCCAAACCGATCTTCGACCTGAAGATCACGTGCAAGGATTGCACTGGAGATACTCTCTCGTCCTTTCGACACCCAGCGTATCCCCCGAGGCTCGTGTCGGCGCGGCCTTAAATATCCGCCGGCTCGCCCCCACCCTACAAGCAGCGGGCGACACACGGCTCGCTGGCCAGCCTTTCCAGAGCTACAACCGACACCTCTTAGACTCGCATCCGCGCGCGTCCCTTTGAAGGAAATTCCAGCCGGGATTCCTGAGGGCTTTTCCAAACGGCGCGGCGCGGCGCCGCCCCCCTCCACCCACATCCGGCTTACCGCGGGTTTCCCCGAAGCGGCCCGACGCACCGGCGCCGGACCAGGCGACGCTACAGACCCTCCCATGCCGGGGGGTGAGAATTTTTTTCGCAGCAAAATATGCCCAGGAAAAAAATTCTGCTAAGTTACCTGGTCGTGAGACCTCTACATCCTAATTTTTATATGAACATGAACATAATTATACCAAAATATCAAACCCTATTTAATCGAAATGTGTGAAATAAATCTCTGGGCTGTCCCCCCCTCCCTTTTCACCTAAGCTATGTTGCCAGTACATTTAAACCTTACTCCTATATACATAAATATACATAAGTATTCTTGACGCATCTTGAATTACATATTATCCTGAAATACAAACATTTACTTTACATTGAAATTTTACATAATAATTCTTGACGCATCTTGAATTACATAAGATCCTGAAATACAAACATTTACTTTACATTGAAATATTACATAATAATTCTTGACGCATCTTGAATTACATAAGATCCTGAAATACAAACATTTACTTTACATTGAAATATTACATAATTGTGGAATTCGTTACATACATCATGTGCCGTTCTTAACTGAATTTATTGACACATGTATGTATCTACATATAAAAATATCAACAAAAAAAAAACAACAAAACAATTTTACCCTTGAATTTACAAAATTATTTACATAGAATTTCACCGACATTTATACATGTCATGAACGTGCGTGTTCCCTATTCTCGCCGGTGGATCAATTCACATCATTAAACATGCGGCTAAGCGCATCTGCATTAACATTCTGAGCTGACCTGTACTTACAAATGACCGTATTCAGAGCGTCGCGAAACTCCGGTTCGACCTCAGTCCCGCTCAGCATTTCTTCCGCGTCAAAGTCGCAACAATCCAATTTAAGCGCATAGCGATCTAGCGCGTCTTCGTCACCTGCGTCTGTCACCGTCGTAGAACTAAGCACATTTAAGTACTCTGTCCGCTGGTGGTATCTTTTAAGCATATTAATGTGATAGACGCGGGGTTCCTTCCGCCCCGGCATCTGGACCACATAGTTATGCTCCGAAATTTTCTCGCGAATCTCGCCCGGCCCTATCCACTGAACCGCGAGCTTCCGCGTCCTGTTAGGTGCGAGAACCAACACCTTCGTGCCCATCTCGAAAGTACGTGAGACCGCCTTCCGGTCATACCACACTTTACGTTTCTGCTGTTCTTCAGCCATTCTATTGTGAGCTAGATCACGGGAGCGTTTCAAACGATTGATTAATTTGAATACATGCTCAACTACAGAATTTTCTTCACTTTCCGCAGTTCCCGCAAGCCTTTCATAAAGAAGTGTCATGGGGGTACGGAGATTCTTCCCGTACACCAATTCGGCAGGAGAGAAACCTAATGATTCGTGCACACTCGTGCGCAACGCGAACATAATAGCGGGAAGTTGGCATTCCCAATCCGTCCCTGCCTCCAAACACAGAACCTTCATAAGCCGGTTCATAGTTCGATGCATTCTTTCGACTGCGTTTGATTGAGGATGATACGGCGAACTTCTCACCAGTTTAATGCCAAACCGCTCGGCGAATTCCGCTGTCAAAGCACTCGTGAAGCAAGTGCCCTGGTCGGTTTGCAATTCGCGTGGAAATCCTATTCTACAGAATAATTCTAGTAATGCCTCAATTACAGTGACCGAAGTTAGGTCCCGTATCGGAATAGCCTCGGGATACTTCGTGGCTAAACACATCGCCGTTAAAATAAACTTGTTTCCGGTGACCGATTCTGGAAATGGGCCACACGCGTCGACATTCACTTTCTCGAATGCCTCGCCCGTTATAGGAACAATTTTCAAAGGCGCGCGCAGTTTTTCGCCGCCGTTTCCTACTCGTTGGCAACTGTCGCAACTACGCACATAGTTTTCAACATCCTTATAGCAATTCGGCCAGAAGAAATATTTGGCCATGGCATCTTTGCTTTTTGTGACCCCCAAATGGCCGTGAGCAACTTCATGACAGAATTTTAAGATCGTGCCACGATACACCCGCGGTATTACTAACATAGTGAACTGCTCTCCGCGCTTACTATGCCGGACACGAAACAATAGGCCGTTTTTCATAACATAATCGCGCCGATCCGTCTCGGGTCCTTCCGCACGCTCAATCAACGGCGCGAGCTCCTTGTCTTGTCTCTGAGCTGTAGCAAATTCGGTGGGGTCCAAACGAGCCAAAGCAATGCTACCGAAATCTAATTCAGATTCCTGATAGTTTGATTCTGAGTTGCCCGGGGCGTCGACCTCGCCCTGACGAACTCTATAGTCATCCTCGGTTTCTTCCGAAGCGGTTACCTGGAACGCTACCTGCTCTCGGTCGTTTCCTGTACTCTCGGCAGGCTCTACCGCCTCTATTGTCTGGGGCCCTTCCGCCCTTTCGCGCTCAGCCACTGCTTGCGCCCTAGTCCGCACAGCGCAGATAGGCTGTGGTTCTAAGAAACCTTGTTTTATTTCCTTCAAAATCGTAGCAGAACGATTACTAAAAATGTAATAAGGCAAGTCGCAGTTCTTCGCGACTGCGGCCTCTGTAACAAGAGTACCGAATGGCCCTACAATCTCTACCTTGGCTACCGGTAGGTTTTTCGGCGCTTCGTCCAGGGGCTGCTGAACCCATACGGACTCGCCGGTGTATTGTGTCGGCGTGACGTGCTTTGCGTTGATGACGTCAATCGTCGCACCCGTATCACGGAGACAGGTGACTGTTTCGCCGCAAATTTTGGCAAGAAATGTGTGTGGAGACAATAACTCTGGCGCACTAGCGTCGGCCACGTGACACATCTTCTCGCTAGGTTTATTGTTATTTTGAGGACAATACCTTTTTATGTGACCTGGTTTTTTACATAAGTAACACGTCCGTTCTTGCGGCTTCTCGAACTCCGCGTTACTAGCTACCTTCGGCACTGCCGTTTTGGAAGTGGTCGGCGCGCTTTCCGTCGCCTTCGGCCATTTCCGTTCGCCTGCCTGCTCTTTATTGCCGAACCGCGAGAAATCCTTCTTATATCCGCTAGCCCGGTTGTTTTCGTAGGTGTCCAGCCTTCGTGCCAAATCTTGGGACGCAGAACCCTCACCCCACACATCAATGAAATGGTCACGCATAACCGCCGGCACCTTTCGCTTCATCTGGTCTGTTACAATGAGATCTAGCAATTGCTCAAATGTTTCGATCTTTAAACCTGAGACCCATTTTTTACAATAACTAGCTAATTCACGTGCATAGACGTTCCAAGTGGTCTTTGCACCTTTTACGTGACTACAAAACATCTGCCGGCACTTTTCTGCCGTGAACTTGTACATATCTAATAATTGTTCTTTAATTAGGTCATAATCTTGATCCGGTGAATCGGATCCTACTACGAGCCAGTTGTTCACCTCATTAGGAAGTAAACCCATTAAATGGCTTACCCATTCGACCGGCGCAATACCAAGCTGGCGAGCATGCGCCTCGAAAACACTTAAAAACAACGTAATATCGTCGCCTTCGCCTTTGAATTTGTCCATGACTTGACTAATACGAATATTAGTTCGATTTCCCGTGTCGCTACTACCTATGGAAACACGCGTGGGAGCCTGATTCGTTAGTTTTAACTTTTCAAGTTCAAATTGCCGTTCGCGTTCTTCGCGTATTCTTTCCTGCTCTCTCTCTTCGCGTATTCTTTCCTGCTCTAACACTCTCTCTTCGCGTAATCTTTCCTGCTCTCTCTCTTCGCGTAATCTTTCCTGCTCTCGTATTTCTGCAACCTGTTCTTTTTCTTGGTCAGCGAGTTGTTTCACGAATGATTCCTCGTACTGCTCGCTTTCCGTAATGATCGCTTTAAGTTTAACCACGGTCTCGTTCCCTTCTAATGTTTCCCCCATCTCCATCGCGACCCTAACAAGCACCTCTTTCCTATAACCCGCTAAGAAAGCCATATTGCCTGAATTGATCCCCGGCCAGAACAAAAACACACTTACGTTCAGTTGACCTCGGTGTCGCGTGAGCGCCTTCTGGATCCGGTTTGTGGCCTCCTTCCTTCCTCTCGTTCAGGTCGGTCCGTGATGTGTTCTTCCGGTGATGCAAATATTAGCAGATCAAGTTCCAGTGCCAATATCAGCTCGTTCCAGTACCAGTACCAAGTTTTAGAAAAGAAAGGTTCCGAGTCGGCTTGTACCGCCCCGAAACTACCGTACCGAAACACCGCACTTTTCGGTTTCTCGTGGCGTGCGCGACACTGCCGGCGCCACGTATTTACGACGCGTATTCACGTTTAACTGCGTACACTGTCTTTACGCGTGCTGTTCTGATAAATCAGCGCGCACCGATGGCTCTGATGCCGCACTGATGTCCCCGCGGATGCTGCTGCAGACTTCCGCGTTCCCCGTTCGTTGCGAACGTAGTGACTGCTTCCACAAAGCTGAATGATAGACGTGAGTCTTTAATCTGTTGTAACCAATTATTAACTGCAATTGGCACAACCACCCGGTGTGAGTTCTAAGCACCACTGCAACCAATTTTGAACTACAATTGCAACAATTGGCGCAGGCACTCCGGCGTGAATTTACAATAACCGCTGCTACCAATTTTAGACAAGAAAAATGGCAGAATTGGTGCGGACACCCCGACGTGAGTTAACAGTAACCGCTGCCACCAGTTTTAGAAAAGAAAAGTGGCAGAATTTGCTGCGAGCGCCCCGACGTGAGTTTTCGATAACCGCTGCCACCAGTTTTAGAAAAGAAAAGTGGCAGAATTTGCTGCGGGCGCCCCGACGTGAGTTTTCGATAACCGCTGCCACCAGTTTTAGAAAAAAAAATGGCAGGAATTGGTGCGGGCACCCCGACGTGAGTTTTCGATAACCGCTGCCACCAGTTTTAGAAAAGAAAGGTTCCGAGTCTGTGACGTACTAGAGTGAAAAACACAGACGACTGTTCTGATTGAATAAATACAATATATTTACAGATTTTTTACAATTAATGTACAATGATATGATACAAAAATCTAGCCCCTTGGCAACCTTTCAATTCTCTTAGCCGCGAAACCCCGCGACCGTCCCCTAGGCCTCGCCCAGAACCACTGCTTCGGAAACAGCAAAAAGCAACGCGAGGTGCGAAGCTGTCGGACATAGAGTCCCGTAACTACACCAGTTACATGGCTTGTCGCCAAACCGATCTTCGACCTGAAGATCACGTGCAAGGATTGCACTGGAGATACCTCACGTCTTTCGACACCCAGCGTATCCCGCGAGGCGCCTGTCGGCGCGGCCTTAAATATCCGCCGGCTCGCCCCCACCCTACAAGCAGCGGGCGACACACGGCTCGCTGGCCAGCCTTTCCAGAGCTACAACCGACACCTCTTAGACTCGCATCCGCGCGCGTCCCTTTGAAGGAAATTCCAGCCGGGATTCCTGAGGGCTTTCCCAACCGGCGCGGCGTGGCGCCGCACCCCCATCCACATCCGGCTTTAGGCGGGTTTCCCCGAAGCGGCCCGACGCACCGGCGCCGGACTAGGCGACGCTACATTACACAATCAAATTTTTCTTCCTGAAATCACAATAAATTTTGCTGAAGTTCCACTCGCCCGAAAGAGTATACCAAGTCCACAGCTGGGTTTCGTACCGCTGGAAGACGTACCAGTTCGTAGCAAATTTTACAATATCCAACGGAACAACACAGTACTTAGCACGATCGGGGTAACTCGCAAAAATCACTTCGGACCTGGCAACTCAGTCCCGATATCTTCTGACGTTATATGCCCGTTATATATCGGTGGCCGAGGCTGCCCCAGACTCACTCCCGAAGCTCAATATTTGCTGGAGCGGTTAGCGTCCAGCTGTTCTGTGTCTTTTAGTACAGAGCTCGCGTCAACTTGGAAGTTGGCTGTGTACACAGTAGTCATCTGCACAACAAAACACACATCTACAACCCCAGTCATTAAGGATAAATGTGCCGAAAAATACTTGTGGTGAAATTCTTTGGATCGCAGCATTGTCAAGTGGGAATTTACATTACTGATATCGTCTAAACAAATGGTACAATTTTTGATCTGTAAATGGCTTTTGAATCGTGTATAATATAGAATTTACCCCATGAAGCCCTTGTTCGGAAAAAGGCCAAAACGCATTTTTCAAATTGCTTTTCACACGGCACGGCAGCGGATTCCAGTATTACCAGACTCAACCCACGCCAACACACTAGCGTCTTTACTCCGCTTCCAACTCAGCCTCCAGTACCAATAGCCTTCAGCAATGCTGCCATCGGCAAAGCACCTTCATAAGCATTTCGGTCCCCGTTGCCGCAGTTCCTCCTCCATTGCCTCCTGCTATACAGGAACGGCAGCGGCTTTGCCAGCCTGATTACCAAAGTCTGTTGGTAGTCTTTCCAGTACCCCTTTTGCGTTTTTGTCCTCCTTTCTCTGTGACTGCTCATCGGGTTTTTATACCCGTCCTCCAGTGCGGGCCGGCATTCCTCTTTTCTGTGTGTCCTCGCGGGCGGCGGAGGCGGCGGCGGCGGCGGCGGCGGCGACTGCGACGGAAGAGGCGGGAGCCGTCGGGGGTTTTTGCATTGGGCACATCCAGCGCCAATCCTTACAGTTGTCTATTGTTCGTAGAACTCTCATTGTTCATAATCAAATGAAAACCCGAACGGCGCCTCCACCGCCGCCACCGCCCCCACCGCTACCAGCGGGTTGCTTTACCGCACGTATATCTAGAGTACATTCTCAATGTTCCGCGTACGTCGGCCGGGCCTTTCAAAGAGCCCAGATAATTCAGTAATATAGTTTGCGGAGTTGAAAAGCTCCTCCATCGGATTTATGCAGATAATCGTCACAAAAGAACAAGGGCGCTACGCGGCGCATTGCATAAATAGAAGGAGACAAAGGCGAGCCCTTATCTTCTGCCATTACGCATGCGCAGGCCGAAAGGGTGGCGAAGGGACGCGACGCCGCGCGGGCGAGGGGCGGGCCGGGCCTTCTATAATGTCTCGCTAAAGCCATCGGAAAATAGTTCTGAAAAGAGCTCGACTTTATATATGCTATTGGTTCTTACTTTTAGTGATTTATGGACAGACCATTGGGAAGTGCGGGCTTAAAAAAGTCTTCAAAGCCGAAGAAGGCGGAGGCGGAGGGCGGAGGGCGGAGGGAAGCGGCGGCTCGGCGCCTGCGAAGCACGGGGATGGAGGAAAAGAGGGGCGGCGAAAAAGAGCTCAATTCTAAATTGATAAAAGAAAATAATAGAAAGGGAGGCAGAGGGCGGGCGAGGGGCTGCGAGCAAAGGAGACATTATCTGCGGTGTAAGCGAACGCCCCCCCCCAACCCGCTTCCGCCCCTCCCCACACGCCACACCTCGTTTCACTTGTCTCTCTTCTGCCCCCTCCACGGTTTACAGCGAAGGACCTGAAATGAGCGAAGCACCTTGTTCCTGACTGTGTACTGTAAGCTATCTGTCAAGTCTATCTTGAAATGAATCAAATAATGTACACACAGATGTAGCAAAGACATTAGTTTACTGAGTACACTTTTTACTTTCATCCTCCTACGACACCTCGTTTCACTTGTCTCTCTTCTGCCCCCTCCACGGTTTACAGCGAAGGACCTGAAATGAGCGAAGCACCTTGTTCCTGACTGTGTACTGTAAGCTATCTGTCAAGTCTATCTTGAAATGAATCAAATAATGTACACACAGATGTAGCAAAGACATTAGTTTACTGAGTACACTTTTTACTTTCATCCTCCTACGACACACCTCGTTTCACTTGTCTCTCTTCTGCCTCCTCCACGGAGTACAGCGAAGGACTCCAAATGATCGAAGCACCTTGTTCCTGACTGTGTACTGTAAGCTATCAAATCTATCTCGAAATGTATCAAATAATGCACACACAGATTTAACAAAAATTTTAGGTTATTGAGTATATTTTCTTTTTCCACACATGTACCAAAATTTTACCAACACTTCGACACCAGGAGAGAAACCCAAGTCCAAGTCTAAGTAGTCATTATCCAGTAGAAGTCCCCAAACAAAAAGCAGTCAACAGTATCCACGGAGCACAATCCAGAAAGCTTATCTTCGGTCGGCGTAATAATATAAACTTGTCTAGGTGCTTACGACCCACCAACAGTTCCAAATACTTGACTGATGGTTGTGGCGCTAGCTGGCCATTTGTTCTCCCAGACTCGCTCCGATGCTTTGATGTTACGGAAGCGTGTCCCGAACTTGCAGCTCTCACCACCTCAAGACCGCGCGCTGTCCAAGCCTCGGGCACGAATTCAAATGTTCGTCAGACAGAAATCTATCATTTGCGGGTGTCTCAGAATGAATGTTACAAATTTCTAGTGCATGTGGAGTCGTCGAAGATGATAACTTTTCGTCCTTGAACATGTGATGGGAAATTTCATCTAAGAGAGTTACTCATGTGACATTTGCTCTTGATTGATAAGAAACTCATCTTGAACTGGTGTTTGGTAGCTATACGAAATCTCTTTGACTGCCTCAGATCGTGTAACTTAAGAATAACGAATTTCCTACCAAACAGCGGCAAATGCCACAAGTGTAACATTGTTATCTGAAATTTCTCATCACATAATTATTGAAAAATCATCTTTGAGCCCGTGTATGCTCTATGTTTAACATGTTTTCTAGGACATTCTGAATACTTATATTGAGAAGATTGTGCAGCAGATTTATGTAACTGGATTTTGTTAGGACGTTGCACCCGATTTCAGATTGATTGAATAGTGATTCTGGTCGCGTCAGCTGTCCACAGTAATTAGTCCTGTAAGTGTAATGCATGATTTTAATGGCGGCGATCTTCCACCGCCTGACAGCGATATCCGCCGCCCCCCTACACGTCCGTTTACGGTGGGGTTTCCCCACTAGGTATCTCCCACCACCGGGTATCTCACTCAGCCGGGACAAGCTCTAGGCTCCCGACATGTGCGGTAGTGTATTGCATGTTATAAGACTAAGTGTGTTTAAGTAAGGAATGAGGATAGGACACGGAAGAGGAAGGAAAGATCGCGCGCAGTCCGTGGCCCGCTTATTAGGATATTGCTCGAGCATCCGCTTGGTGTTGAGCGGAGAAATCACGCAATACTATCGATCACAGCAGCCGGCCGCTGGAATTGTTCGCCCGACACTAGAACAAGTGAAATCAATCTAGTTATTCTGCTTCCGCTGTGACTCGAACCCTAGGACCTCCCGGTCAGAGGCACAGCGGTGATCTCAATTGATGCCCTGAGCAACCTCAACCCAGATTTCAGCTTCAAATTTTCTTTCTGTACCGTTTTGATACTGGCGTTTTCGAATACTTCGTGTAGCGGTGAGTGCATTACCCCAGCGTTCGCCCTAGCACAACAGGTAAACGGGTCTCCATCAACCAGTAGCCAGCCGTCGGCGCACCCTCCTTCCGGGGCGTTCGTTTCACCGCCTTCGCGCTCCAACGTGGGGGGGGGGTCCGCGCGCCCCTCGTCACGGGGCACGCGCCGCGCCGGCCCCCTCCGCACCTGGCGGCGGGCAGGTGCCCCTCCCCCCAACGCCCACCCCCGCGCCCGCCCCCTCCTTTGTGGCGCGGAGGCGCGAAATGCAGGTCGAGCAGGGGGGTTGGAGGGGAGGGGCGGAGGCAAGGAGGGTGGGAGAGGGTGTCGCCTGAGCAACCCGGGTGGTGAGAGCCTAAATGAAGGGCTCTGCGATATTGTATCTTTCTTAGTCAAAGTGTGGGAAATGAATTGTTTGTTTACGCAGAGAGATAATGCGTAATACCCACAATGATCCAATTATAACATAGTTTTTGTATGCAATTAAAACCGGATAATATTTTTTCAAAATTTTGAACAAGTGTTCGCAAGTACAGAATTATACTACATTTCAGTGATGGCTGGTGGCTGTGAATTTATATGAAAATTTGGTAAGGTAATACAATACATACTTATCTTAATAATTGAAGTCTTTTATTTATTGTATCGATCCTTCAGTCCTTCAAGCCAGCAGATTTGTCGCTGATGACTTCATTGATCTGATTCTTTATTAACTGAAGAAGTTTTTTTCTGAATTACAATACCCTTCTAAGAAGAAAGCCACTCGCTGAAACAGTATTTTGCGGTATGTTTTTGTGCGTTTCAGACAAGAAAAATTTATTTCCGCCAATGCTGTAGTATAGGTATGCTGTAGTAAGAGGTGGACATCCAATGATCTCTTTTGCAAAACATCAAAGAGGATACCTTTTTAACAAAATATGTATTGAAACTCTAAAACCAGAAATGTGGAATCAAAACGGTATATCTGGTGAAGAAATCCTCAGGCAGGGTGAATTAATTGATCGTGTAGGCTGTTCAGAGCAAACTGTGTCAAACATTTTTCAGCTCTTCCTAACCGTTCACAATTACATTTCATAATTTTAAAGTAGGGGCTCCAGCGGGTAGGTGTCACAATTGGAATACGTGGTCCCGATTCGTAAGTAATTACATAGGTTGTCTTCCCTGGTGGATGAAAGAGCATAAGAACTCCAATAATGGATGTAGAAAACATTTGACAATGTTATGTTCTGAACACCAATTATAGGCGGGGAGCCAAATAGTGTGCAAATACTGTGGGGATTTCTCCTTATTTTTCTTCGGGAGTCCGTTTAAATAAACGCACATTACGCTTGCTTCATCTTAACACTGACTACTAAACTAATTTTTCTCATAGTCATATTGACCCAAGAGTTTGTCTAATAAAGCAAACAAATTTCTTCTTCTGACTCCTCTTTGAACTCCTGTATTCTTTTGAAGAGATATATCATCTCTCAAGATATTTTATGCTAATCTAAGAGTTTCTAGGGCTATCTTCATGAAAAAAGGCATCATAAAATGGAAAGTGCTAACTATTAAGAGTTAACTATTAAGAGTTAACTATTCAGAAAATGCAATGATGACAGCATTTCAGTTAGTTGGAGAGTGATCATGTAAGTTACAAAAAGTTGGATTGACGTTATATTGATACTGAAATTAGAAGCGAATTAGTAAATGAATATCACTTCAATCTAATGAAAAGAAAATAATTAAATTGAAAGTAATTCATATATAAAGCACTTCTCCGAGTTTTACATGTTATTTTACAGTTATACAAAGTTTTTATTTAATGCCATTCTTTATATCACGCCACAAATACGGATCAACGCACCCACCTATAAAATATTCCACTAATTTCCTTTCATATATTTTCTTTCACGAGTTGTTGCAAAGCAAGTTAGAAATTTATGTGGATGTTTTCGTCGGCCGGACGATCCATCATGGGTCTGGGAAGTGCGCAAAGTTTGCAATGGATTCCTCCTTGAGGACGGGCGAGGCACGGGCGGGGATGGCGAGAGGGAGGGGGGGGGGAAGAGCGCTCTTCGACTTGGAAAAGAGCAAAGAATTCCTCCGCTGTCACCGAATCGAACCGCAGCTAGCCCTCTAACGGCCCCCTCCCTTCCCGCCCCGCCCCGCTCCTTCCCTCCTTGTAATTAAATCTTCCCCCTCCGCGACTCCCCCGCCGCAGGAACCGCTCTGCTCGCGACGTCACTTCCGCTGGGGGCGGGGGTGGGAGGGGGTGGGAAGGGGCGGGGCAGCGGCGCGCGAATGCCGAGGTAGGTGTTCTATTCTCTGCTAAAGCGGCGGCGGCGACGACAGTGTCTGTGGAGACGCGGCGGGATCCTCGCACCAAATTACTTCTTTGCATGTCATATCGGCGCCGGCCATCAAAGCGGTTGCGGCCGCGTCTGTGGAGATGACGGCGGCCGGAGGGGGGTGGAGGAAGAGCAGCGGGGTGGGGGATGGGCGTACGTGCGGGCGAGAAGGAACACCGACGATAGAGCGCGAGAAGGCGGAGGGACAGCGGCGACGGCGGCGGCGGCAGCGGCCGCAGCCGCTGCGGCTCCATTGTTTGCGAAACAATGATGATGTTTCCTTGGCGATGGAGCTCTCGTCTCCCTCCTCCGCCCCCGCCCCGCCCCGCCCCACCCCTCGCCACGCCGTCTCCGTCGCGCCCCCGCCCCGCGCGCTCTCCCTCTCCTTTATATGCACCAACAATGGATTCTGTACGGTGACATTTTTATCGTACGCGGGGCCTTGCTATAGTGGAGGCACTTGAATAGCGGGCTGGGGCGCATTTGCGAAGAAAATGGTTCGCCGACTCATACAATCCGCCCCGCCCCCTCCCCTCTCGCCACCAGACCCTTTTCTCTCCTCCCTCTTCTCTGTTCGTGATTAATATCCAGGTATTGATAGCACCGCTATAGCAGTGCGATGGCGGCGGTGGGCAGTCTTCTGGCTCATAGTGTAGTTTTCAATAAAAGCGTTCCCTTGCCGCTCGCGGTGTGTGTGCGGGCGCGCGTCTGTGTGTGTGTGTGTGTGTGTGTGTGTGGGAGGCGCGGGAGGGGACGGGCCTCCATTGTGAAGGCTCCGTGCTTGGCGGCCCTGCCTGCAGGACTTCGGACAATGACCACTCGAGACCAAACACTGGCTCCGCCGCCGCCGCCGTCGCTTCGGTGGTTACGACGCCGCCGCCTTCGCCTTCTCCTCCTCCTCCGCCTTCGGCGCCGTCTCCGTCGCCGGCGGGGGCGGGTGGAAGGGGTGCCCGGAGGAGGCGCCGAGCGTCTCCCCGCTCTTCACCCCCCACTCCCCCTTCTCTGCCCCTCCCCTTCGCCTCGCCACCTGCGCCGCCGCCGCGGCGTCCCGTCTTTCAGCCCGTGCTTCGCCCCCTTTTAAGCGCCATAATACACCGCCGCCAGCGGCGTAACACCTCTCGCCGCCCCGCCCCCCCTCACCCCCTCCGCCGGCCCCGCCCCTCCCCGCCGGCGCGGGCGGCGGCTCCTCTTAATGAGTGTGTAAACAGTTTATCGTGTGTAATATTGTAATTTACCTGTCAGCGCGCGCGGAGGCGGGCGGGCGGGCGTGGGCGGCGGCGGTGGCGGCGTCGGGGGCGGGGCCCGGGAGGGTATATAAGCTCATTACGGCCGACACAAGTCTCTGCCACGCCCTACCTGCTGCAGGGCGCCCGCCGCCACACCTTCCTGCCTCGCCCCCGCCCCCGCCCCGCCCCGCCACGTTGGCCTTCGGCGTGAAGCTTCTCGCGCCCCGTCGCCGCCTCCGCCCCGCTCCGTTCGGTCCCGCCCCGCCCCTTCGGGGGACAGTTGCAACTCCTTCGGAATATTGTCTAGAAGGAGCTCTTACGAATATAATATTTTGAAATGACACAAAATATTGGATTGATCAATTTGTA
This sequence comes from Teleogryllus occipitalis, assembly GCA_011170035.1. Taxonomy (NCBI): domain Eukaryota; kingdom Metazoa; phylum Arthropoda; class Insecta; order Orthoptera; family Gryllidae; genus Teleogryllus; species Teleogryllus occipitalis. The sequence continues at coordinate 61,739 of BLKR01000371.1, forward strand.
TTTGAAATATGTTTAATGCTTTTTTTCTTTCAAAAGGAAAGTTTTATTCTTATTACTCCATCATATGCAGAGTGTAACATCAATAATAGAGTGGATTTAAATACCCACGTATCTAGTACTAGGTGGAAAAGTTAAAACATACGAGTAATTATTCACAATATTGCTTTATCTCTCTGACTCCGTTTAATACGAGTATATTTCTATCCGTAAATTGAATCATGCGTTTTGATTGATTGATTATTTCGTGTTTCACGGTCCGTCATCGGCAATTATCTTTAGTTCGTAAGTGTAGTGCAAGTTATATCGCAGGAGGTGGACCCCGCTGGGCCAAGCTCTAAGCTCCCGACTGGTCTCTCGACATGTTTTTTTCTTTGTTTCCCCTCCACAGTAACCCTGAGGAGGCGGGAATTTATTTACAAATTGCAATGTACAAATTACGCTGCTGCCTTGCGGCTAGAGCAGCTGAGAGGGATAGATAAAAAGCTAATAGTAACTAAAGTTAACTTAATTCTAGCTTAAATCTAATTTAATAATTATATAGTAGCACTTTGGCATACTTAATTGACACGAAAAATGTTTTTTTTTCTTTTCTTAATTCTAAATGTTTTTGTAAAGTTTTCTACGTATTTCTTTTCTAATTTATTTTTCATTCACGCATCATTCATTCATTAGATACATAACCATTTATTCATTATATACATAACCATTCATTCCCACAGCACTACACTGTCTTCTGTTTTTGTTCGCCACGGCACTGACTTGGCTCAAAGTGTCCGTGGCGCTCAGGCCCATTGGGAGGTGTGGCAGGAGGGGCGCGTCGTCGCTTTGCCCACGCGTGCCTCGGCCGATGGCGAGTCTTCCCCTCCGCGTTCGGTTGCCTCCGCTTGCTCGCACAAAGTAGCAAGCGTGTCGTGAGGCAGCGCACGGAAGTCTCTCGACATGTGTGGTATTGGTACTAGTTCATCTAAGTGTGTATAAGTGGAGGGGTTAGGACAAGGAAAAATAAGAAAAGTTCGCCCGCATTCCGTGGCCCGTTTGTTAGGGGTACTGCTCCGGCATTCGCCTGGGGTTGATCGGATAAACCACGGAAACTACCAAGCTTCTAGAATTCTCCAGTAGAAATCGGCTGAATTCCTCCTAGGTCTGAAACTGGAGTCGAAAACCCGGCAACGTCGGGAATCGGATCCTAAGACCTCACGGTCAGAGTCCGAGTAGAGGCGACAATGGTTGCTCTGAGCCAATGCAAGCAGTCATGCGTTTTGAAATTTTAATGACATGAAGGAAAAGTATAATTTGTTTATTTGATACATGAGCGATTACAAAATCAGGATATCAATAATTTCTTGAGTGTTCTGACCATGAAATTTCAAGTCCCAGGCGATACACGGAGTTATCATCTACATCCCTTGAGGATTTGTGATCCCTTGCAAATGTAATCATTTTTACGTTAAGACCGTTGAAGCAGCAAAAATTCTATCTATAATTCTAAAACTTAGATACACCTTGTAAAACTACCATCTGGTCTTTACCATGTGGTGTTAAGTATAATCTTAAAAGAATTAAAAAGCATTTTAAAATAATAATTAAACGAAACTGTTTGATAATTTTGATTGCTACCAACATCACAAAGGAAATGAATCACGTCATCAGGTCTTCAATGCTTAAATTCCAAGAAAGGAGATGAATTTAAACCCTTCTCCGGCATTTATTATTATTATTATTATTATTATTATTATTATTATTATTATTATTATTATTATTATTATTATTATTATTATATTAATATTATATTATTTTAATCTCTTTAATTGTTGTTAAATATTCTAACAGTATTTAGAGGATTTCTTTGGCTTAGTTGCTTGAAAATGGTAAATAAAAGTCAAAGATAAATTTAAGAGTTCCGCGCGAATAATAACGTGCCACAAAATGTTTCACTATCTTTTTGTCTCGAGGTTTGCCAGAGCGATGAATCAGCAGTGAAAATTGAATGATTTAAGTGACAAGGCTCTTGAACATGCACATGAAGATGCCGTCTGAAGATACTGATTCATGTTGTACCCATTCTTGAAAATCGGAGACAACAAGAACTAACAATTCCTGCAATATGAGGGAATAACTCAAGGCCACATCATACGGCAATAAATCACCTTAATTATGGACGCGACAAATCTTCTTCAGTTAATGCTTTCCATTTATTTCCTTAGCAAGAGAGGGCGAATGCCACCCGCAAGCTGGTTCAACACAGAAAATCGATAGCCTTCGTCAGGGCAAAATTAATCCAAAATCAACGTCATAGCACAAAAGATAAAAAGTATTGAGTTCAAATTTATTTTTTATTACAATATCTTGACACATTCATGATTTAAATTCAAGTTATATTTTCAAAATTCAATCTTAGATCATCATGTTCAGATATTCTTACGTGATATCTGACACGTAAAAGGCAGCATGTGGGATTTATTCTAAATATTATTTAAAAATGCAATAAGTAAAAGTTATTATCAGAATAGACTCTCGAGATGTTTTCTTACGATTATTTCGGATGGAGAATTGACCTGAGCGGATCAAGCGACGTGAGGGGAGTGTTCTTCGTATTGGGAGGGGAAAGGATCTGACCGAAACTTGCCCATCATTCCTACAAATTGTCTCGTAATGAATACCCTGTCACGTGGAAATTGAGTCACTTGCCGCTTTAACAGGCAGATAAGTGACATTGGTTCAATTTCCTATCACTGAATTTTGCATACTGTAATGCATAAACTAATAGGTTCCCTAGCTCTTGAGTTCTGCTATTCTGCGTCATCCATTTAAATTGACTGCTGTACCGTAATCGTTGCTGTCGGTGAATGGTGACGCAAGGATACAGGTGTATGTTCAGACAGTGTAATAGGGATGAAGTGAAAGTGATTCAATTACATTCATTGCCTATCAAAATTGGATGTTGGGCTGACATATTTTGAGTTAAATCCTCAGAGCAATTCAAAGCAAGTTTCAGTAAATGAAGATACCAATTTCTATTTATATTCCACTACTCACCGTCCCCCATGATTTCCTTCTTGAGGTGTATTTTTGTGTAATAGTAACTGCAAGGGTGTTACCTAGCTCCTATATTATATATATATATATATATATATATATATATATATATATATATATATATATATATATACACAAACAAAGCTTTAAAAATCTGAAGGAGAAAATGATGCAATCTGGTTGTAAAAATGAACGATTCCATTGTCTATTCTTTTAATTATGCGGACGAACACCGATGAGGTGTTCCCTATTATTGCTGAGGAGGAAGATGATGTTTTGTATATGTTGTGAAAACTTCATGAACTGTACTTAAATTGGGAACTGAAAATACATTTTAATGAAACAGAATATTTGGTTTTAAGAGGAGAAGCCAAGACTTTGTGTACACCCAGAGGATCAGAATTGAAATCCTACCAGAATGTTACCTTTCTAGGTACTCAAAGAGCAGCAAATGGGGGTAGTACACAAGATATTCTGAGTATAATATCAAAAGGGAAAGTAACTATCAGGTAATTGCATCCTTTAATACGGAATCAAACTCTGAGGGGAAATGTTAAAAAAAGGTTATATAAGACTACTGTAGAGACTATTTCCACATAAAGGTTTGCATTTGGGAAATATCTAAAGGCAATGAGAATAATCTTACAGAAATGGAAATGGACTATTGCCGAAGAAGCTGTGGATTGACATTGCTGGACAAAGGAAGAAACGAAGAAATTAGAAGAAAATTAGAAGTGTGTTTCAACAGTATTGATGCCATCGAAATTAAACGGCTCAAATGGAATGGTGAGAAGATCCAGAAATTCATTGAAGGAGTGAAGAAGGCAATGGCTTGAAGAGGATTAACTGCAGAAGACTGCAGTGACGGACTCAAATGGATACTGGGATGCGAAAGACGTCTAATAGCGTAAAATAATCGCAGTACTACTACTAAAGTATTTTATACAACTACTGATTTAAATAGAGATATTTTGCGACAGAGAAAGGAACTTATCTTGAACACGAGAGCGCAAGCGACTCTCCCGAGTGAGTAAAAACTATTAAATCGTATGTCATAAACAAGCTGTCATTTCTTAACAATTTTTGTTTACATTTCTGATTGTTTTAAAACTTTTACATTCTAAGAGAATTACGCACTTGTTAATGGTCTTCATTACTGATTACATTCAGAGAATGTGCGAGTGGTTACTGAGTATTATTACAAGGGAAAGAAAGGAAATTTCAGATATGGCAAATGTAATGACCCGGATATATACTGAAAAACGTACTCATAAATGTTCTTTTAAATGATTTAAAAGAAGAAGAATTTGCAGTTTTGTTGTTTGAGAAATCGTAACACTTTTGTGAAGAAGAAGAAGAAGAAAATGACAATTAGTGCTAAATGAAAAATTGTAGAGATAGGCGTTTCGGAGATTTATTCGTATTTTTTAACATTAAAACAACTTATAAATCTTAGATACTTTGAAGTTATATTAAGTACATACGTGTTATCTAAATAGCACTGTGGACTATGTGTATACAGCATTGCTAAGACAAAATGGAATTAAATACTTTAATTCAAGAAAATAGGTATTTAAGCCACACTTCAATCACATTTCAAAATACATATTAAATTATGTAACAGTCGACATGGCTAAGAGTGTGTTCCGACTCAGCGCTTAGGTTCGAGGCATCGAGCTCGAGGTACCGCAGAGGGTATGGTTGTTTGTCCCGTGTCTTTCATATATGTGTTGTCGCGGAGGGTCTCGCGTTCTGCTGACCGAACGAGGAAACCTGAGTGTGCTGGTGATACAACATCTAGTGTAACGTATTGTAGGACTACAGTTAGCAACCGCCACAAAGGGCGGCGGCAGAGGATTAGACGCCAGGGGCCAGGCAGGATGTGACACGCCGAGGTATTCTGGGAAATCCTAAGAGCTAGGGAAAGGGATGCCAAAGTACGGGACAGCGCATTTTTGCCGCGTGCCGCGTGTCAAATTCTTGGAATCCAGGGAAATGGATGTCCAAAAATGCCTGGCAAAGCGGTCAGTGTGGGCCGTGTGCAAAACCCAGTGACGTTTCAGGTCACGTGGGTGGGGACTATATAAGAGCGGACGCAGAGCGCGGGGGTGGGGTTTTGTTGAGCTGAGAGGGAACCCTCGTGCGAACGCACAAAAACTTGCGCCCAGGGCGGTGCGGAGCCGAGCTAGGCTCGTGCGGCAAACCATGTGTTGAGACGCCGTTGTGGACTATATCCACGGGTGACAAGAGGTCGCCGGAGCTGTCTGCTGTGTGCGGGAGGCTCGCTGAGGAGTGGCGCGGGCCACGAGTCAGTTATTCATTTTAAGGATCGCTCCTGCGATCAGGAAAGTAAAGATCTACCAGAGCTGTAACTTAAAGTAGTACTGTACATATTGTGAATAAACCTGTACATATTTATCATTGAAGCTCGTGTCTGTGATTATTGTGTATTCCCACGACGTCACAGACGGGTAGACATAATTGGTGGCAGCGGTTAAACGAATTCCACGGGGAATATCACCCACCAAATGACATAATTGGTGGCAGCGGTTAAACGAATTCCACGGGGAATATCACCCACCAAATAGCATAATTGGTGGCAGCGGTTATAAAGAAACCCACGGGGGAGTACGTGCACCCACCAAATAGCATAATTGGTGGCAGCGGTTAAACGAATTCCACGGGGAATATCATTCACCAAATAGTATAATTGGTGGATGCGGTTATAAGAATTCCACGGGAAGTGTTGCTCAATTGTGATAATAGCAGCAGTTAAAACATTCACGCCGGAACGGCACGGCATTGTTGCACCATACTCATACGTGGTCGCAATATTACGAACAGTGGGTGGGCCAGTGCGTGGGTGTGTCGACGGGCAGACATAATTACGACGCACGGGAGCAGAGGGGGTCCGCTCCGAGCCAGACGCCCACGTCTTCACGGCAACGCCGGAAGGAAGGAAGGAAGGAAGGACGGAGAAGGAAGGACGTCTCAAGGACAACCGGCTTTGATAAAATCAAGAAGTCAGCAAGGATCTGGTGTAAGTATAGCTATCTGCATGGTAAGGTTCAGTTCAGGTTTCAGTTATGGCTTACTTACCGAGATTCGGGAAAGATTGTGTAGTGCACGTGGCACAGGAATTAGGACTCCAAATTACAGGTGGGGAAACTTTGGTAGTTCTAAAAAAATTGATAGAGGAGCATTGGCCGAGCGGTTAGGAGAATTTGTGAAAGGGATACGCTCAGGCAGTATTGCTCAATTGTGACGAAAGAGCAAGTCAGTTAAAACATTGAACGAGAAAAGGCTGACACACGGAATTGTTGACACCAGGCTCATACGTGGTATAATTGGTGGCAGCGGTTATATACGTGTACCCACCATAGTCATAATTGGTGGCAGCGGTTAAACGAATTCCACGGGGAATATCATTCACCAAATAGTATAATTGGTGGATGCGGTTATAAGAATTCCACGGGGAAGTGTTGCTCAAGTGATAATAGCGCAGTTAAAACATTCACGCCGGAACGGCACGGCATTGTTGCACCATACTCATACGTGGTCGCAATATTACGAACAGTGGGTGGGCCAGTGCGTGGGTGTGTCGACGGGCAGACATAATTACAGCACGGGAGCAGAGAGGGTCCGCTCCTAGCCAGACGCCCACGTCTTCACGGCAACGCCGGAAGGAAGGAAGGAAGGAAGGACGGAGAAGGAAGGACGTCTCAAGGCAACCGGCTTTGATAAAATCAAGAAGTCAGCAAGGATCTGGTGTAAGTATAGCTATCTGCATTGTAAGGTTCGGTTCAGGTTTCAGTTATGGCTTACTTACCGAGATTCGGGAAAGATTGTGTAGTGCACGTGGCACAGGAATTAGGACTCCAAATTACAGGTGGGGAAACTTTGGTAGTTCTAAAAAAATTGATAGAGGAGCATTCCGATTACGAGGAGGAATTTGTGAAAGGGATAGCTCAGGCATATAAGGATGAACGCGAACGAGAAAAGGCTGAACGTGAACGAGAAAAGGCTGAACGCGAACGAGAAAAGGCCGAACGCGAATTAGAGAAGGAACGCGCCTATAATGATCAAAAAGCCGAACGCGAAGCAGAGAAGGAACGTGCATTTCAGTTAGAAAAACTGAGAATAGAACAGAGCCAACTGGCGGGTAGAGCTAGTCCGCAGTCCGAAGTAAATAGCAAAATGCACATTCGATTAAATCAAGTTATGAGCCGATTCAAAGGGGAGGACGACGACATAACAGCATTTTTAAGTGTTTTTGAGAGTCAGGCGGAACAATTAGAAATTCCAGAAGAAGAGTGGGTGGCAAATCTTATGGGACTGCTCCCACACCAAATCAATGCATCGCTAACTTTAGAAGGGCAAGGTAGTAGAACAGAATATGCCGATTTAAAGAATAGGTTATTAGAAATGTATCGATTTAATGCCGAGAAGTTTCGACAATTGTTCGCGAAACATGTAAAAGCCGCGAATACTACCTGGAACGTATACGCGAGAGAGCTGAAAAATTATTGCAAAGAATGGGTAGCAGGACTAGATATTCATACGTTCGAGGACTTAATGAATCTAATTGTAACCGATCAATTGAAGCGTCGTGTGCCTATTGATATTAAAGAGCATTTTATTGATGAGTGGGGGGAATTTAAGATGCCGTTAGAACTAGCTCGTAAACTAGACAACTATGAAAACAATAGGGCAGGCTGGAAACGGTCTTCGTTCAAGCCTTATAGGAAATCGGAAGCCGTAGGGGAACATGTTGCAAGCACGAGCAAGACGATGCCGATAGTACCGGAAATTCAGGGGAAATCGAGCGGTAAGAAAACCGATGTTAGGGCAGCATACGAGAAGCCAGACAAGCGGAAATGCTACGGGTGTGGTGCCACAGACCACATGGTCCGTGAATGCCCGCAGCGCCGCGTGGCCGAAAAAATGAATCATGTGGCAGACAAAACAGCTACGGAATTGTTTTCACCGTACGTGTTCTTTGGAAAAATTAATAAAATTCCCGGAAGATTTTTGCGCGACTGTGGTGCCAGTTGCGATCTTGTCCATGAGAAATTTATTAGCGACGAGAATTTAACGGGAGAAAGCGTGTGGATTTTGCAACCGCTTGATGCCTCACCACGAAATCTCCCGGTGGCAGAAGTCACTATTGAAGGGCCATTCGGGAAAGTAGTAACTAAAGCCGCAGTTGTGCCTCGGGAATGCGACAGCGGATATTACTTATTAAGTAATAGAACAGCTGCTCTGTTGGAAGAAGTAAAGGCAGGATTTATTGAGCCACAATTAGTTGCAGCCGTAACGACGCGGGCAAAAGCCGCTGAAACGTCGCGGGTGACTCAAGAGTCGGGGCCGGCTGACCGACACGCAGGCGAGTTTGACGCGGACGAGCAGGTAGAAAACCTTGAACAATTGAGGCAGCAGGGAGCCGTTAGTGAAAGGGACGCCAGTGCAAGTGTACTAACGCCCGAAGTGAATGAACTCATAAATGTTACCCAGACTGAGTTCGCAGCTTCACAACAAAGTGACCCGGAAATGAAAACATTATACGACGCGAATAAGCACAACGTAGCAGATTGTAACTCAAACTTTGAAGTTGAGGAAGACGAGCTGGATAAGTACGCTATTAACCTTGATAGTGTCGACTTCGATGCGGAAGCTATGCTCGAAGGAACAGAAGTCGAAGACGAGTTCCGCGACAAACTGCTCGATTTAATTGTAAAGTACAAGCATATATTTTCAGACAGACCAGGGTTGACGGATGTCGTCACCATGGACATTGAATTGACGGACGAGTCGAAAAAGATAAGAAGTGCGCCTTATCGAATGTCGCCGCGTCAATCAAAAATTTTGCAGGAAGAAATCGCGAAGATGTTACGGGATAACATAATCGAAATAGGCGACTCTGATTATGCTTCCCCTATGATTCTTGTAGAGGCGCCGGGACGAAAACCAAGACCGTGCGTAGATTATCGCAAGCTAAACCAAATTATAAAATCAGAATATTTTCCGTTGCCGAACATGGAGGAGAGGATAGAAGCAGTAGCGGCAGCTAAGATTATTACTACATTGGATTTAGCAAAATTTTATCATCAGATACCGCTCACTCCGAGAGCGCAAAGATATGCGGCTTTCTGTACAAGCTTTGGCACGTATAGGCCATTAAGATTGCCCTTCGGGCTAAAAAAATGCACCTTTTCAGTGCAGTAGGATGATGGCAGCTTTATTAGCAGGATGTGCAGAATTTGCAGTCCCATACTTGGATGACATCGCCATTTATAGCGACACATGGCAAGAACACCTTAGACATTTAGAGCAGGTGTTTCTAATATTAGAGAAAGCGAAGTTGCATGTGCAGCCAAGCAAGTGTAAATACGCGCGTAAGAATGTGCAATACCTAGGCTACATGGTTGGTAGTGGCATGATGCGGCCGGTAGAGGCCAAAGTAAAAACTATTAAAGAGCACCCCGTACCTCAAACGAAAAAGCAAGTGCGTGCTTTTCTCGGATTAACGGGTTACTACAGGAAATTTATTCCCGATTATGCGGGTATATCAGCGCCATTAACGGACTTATTGCGAGGTCGCGAACGGCAAGGCAGGGTAACGTGGACGCCAGCATGCGAGATGGCATTCGAGAAACTGAGAACCGCTCTCTGTCACGAACCCGTCCTTCACGCGCCAGATTTTAATAAGGATTTTATAGTGCAGTGTGATGCGTCAAAAAGAGGTATTGGCATCATTCTGGCACAGTATAATGATAGAGGAGAAGAAAAACCGGTGTTATACTTAAGTCGTAAATTCACAGATTCGGAATTATTACGATGTACAACAGAACAGGAGTGCACAGCCATAATATGGGCATTGCAGAAACTAAAGTACTATTTGGATGGAAATGCAAAAATTAAAGTGGAAACAGACCACAACCCATTAGTATGGCTAAATAATTGTTCAAGTAAAAACCCGAGATTGATGCGTTGGTCATTAATGATCCAAGCATACAATTTAGAAATTATTCATAAAAGGGGTAAGGATCACGTAAATGCTGATGCCTTAAGCCGTATGTTTTACTGATACATGGAACCTGAACTGAACTGGGAATGCGGAGGGCTACACTGAACCGAATCACTTGATTGCATTGTATAAAATCAAGACAAGAGAAGAATCACTGTATATATGTAACAAATTGTTGAAAGTGTATTGTTTGTGTATTCTGTTTGTTTCATGTGTGTCTTATGTATGTGCAATTATGGGTACAAAGTGAAGCTCTGAAGACATTGTTGGTTCTGGGGGTATCAGGGAAAGTATCACATCATTTGATTGTGAATACTACGGATGTAATTGCAGCAGACTGTATGTAATTTAAGATTGTAGAAAATTGTATATATTAGAATGAAAGGAGGTACGTGAAGTAGGTTAGTTATTTATATTAGCTAGATTTTGATAAAAAAAAAATATGTTGTAAATATAGAGTAGGTTAGAGAGATCAATAGAGTGTGAGCCCAATGGCCAGGTAAATGGTATAATCATATCCAGATCCACAAATCTAGTTGCGGGACGAATTTTTTATTGTGGTTATATCCTGCATAAAAAATTCAAAATAGGGTATGGAGAAGTATGTAACGTATTGTAGGACTACAGTTAGCAACCGCCACAAAGGGCGGCGGCAGAGGATTAGACGCCAGGGGCCAGGCAGGATGTGACACGCCGAGGTATTCTGGGAAATCCAAAGAGCTAGGGAAAGGGATGCCCAAAGTACGGGACAGCGCATTTTTGCCGCGTGCCGCGTGTCAAATTCTTGGAATCCAGGGAAATGGATGTCCAAAAATGCCTGGCAAAGCGGTCAGTGTGGGCCGTGTGCAAAACCCAGTGACGTTTCAGGTCACGTGGGTGGGGGCTATATAAGAGCGGACGCAGAGCGCGGGGGTGGGGTTTGTTGAGCTGAGAGGGAACCCTCGTGCGAACGCACAAAAACTTGCGCCCAGGGCGGTGCGGAGCCGAGCTAGGCTCGTGCGGCAAACCATGTGTTGGGACGCCGTTGTGGACTATATCCACGGGTGACAAGAGGTCGCCGGAGCTGTCTGCTGTGTGCGGGAGGCTCGCTGAGGAGTGGCGCGGGCCACGAGTCAGTTATTCATTTTTAAGGATCGCTCCTGCGATCAGGAAAGTAAAGATCTACCAGAGCTGTAACTTAAAGTAGTACTGTACATATTGTGAATAAACCTGTACATATTTATCATTGAAGCTCGTGTCTGTGATTATTGTGTATTCCCACGACGTCAAATGTTAACAAAAATATCATACTAATAAAAGTTACATTTAGATTCTGAAATGTATGTAATGACAAATTATTAATTTCAGGCAAACATTATTATTAATGTAGAAATGTGTTTAGGTGATGTCCAATATGTTTTTAATGTTATTTCTGAAGTTTTTAAACTTGTGAAAGTTTGAAATTTATTCGGAATCTTCTTAAAATTACAATATTGAAGACAGATTTTTTTTCTTTCAATGAAATTTATCTTCACAATTAGTTCTTTTATTAATGTCATGTCCATTTTATTGAACATTTTAGTAGTTTGGTGACAATTTTGAATGAAATATAGTCAGTATTAAAAAGTATTAACAATAATATTTGTCAAAAACGACTCCAAAGTTTTTCTTAAAATTATTTTGTAAGGGTAGTAATAAATGCACAGTATAAGATGACTAATTCCATTTTGCAGTATTCTTTTGTTTTTGTTTTCGTTTTCAAAAAACAAATATATTTGTGATCTCTCTCTCTCACGCGTCGTTACTATTACATTGCAGGCGATTTGTACACATAATTGCATATGTGAGTACAAGTACTTGAAATGATGTCTTATAAAGTTTCTCGAAGACCCAAACGCCATTTTCCCAAACACGGCTCCAAATATTTTCTTTGGATTTTTGTACGGATAGTGCTAAATGAATATAAATGCCTCTTTGATGTATTATTTTGCTCTTGTTTTTTCAAAAACTACTCAAGGCAATTTTTTAAAAATATCTTTCATGTCGTTCATATTTACATTACAACCTTTTTTCCGTTATTGGAGTTGTGAGTATAATTGCTTCAGATAATTTCTTATGAATTTTATCCAAAAATCGAATGTTTACAGTGAAAAGAGCTTCAAAATATGCGTTTTCAGAAACGCTCAAACGACATTTTCTTCAAAAATGGCTCTAATTTTCCCAAGTTTTCCCCCGTTTTTCCCTTCAAATGTTTATTTTTCAAGTTTGGGCATTTATATACTGTTTTTTGCAAAAATTAAAATTTTTTAATGAAAGCCATTTTTCGGACTCCCAACACGTAAGTGAACATCCTACAAAACAATCGCATAAGATAAAATGTATTTATACTTTCTATCCCTCATTATTTCAGGGATATGACATATTTACAGATACATGTTTTATTACACGTCGGGACATCCTTCAAAATATTCAGGGGGCACGGCCCCTTTGGCCTCTGCATATGCCCACACTTATGTTGCCCAAACACATAACTCCTACAATTCATCGATCAGAAGATATATTGAATTTGTTTGGATATGACGCTGCCTCAACTGCGCGCGTGGTTCCGTGCCTGTGCACCCCGCCTCGCCGCCTTCTCAGCAGGAGGCTGTCACCGCCCATTGTTCTGCGCGAGCGGCCCCCCTGATTCAGAGAGCGCCTTTTAGACAGCTGTTGTCAGGGATTGTGGAACCGCTGCTACTCTCGCCCCGATGGCGTAGTGTTTTGATCGACAACGCAGGAGATTCCAGCGCGAGCCGTTTTGATTTGCGATGTTAATCTGCTGAGCTTCTGTGCACTGCTTCCGCATTACGCGAACGTTCCCACTGCTGAATGCTGAGCAGTCGGAAAACGATTCAACTGTTGTGAGAAAAGCCTGTCGGGGAGATGGATGCATGCGTGAGTTACGATGCTCATTTCCTGCAGTGTAATTAATGTAACGATGTCATTTGTCTTTGCTGATGACGTTTTATCATAACGATCAGACGAGTACAGATAGCCAAACCAACAAATTTGATCTAATATTATTTTCCACTCTTTCTTTAGTATGCATACGTGGATTTCGAGTACATCCATGAGGCTAACCGCAAGATTGCGTAAGATCCTGTGACGGGAGCCTCCTACATAAAGGTTTCTGCATTCAGTGTGTGCTTGATACATCGATACAAGCCAACTAGACATGTTCATATTTACATCTTCAGTAACCAAGTCTAAAGAGTGGAGATCTGGGTACTCAGCAGATTTTTTTATTATCCTTAAACTCTCTCCTCTCTTCCACGAATATGTGACTTATAAGTAAGACGGTTTAAGAGAGAGCAGTTCAGTGACTTCTTTTACTTCATTGCCATGCGAGAAGGTTCCTCCGTATTGCATATTCGCCATCCACTGTGCAGAATCACTCGAGACTTCTTTGCCTGTGCTTCTCTGCACCCTCATCGTTTGTGGAGTGGGAACGAAGAAGCCTGGAGTTCGAGCTCTTAACTTCTGGCCATTAAAGCTCGCGTGAAAGGTTACAATTTGCTCGCGTCCGAAGAAAGTTCGTTAGTGAGTCAAGGGCAAATCATTGTTTTACCAATCATTGTTAGAGGCAGTTTGGTAATGTTCTTTATGCTACTTCTTTTTCACTTACAGTACCTTTACTCTGAAACTGACAAAGTTCATATGTCGATGATTTCAATATTAATGTATAACTTACGTTGCAAACCTGTTGTGCAATCCACTAGAACTGCGAAATCTGATCAAATGCAAAAACATGTGCTGCGAATTTTGTGGAAGAGTGATGATTATTCTTGACGGAATGCAAGACGATAGACTATATAATTTCTCATTTGAATATTATAAATTACTAATTATGTAAATTTAATTTTTGCCTTTTTCTAAGAAGAATTTACGTGTGTAAGTGAAAATTTGACGATTCATTTCGCGTAAAAGTTTCTTACGTAATCATTACACACTCTCTGAACAGCAGGGAGATGTAGTAGTAAATTAACTTAATTAAAATGCTCGGATGTAATGCACTATGTTTTAATATTTATATTAATTTTGCTGCAAAGAGAATCTCGCAAAAATGTATTTTATTCCGAGAAAGGGACTTTTGAAAAGCATAGAAGAAAAAGCGTACTTGATATCTTTACGAGAGAAGACAGCAAACACCAGCATATAACTTTAAATTCACAATCACTGATATAAGAATTCTTTTTTTCGGCATCAGAAGCCAAAACATCGTAAAAAATGAGTAAAATTGCTTTATTAGATGGCAGCGGTTACGGGCTCCGACCAAGGCGAATAGCGCGCGACTTGTGGAGATTACCTCCGAGTCGGTGCTCACCCCATTCCTATGTGCAACAGCGGCGGCGCGCGCCCGCCGTTCTACCTCCCCGTCCGCCACCCTCCGCCCCCACTGCCACCCGCGCCGCGACCACCGCCGCCGCTGCCGCCACAGCCGGAGCACGTTCCGCGCGCCGCTCATTTCACGCCGCGTCAGCTGCCAGTTATTGAGTTGAAGCTGTTATTCGCGCTCTCTCCTTTTTTCTCGCATTTATAAGCCGTCAATTTTTTCCCCCTCCCGCGTCTCCGCCCCTTGCAGACTCCGCCCCCTGTTTGGAGGGTGCACGCCACGACACCATCGCGCCTCCTCCGCCTTCCCCCATCTCCTCCTCCTCCTGCTTATTGGCATCCCCGCCTTCCGCGCGGGTTTTGCGACATGTTTAGCCGGTAGCGCAAATAGGGTGTCGAACATCAGGCGAATGTGCTTTTTGCGCCGAGACCGCAGTCGCTGGAAGCCGTCGCGACGGCGCGCCGTCTCCACCGGATACGCGGCGTTGCGTTTCAGATGCGGCCGCTGCGATAGGGCGCGATGGCGGGCGGGCGAGAGGCGCTGCCAACGCGACGCGACGCGACGCGACGCAATGCTCCAGTCGGCGCTGCTACTGTTAATCCACACGTGCTCCCGATCGCTGGGCTGGGATTCGGAGGAGCAAAGCGAGTTAGCGATGATTTCTTCCGTTCCCTGTACCTCTCTTATTTCACCATCCCCCATCATCCATCCCATTGTTTTCTTCAATTGCGGGAGACGGAAGGGACGTGCCACTTTTTGAACATAAAAAATGTTTTATTACGTGTTCTTCTCTCATTACACGGATCACGGAACATTATTTAAATAAAAAATTGAGTTCTTTAAATTATGATAAAGTTGTGTGTTCTTAGAATAAAATTATACGTTTTTAGTGTTAATATAGAAGAATATATAATAACATGTAGTAAAATAAAACATATAATAACATATAATAAAATTATATGTTCTTAGAAAATTTGAATATAACTTGGAATAATTTGCGCTAATCGTAAATGAAGCTTTTCACATGCATGTGCGCTTTCCTTGGGTATTTCCTGTATCCTTGCCAGTCATCTTCTCATTGCCCATCTTTCGTATAAAAGAGCTCTGCGAATCATAAATACGTTGTGCCATTTCTTGTGACTACCGTCAACCCTCATGTACATCGTAAGATTTATGGGCATCCAACATCGACGAAGAATCAATTCTATTTTTTAGCAATTTTCTTGCTATTAACGGCAACGTACCTACTTTGCCTCAGGTTTCCATTATTTTTTCATGTCGATCTGAACCTCAAACATTTCCCCATCACTTTTCCTTTCTAACCACATTATTACGCCGCCCGGGACACCAACTGTCCGTTACAATGCCACATCCGTGTGCCACCATGCTATTTTATTATCGTGTTATGTATTTACTGTCCTGTCTCGTGACTGCATCACTATATCACGCACATCATAATTCCTTGCAGGCCAAAGTCATACCGATTCAATGTTTGACGTCATCACCACAGTGTGCTCCGTCATTGTCGTTTGCGACAATTCTGTCATATTCTGTACCGGTCGGTCTTTTGTGACGTACTAGAGTGAAAAACACAGACGACTGTTCTGATTGAATAAACACAATATATTTACAGATTTTTTACAATTAATGTACAATGATATGATACAAAAATCTAGCCCCTTGGCAACCTTTCAATTCTCTTAGCCGCGAAACCCCGCGACCGTCCCCTAGGCCTCGCCCAGAACCACTGCTTCGGAAGCAGCAAAAAGCAACGCGAAGTGCGAAGCTGTCGGACATAGAGTCCCGTAACTACCCCAGTTACATGGCTTGTTGCCAAACCGATCTTCGACCCGAAGATCACGTGCAAGGATTGCACTGGAGATACCTCTCGTCTTTCGACACCCAGCGTATCCCGCGAGGCGCCTGTCGGCGCGGCCTTAAATATCCGCCGGCTCGCCCCCACCCTACAAGCAGCGGGCGACACACGGCTCGCTGGCCAGCCTTTCCAGAGCTACAACCGACACCTCTTAGACTCGCATCCGCGCGCGTCCCTTTGAAGGAAATTCCAGCCGGGATTCCTAAGGGCTTTTCCAACCGGCGCGGCGTGGCGCCGCCCCCCTCCACCCACATCCGGCTTAACGCGGGTTTCCCCGAAGCGGCCCGACGCACCGGCGCCGGACCAGGCGACGCTACACTTTACTGCCTAGCGTAACCATGTTTCTAGCGAGTGCCATCATAACCGTTACTCTTATTCGAGATTATATGTCACATGAGAGAAATAATACCCTTTGAGACAGCGTCGCATTTCACGTCTATGTCCTTCATACGCATTGGTATCGGTGCTTTTAAAATAAAATATTGGATATCTGTGTATATATTCACAACAGGGTAGTTTTTACCTCAAAATTGTGTTATTTCTGGAGCTGGTATACGATGTGATTGATATTAAGATTAGGAATTTTCATTGCCGCCATCAAGAGAGGCATGTGGTCGACCGCTTAAATGCTACATTATGTTCCATTGTGCATGTGTCAATCCTGTACTTATTTCAATCCGAATATGGTAATTACGATACGCTTCGTAAGTTTTGTTGTGTGCGAATTTCGTAACAGCAAAACAATTTTGGGAAAGTCCCAGACAATGGCTGGGGCTGCATTCATTCCTTCTTCCATCGTTGTTCCCAGCGTAGAACCCTTATACCACAACCGCCCTCAACCACCACAACCGCGCCTCGAGATATTAACTGCTCGCTGATCTTTTTGCACGCGCGGAATGCGAAGGAGAAGAAAGAAGGTCGCTCTGTGCGCAGATCGTGCGGTCAGCTGTGTGACTGTCAATCTGTACGGGCCGATTCCGAAAGTTTTTTGCAGCTTCACAGTAATTGAATTTGCGAGCTTTGATTACCGTTATATGAAAGAAACGCACAATGATTGTGTTGTTGGCTATAGCTATGAAAGACGTGAGGTTGAATGTCTTCTGGTTGAAATCTGTGATTAATATTTGATTAGGGAAATAATATAATTTTTTCTCAATTAGATTGTTAATTAACCTTGTGAAAGGAAAACGCATGCGCAGTAGCATTTAACTTTCACTAATGGATTGAAATTCAAGAAGGTATAGATGGATAGAGCCAATTATTGTATTTTTGTTTAACTTATAGACCTCGAAGTACAGATACATCTATATAAATGTATACACATAAGTATATTATAATACATCCGGGGTATTTAGATACAAGTATGATGTACGAGTATGTGCCGTAACCACCACCTTAACTATCTCCTAATATTTAGGTCATTAATCTAATGTTTTTCCCGATTTGAAGTTAGGTGTGATTTTCAGTTTCAGTACAGATGATGCAATCTACCGGAGGAAGATGAATTGAAGTGATGTAGTGTGTGTGTCATCACGTCAAATTCTAAAGCCCATTCATTTGTTCCAAATCGTTATCTGGGTGTGTATGATGTGAGAAATATTAATTTCGCTATTAACACCCAAAATGGGAAAGCAAAGTGTTGCGAGGCGAGTGAAAGTTTGTTTAGTATGTGGCAGATTCGGGAACAAAAGAGCAGTATAAATTCTTTTCTTAAATTAACTTTTTAACACATCACTACGGATACAAATAAAGAATCATTAGAGTCTCAGAATGAAATTAAAGTAAAAATGTCTTAAAAAATTTTGAAAAAATCTGGTGTAGCGCCCAGGTCAAAAAGGGTTAAACCCACATTACTGAAATGAAAGTAACATTAACAAATGTATGCATATGAAATTGTATTAATTCTAGTGAATGTGAGTTAAGATCCACCATTATGTCATATTTTTATTTTCTTTATATTTTATTTATATTCATTCTTGTGCTTTTTATTTATATGAGGACGATAAAAGATAGTTGATAAAAATGATGGTGGATCGAGCATTAATGACAGGAGAAGCAAGAAGAACAGTAGACCGAGAGAGGTGGCTCAATGCATCAACTGATGTCACTGCAGCGTCCCTGACCGGGAGGTCCTAGGTTCGAGTCCCGACGGTGCCAGGATTTTCGACACTAGCTTGTCAGCTAAGTCGAATTGAGTCGTTGTCTGGAAGAGAATTCTAGAGGCCAGTTGCTCTGATCGGTAGTTTTCTGTGGTTTCTCCGATCAACACCAGGTGAATGATGGAGCAGTACCCTAGCAAACGGGCCACGGACCGCGCGCGATGTTTCCTTCTTTATCCTTGTCCTATCCTCTCTCCTTGCACTAACATGCACTACACTACTACGCATGCCGAGAGACCGTCGGGAGCTTACAGTTTGTCCCGGCTAGGGCGGCGCTAGTTGGAGATTCCTAGTCTGGGAAAACCCCGCCAGATGGCGGTAGGTCGGCGCCATATCTAGCCATCCAGCTGAGGAAGATCGCCGCCACCTCTCGATGAAAAAAATATGCGCTACACATACGGGACTAATGACCTCAGTAGTTGACGTGCCCGGAATCACTAACAACCAAGAACGGTAGAAATGTCAGAAGTTTTGAAGGCAATGTCCCAAATCTATAAAAATTCCAATTAATTAAACGGAAATTAATTAATTAAACGGAAATGGAAGACTAGCACGATCATTGGTATTAATCCTACTAATAGCTTCCCAACCCCCAGATGTCAAGGCACGAAAGGTTGTGTATGATGCTAAGGGCCACCGATGCAGCACCCAACCTACCAACCAACCTACCTCAACCAGTTGGCGTCCACCCGCGCGCAGGCGACCGGAACGCCCGTCGCCTCGTCCTTTGATTGATCACCCGGCCGATATATCATCACGGACGGTCTTTGTCCGTCGCGCACTGCCCTCGCAGTCCCCTTCTTCTTCCCCCCGGTCGCGCTAACCTGCCCTCACCCCAGTCCAGCCCCCCCCTTCGGAGTCCCACCGCCCCCGTTGCCCCCCTCCCCCGTTGCCGCCTCCCGCCTCCGTTATCGCCCCCGGTCTACAGCCCTCACCGCCCCCGCCACCCCCGTCCCGGCCGCCCTCGTCGCTGCCTCTCGCCGCCCCGCTAACCTTCCCCAGCCCTCGCCCCACGTCCCGTGCCTCGATCCCCGCCCCCGCGCCCTGACCCGCGCACCTGTGACGCGCCCGAGCGCGCCGGCCCGCGCCGCGTTGCGCCGCGCCGCGCCGCACTGCTTGGAATCCGGGCTCACCGGCCTGTTTACATATCTCCTGCGGCTTTGTCCGCGCGGCCGGCTCATCCCTCCCCTCCGCCGGCCCCGGCCCCGCCGTCGTCGCCAGCGCTCTGCGCCTCCGCCTCAGTCGCCGGCCGCGCTGGACCCGACCCGTCCAGGCCTGTTCGGCGCTGCGGTTTTATCCTTCTCTTTTCAAACGCCACGCACTGGGAATTAGGAGAACACGTCGCCGTCACTAATACTCTATTACGTGGTCATAATGTTGTTATTTATACAATTCAGTGTCGTCGTTATTACCCATATTTTCCTGTGCAAGTATGCCCACAATCACCGTCAATAATCTTGATTCGTGCTAGCTGCATGCCTCTATTCCTTATTGACTCGTGTTTCTACTCCCGTTTTTTTTCATTTAAGTATGGCTTTATCAATTATCAGTAATGTCCGGAAATTTAGGCATTTATTTTAAATAAAATTGGCAAGCAAAAAGGCGTTTATTTTTACCAAAACTAGCATGTGAAAAAGCATTTATTCTAGCCAAAGTAGGGGTGCAAAAGGCATATAAATAATGAAAAATCACGTATAAGAGAAATTTTTGTAAAACAATAAAATGATTAACATTTTTATTTCAACTCTAAAATTTACATTAGCACGTTACGTGTAAGGAAACGATATTTTCGGACAAAAGTGTCCGACCACGCATTTACATCTCTTCGTACCAAGGTGCGCCAAGGGCTCCCGACCTCTCGGATGTGCGGTGCCCTTCGCGGCCTCCTGAGAAGCGAGCGCGGGGGACCAGAGGACTTCCAGAAGGTGTTGCTCACGACACCCGCACGCCGCCGGCAACTTCCTCCCCCGCCCACACCTTCGCTCCTGTCAATCATTATACCTCTTTAGCCTATGCTCCTGACTCCGCCACCGTCCCCGCTCCCGCTTTTCCCTCACCTCCCCCGCGCTTTTATCGCCTCCTCCGCTCCCGCCTGGGCCTACCTCCTCTGCGGCCGCTCCCATGGGAGAGGCTAGGTAAATGAATAAAAATGAGGTGAACGCTCACTAGGGTTCTGGAATTTATGCTTTCTGTTTTCATTATAATTTCAAATATAGTTCGTATCCTTTCGAAGGCATCCGATGCTGAAATTGTCATTTCCAAATACTTGCGTGTGCATTGTATTCATAATGGAAAACTTAATGGAAAGTGCATGTTTTTTTCGAACAATATAGCGAGTGCTTTGTGAGCAATGTATAAAGAACCTCTCAGAGGGGTTTTGTGTTTTCGTTCATTTTCCTTTTGTCCGAATTTGTGTATGCGATATGTGAGCAAATTTTATAAATGAGGACCCTAAGCAGAAAATTAGGACGAAATAATATATTTTTGGATATTCACTACGATGATTAGGCTGAAAAAGGAAGGAGAGGGGAGGAATCCATTTTCTACTGTATTTTTCATCTGTTCGACGACATTATGACTATTCATGACCGGGATAGTTGGAATGTGATAGGTCTCTCGCTGCTTGAGACCTTAAAGTTTGTTTTTCTCCCACATTGACCCGTAGTGCGCTGACACAAATAATATATTAGAACGTTATTAAAAACCGGGCAGGGTCACATTGTGCTGGAGGCTTAAGATGCAAGTTATCTCTAAGCCCAAGTAGCATTCATCTGACTTTACACAAGGGCAGTATTTGTTACATAAGGTGCACAATCCTTCTATATTATTTTACTAAGGACTGCGATTTGAGGACTAGAATTACTTATTTTGTAAAAGGAGATTTTTCCTCCTAATACATCGTTAGAGTTTAGCTCTTCACGTACTTCGTAGTGCGTGTGGTATAAAAGTGCAGAGTCTCGAAATTATTTAAAATTTAATTGATTATTTGATATTCTGTGCAATTTATTCGCATATCTCTTTGTTTCTACTTGTTAATAAACGCTTAGCAAAATGCTTTCCCACGCGTACTACCGGGCAATACGATGTAACAGACAGTGTAGGTGCGGGTCTTTCGACGTGAGATTCTAGTTTGAAGCATTTTTCACTTTTAAAATAATGATTTACACAGAGTGCAATGTTCGCATGGGTTCAAGTACTAATATTTATTTGGTTAATATTGCACAATTTTCTCATTGTTTGGTTTGCACAAGTAATTTACAACGCGATCAAATTAAATGAAACCGTTCTTAAACCGTCACTTAAATGGTTCCAACAAAAATTGGCCGTTAGTTTTGGTGGGCGCTTAATGGAGGTTATGAGAATGGGAAGCGAGCGTCGGGTCTTATTTTGCTTGTGCAGAATGCTTTACTTTATAACACCTTTTTAATTGCACTTAAACTACAAAATACCGGATGTTTTTTGTGTCTGCAAACTTAAACCAACCATACACCAAATCATCCTTCCACCCATATTTGCACTTCTCCTTTTCATCGCGCTGTATTTGTTCTTCCCATTTCCTTATATTCGTTCATGTCCTTTTAATAATTAGAAGTTTACAGCATTAATAACTTTTATTTGTGTTAGACCGCATTTAAAAAAGTTGGCATATTTTCTCGCTGAAAATAATATATTGTTATTGAAAGACAAATTCGAAGGCACATCCAATACTGACATTTCGATCCTTTGTAGGGGCAATATTCCAACTAATGTGACGTCATATGGGTTGCACAAATCACAAAAAAGATGTCTTTAGTACGTATACAGTTTACATATATACATGCGAGCGGTCTTCGTGACAGCCTGGCGCAAAGGTTTGTGGAACAATGCTCCCTTTCGCTGAGGCCTCCCGCCTTTATAGGCTCGCTGTGACCACGTCACCACCCCATAGTCACAACCGCGTGGTCTTGCGACACATCTGGAGCTAGCATGACAACTACCCTCTAGACCTGCACTCTTGGGCTTGGCCCTCTGTTATTGTGACGCAATCCACTCGCGTCCACTCAGGAAGTGTCCACGCTGCCCGGTGTGCACTGCGTTGCCGCATGCTGAGTCGCGGACGCTAGACTACAGTCTCTGTGAGTAAGTAAACTGATTTCAAAGTTCCATAAACTCATTCGCTCACCTCTCCATCTTCATTAGTGATTTTTACAGTTACTATTAAACCAGATATTCAGTTTTGTCAGTTGGAGCCTTTTCATTCCAAAGGGTCGATGTATTATGGGGAAAAGCGAGTCCTGTGGAGTTGAAAGTAGTCACGCACCGCAGGCCGCCAGTCTGCCTTCGCTGGCAGGCGGCTCGTGTTTGCCTGGCCGGCGCCGCGCCGCGCCGCGCCCGCCGTTTGCGCAGGCCGCGCTCTCGGCGCTGGCTCGCGCGCGCGCCCGCGCGGGGCCACGCGTGCCGCAGAGCCAACAGGCGACGTGTTGACCCGCTCTTCCTGGACACGACCTCCGCGAACACTTGAACGCCGCGTTTGATTGTGAGGACAACGGCCCCGCTGTGCCCGGCCCCGGCCCTTGCCGGCCCGACTAATTCGGTCGCGGGAGTTGGTGGGCGGGCGATTGATTCGCCGCCCATGGTTGCGAAGGTTCAATGTTTCCTAGGCCATTAGCGCGATTGGATTCGTATATATCTGTTCTCTGCGGGCCAAAGTATTATGTGCCTCGAGCGTTTTTTAAACGTAAGTTGAGTACACTCTTTCACCTCCTGAAATTTCATCATATCATTTCGAAAGCGTTCGAAAATACATTTATTTCAGTTCTATGTTAAAACAGATTTCATGTTCGAATAAACGCTGTCATTAAGAAGAATATTTATTAGAATAGTATTCACACAAACTTTTCATGTGATGAAAAATTACAACCCGTTAATAACAGTTCGCGAAAAAGTCTGGTTTGGGAGGATATTCAGAAGCTAAGTACACTGAACATATTTAGGTATCCTTTATAAATCGGCGTTTTATCTATTCTTTGTAATTTTATATGGATGCTTCAGATTTTGTGCGAAACTTCAAGTTTCATGTTTAATGTTCAACCAACTGTTGCTTTCCTGTACAATGCTCACAATGTGTGACTATTTCTTGAGCGACGGTTTCTACTGAAGATGAATTAGAGAACGATAATGCGCTCATTCACGTGTCCAGTAGACTGAATTGACGACGGCCTGTGACACTTATGTCGCACCCCACCATAACCCGTTTCACAGCTCTGCCCGCTTCTGCCACCTCTTTTCTCTGCACTTTCGTATCTGGGTCCAACTCGCCCCATCCACCTCCGTCCCGGTTCGCTCACCTTGTCCCTCTATTCTCTGCCCTCTCCCGTTTATTTCCGATTCTCCCGCCCCGCCCCGCCCCGCCCCGCCCCGCCCCGCCCCGCCCCGCCCCGCCCCGCCCCGCCCCGCCCCACTCCTCCACTCTCTGCCCTGCCCCGTTGGAGTTGAAGTAGATTGGAGACATTCAACTAACGTCGCCGTCGGTGGCCGCTCTCCCAGCGAAAGTTTGCCCCCCACGGCCTCTCCGGGGCATTATCTCGCGGCCGGTGCGCTGACGCAGGCGAGCAGAGCCGTGGGCGGCGCCGGGCGGCGCGGCGCCGGTGCGGGGGCGAGCGGCGGCGGCGGCGCCTCCGTGGCCGCGGACGCCTTTGAGGGCGCCGCCGCCGCCGCCTCGATGGTGAAGCTCACGGTCGGCGAAAGCGCCCGCGACCGTGGGCGAATCACGGTCGCTTTGTGCAGGTTGATGAGGCGCCTGTTTTCTCTCCCTCGGTGTCGGGAAGCGATTGCGGGACTTCGGCAGGCGAGGCCGCGCTGCAGGTCAGCCACAGCACCGGCGCAGCTTTTTCCAGACAAGGTTCAGTTTGCCATTCGGTAGACGAACCATGAAATTTTAAAAATCTATAAATATTGCAGTAAATGAAAAAAAAAACACTAAAGAATGGAAATGGCATTAAACTATTCGAAGTCTTCTGGCTCCAGGTTTGGTTGAAGAGTCTTTCTGGCGTTTTTTGTTGTTGAAGAAATTACCAATACTTTGTGAAAATGTTAATCCTTTTATAAAAATGGTAGTAATTACTGTATTGTTACCATTGTACAAGTTATTCCGATTTTAATAAATTGTCATTTATCTGCAGTTTCTGTGAAAATTTAGCCCAATAATTTTTTCATTTATAACATTTATTTAAAATGTGTAGTTTTTTGTGGTCAATAAGTTATTTAAATTACTAATGAATTCTTCATGAAGTATTGACTGAAGTAAATCAATTTAAATGTGTAGTTGAGTTGAAATCAATTCGTATAGTAATATTAAATTGTGCAAAGAATATTATTTACTTCATAGTAGCCACCCAGAAGATTCTTATTATATTGACTCCCCCGAAAATATGCTAATAAAATATAATAGATTTTGATGATACAAAACACAGACAGAACCTACTAAATTTCGGGGGAATGAAAATGCAAGATTTATTGTAAAATTGCAGTCGTGATTTCCGAGGTTTATGTTGACACTTTTATTGTGTATGGGATAAGAAATATCTCTTTTTGAAACGGAGTCAGAAAAATAAAAATGGCTGATCTGACAATCCTATCAAAATGTTTGAAATAATGAATGTTTAAAAAATTAGTTTAAATGGAATATTAAGAATTTCAATACTCCGTTGGATGCGCCGGGAGCAATATATGTTAATTGTTTTGAATAAGTTGGGGAAAATTACCCCCCCTCCCCCAAAAAATCCCTTGTACCTAATGACCACATACAATGACCTTGCTCTTGAGGACAGAAAAGCCTTAGTTTGCGCGACGAAAAAACAAGTGTTCTCGTGAATTTGGTAGAGACAGCAAGAAAGTGTCTAATTTTTAAGTTTCAAGAAACTATATTGCGTGCATGCCATGCAGCCATGCATACCCGATTTTGCACTAGAGGAAAGATACTGAAGTGGCTACAGGTTCCCTTATTACACAGTACTCGTGTATTACGATTCTTTTAAGTCTTAAAGTTCCAAGTTTCCGGCTGCCTGAACAGTTATATTATTTCACGTGTTCACTTCAATTATTCCAACAATTGTTTTGCTTAGTTCTTTTAAGAGAACAAAATTGTTAAAACAAAGTAGCAGTCTACAAAAATGAAAAGTTTTTTAAATTGGGAAGAAAATGTCGTCTAATCCAAACCCTGGTAATAGAGACTCCCATCCCTAAAATTGTGGCATCCCTTTTTCTAAAGACTGTTTGCTCTTATTGTTAGTATCTTTGACTCTCGCTGTGTCGTTTCGGTCAACAAGTTGGAACTTGTAGATTATTTCATGCATGCTCCCCTTCATTCCACTCGGTGCCCATGCGCGCTTCTCGGTGCGTCCGCCTTTTCCTTCCTTTTTTTCTCGCTCCCGTTCGGCTTTCGAGAAATGCACTTGTTATTGCTAGGAGAGTAGCTTTCCTTGTAGCGCTCCGAAGAACTATTATTAGCCGTAATAGGCGTGCGGCGTCATACCTGTTGATTAGCAGGTGCTCCTTCTCTGTCACTCGCAGCTCACGCGAAGCCTTCGTAGCGGCCCGCGAGCGCCCCCGCCTCCACACGCCCCGCGGCGGAGCGGATTCGTAGTGATGGCACAATTTAGCACTTTACATTTTAAAAAATCGCATTTTGGAAACAAGGCATTCTATTGCATGAAAATTAAGATTTATAATTTTTTAGAATTTGTTGAGACAATTAATATTGAAGTCCCTAATTGTTAGGGGTCTCTTTAAGTTAAAAACATATTTTGATGCGTTTTAGATTTTCTCATTAAAATTAGGAAATAAGGGAAACTAATTTAATATTTCGCCATTTTAAAGTTAAACAAATATTTAAAAAAGTAATTTTAAATCCGTGGAATGCTTCCTGAATTGAATTCCTGTCTTGAATAGAACTACAGGCATCTGGATAACACGATTCAAAGGATGTGAAAAGAATTGTCTTGTAATTTGTGACTACTTATTTAAACAACACATTCCTTTAAAAGGTTATGCATTTTATTAATTAACTAACTATTAATTAACTAACTAAGCATTAAATAACTATTAACAATATGTAACACAATCAGTGGAAAATTAACTTACAGCATGTTTCTGAGTTGGCGTTTTTTAATCTATTTCTTCTGTCAGTAACAATTAAACTATATTGACTGAAAAATCGTTCAAGTTCTGCACTGTTGGCCACTGTCAAATTAAATGCTTTCAAACATTGATGACTTGTTGTCGGTGTCTCATCCCCATTTAGAGAGCGAACCCAGAGGAAACCATAAAATGCAATTTAGTAATTATATCGCAGATTCACAACCATTTCGCACTTTGTACGTGATTTCGCATTTATCGCAGATTGAAATACGTCAGAAATATACTGCACCGACCGTCAAACATACAGTTACTGATTTTGTTCAGCGTTTTGGAACATTTCGCATTTACAGCAATTGCTAAAATCTACCATCTCTACGTATTAGGGATGCGCCATCGATGTCGATGTTTTCAAAGCACTGATGTTTTTATACAAACATCGATTTTTTAAAAGTTATATTAAAGTATGTTTTTTAACATCGATGTTTTGTGCTCGATATTTTCATGTTTTCGGTGTTGTTTTTTGTGAATGAAAAATGTCCATATTCACAATTTTGTAAAATTTATAATATGGAAAGTTAACTGATGTTTGTTTCGGACAAAACAAACGTCGTTTGTATTACCTTCCTCGAGTTGTCTATTTCTTGCCCAAGATAGCGTTATTGTAGCGATATCTCACTGACAGCGCCGGCGCGGAGAAGCAGGCGGTATGGTCAAGAAAGGCCCAGTTCTGGCTGTCGCAAAAACACTACTTACAGCTTCATAGCACTTAAAAACTATGTGTAGGCATTTTGCACGATGCTGAACAAGCTGATAAATATTCGTGTCGTGTGTTGAAGGGGGACCAAGGTTTGGTTCCGATGGCGGATTTTCGCCACTAGCTAGAAAGCTACGTCGAATTCAACCACTGTCTAGAGAATAATCCTAGCCCGCTGCTTTCACCGATAGGTTTCTGTGGTTTCTTCTATCAATACCAGGCGAATGACTGATCAGTGCCCTAATAGGCCAGAGATGGCGCCCAAACTTACCTTCCTCTCCTCTCTCTTTACACCCACAAACACAAACATGTACTTAACTGCACCATACTACGACGGGAGGAGCTGGTGGGGCGGGGCCCCGCTGGGAGACACCTGGAGGAGAAAACCCTCACAACATGACGTAAAGGCCGCCGTCGAAACTCGCATACCAGCGGCAAATGTTTGATACTCTTATTCAGTCAGAAATTCGGTTAGAGGGGATCTAGTTATCCTTACTACATCGGATGTATGAATGAATGTTTATGGAAATACGCATATTCAAGATAGCAGTTTCAATATCAATAATTCTACCTCAGCCGAAAACTCGTGACAAACAAAACGCGTCTTCCATAGTATTGGAAATCATTATTTGTTACACTTTTCATCGACAATAAAAAGACAGCCGGACGAGAAGTGAGTGGCGGCGCATCGACCATCGAACCGTAGTCGATCCCCAGCATTACACAGCGACTCCTCTCCGCAGCGGCGAGAACGGCGCGGCGCGGCGCGGCGGCGGGAGTTGAGCGCGATTTTTCGCCATTACGCGAACAGGAGCCCGGCCGCTGACTGCGGGGGCTCGCTGCCTCGCAGGCAGCGAAACGTCGCGCCCAGTTAAGGCTCTATGAAAATTAAAGACCGCCCCGCCTTAACTCCCCGTTAGCACCGCGCCCACCAGAGAGGGTACTCGGCGACGCGGTAACGCTACCCCACGGAACGAATTTCGCCGCGAGGTCGGACGAAAAAATTACAAAATCTGCAAATTCTGCCAAAAAGTGGTCTAGGAAGTTCGTTTATGTGTTTCTTTATCGTCACGTTTAGATTTTCGCATTGTCATATTTGCTGTTTTCCCAGTTTTGTTTTAATGCTTTTATTAGAGGTCCAACAGAAATAATAATATACATCTTTCTGTTTCATTGAAAAAATTACGATTATTATTCTTGCGTTGCACAAAAATCCACCCAATCTTTTGGAAAATTATCTGAAAATTTATTGGAAGGTGGAAATGAAATGGGTTTTATTGTGAATCTAGAGATAATCGTCAAAAATGACAGGGCGAAATCAAATTCCTATATAAGTCGTTATAGTGAATAACAGAACAACATTTAATCTTTTTAAAACTAATTTTAAGTGTTTTTATGTCTTTTTTTATTATCAGAAATATGTCCTCAAACTGGGGTCAGCGGTCTTCTAGAAGAGCGTGAAACGTTTTTAGGGAGATTCTGAAGGGACCTCCCGTTAAAATTTTGTGCTAGTTGAGATTGTTGCCACGTCCCATCAAGGAATGGAATTTAGTTCCTCTGATATTTGTGAAAGTCGTTTAAGTACTCTGCCTTTTGAGAATCCAACAACATTTGTATCGCAGAATAGGTCCACTGTGTTCCTAGAAATCGCACGTACGTGCGCACAACTCGCCAATAAGGGCATCTTCCATTCCCCTACCACCGGGGAAGGGAGCTCTATCGTATGACGTTTCACGTTGCATGAAGTAGTCCAATTTTAACTTCTGATTCAAAAATATTGTGAATCAGTATTGTGATACCCAAGAGTCATCTTCAACAGCTCGACGTACATTTCAAGAATGAGGATTATGAATGAACTTAATACACTTAAAATAATTGGCTCCAAAAGTAAAGAAGTATTTCGCAATGCACGTCTTATTAAGTACTGAGATGCGAAGTTTGGAATAGTTCGTCTTAACAAAACTATTTTCTAAGACAGAAAACACATCAGCTGTAATACATGTAAACTTGTTATTATTATTATTATTATTATTATTATTATTATTATTATTATTATTATTATTATTATATTTTATTATCATTATTATAAAGTTTACTATCATCGTCATCACCATCATCATTCAAACTTCTATATTACTATGTCACAGTGGCATGATCTTTTCCTATCTTCTATCTCTGAGACTTTTACTTCTCATTTTTGTAGATGCTCTTGCTGTTCTTCAGGGTTCCCTTTATGATGTTTATGCTTATGCTTATTTTGGGTCAGTGTCTCGACTGAATTGATTCTTCAGCTTAATTAGCATTGCTGAACATATCTCTTTGAGAAGCGAAGGGAGTGTCAGAATATGTAGGCATTTGTTCACTACCGCGAGAAAGGATCTTGCCAGGTCATGACTTTCTTGTTGTTATGCTTATGAGTCTGGCACTTGTCATTGTGATATGGGATTCGAGAAACACAAAAGCTTGCGGTAGGTATGATAATAGCTCAGAAATATTATTATGAATACAAACTGTATACACTAGGGTCTCTCTTACGCATCCATTGTGATCAGGTCTTCGTTTAGTAGAGAGTTGGATTGGAAAACATGTAAACTTATTGCATTTCCAAAGTGATTTCGATTTAAGTAACCTGGTGATTGGTACCTGAGCTTATTTCTAAATCCACCGTGTACTGGGAGTTAGCCCAATAAGTTAACAACTAAACTCCGTGTTACATGTTTATGATCACACCCATTTCTAGCGGTTTGAAAAACACGAAGAAGCTGTAGGTTCTCGTTCTCTCCCAGAATTATGATCTGCCTCGCGTCCTTCCTTTTTGCTCCAGGTGGAAAGAGCAGCCTTTCACGAAGGTGTCTGCGGATGACCTAATAACGCAGGGGCGCTTTATCCTGGTCAACCGCGAGACCCGTTTCGGCGTTTTCGTTTTATTGCATAGCGCAGCGCAGGAGTGGAGAAAGAAATAACCAGCAGGCTTCTCTGGAAACGTTGGTTCTCTTGCGGTTGGGCATTCGACCTTCCGGCCCGCGAGCCTGCGGGAGGGAATATGACTAAGGTTTTGTGCGTCGGAGGAGGCGGGCCACAACATGGAGCTACGGCAGGCAGACACGTTGGCGCTTCTCTCTGCGTCACCACCACCATCTCTTCACTCCCACGTCGCCGATTTCTCAACCACATCGCCAGACTGTCGGAACCACTATACTTACTCCGCTGCACTACAACAAACCGTCTCACCTGCAGCTTCACTGTGTCTTCATTGCCACCCTCATCATCTCCGATCGGCAAGAAAAAACTCACGATTGTCGAACGTAATAAAACCAATAGGTGGTGACATCAAATCCAGTAGCTTTCTTGTGACAAAGTGAGGATGTTCAACGACAAAATTTAATTTATCTTCTCATAGTTTTAACAAACATAATGACAAATTTGTTTACACTTGGCAAGTGGCATTTACCATTTACGAATGCCAAAAAATGAGTAGTTTAAAACTGAACTTCAACTGAAGTTTAAAACTGAAACATTTTAATGTTCAGCTAAACCTACTCTAACAGCCATCTCGATTAAGCGATCACCTCCATTAACGGCTATTTTTTCGTACAACCAATTGATTTTTCATCAATCCATGTATTAATTCCCTCATTTCAGTGGCCATCTGACATAGCGGCAAGCGCCCAAGCACATTTCGTATTCGACCTTTTGTAAGCGGTCACCTTAAACGATTTTGAACTGTGTTATAATATGAGAGCGGAAAAGTTGTGCATATTACTGTTGATTTAATTGCGACGGGGCACATTGTCAGATTACTTCGAATCGAACATCTAGAGTAGCTTATCTAGCAACGGAATTAATTTATGTTTCAGGTAACAACATGTGATTTTAATAAATATCTCTTAATGAATCGACAACGCGTTCGCCTCACCCATTTCTCTGCATTCCTGTGGTTCGCTAACTCATGTTTCCTTTCTGTGGACTCTATTAAGAACTCACGGAGCGCAGCGTGCGCAAATCCAATCTGAAGGTCACTCCGACGGTAACTTCTTCTCTAAAGTTACTGTTGTAAAGTTTCTCCGGGATCTGATTTGCATCTTAAAGTCTAGTTTGCTTTTTCGATTCAGTGAAGACGGAAAATGAGTTTCTCGACTAGGAAAAGAAGTGACACATCATGGTGTGTTTTCATATTAGCCAGGAGAAGGCATATATTTCTAAATACGTTGTTTAAATTGTATTTTATTATTTGTAGTAATTAAAAATGTTAAAGAGAACATTTCATAGCAAATTGCACATTCAGTTTTAATTTACGCTTCCAGTAACTTCATAATCTTGATTAAGCGGCCACGTCTAACAATGGCCAATTTTTGCCGGAACCATTGGTGAACTACTTAACAAAACTTTTACTGTACTATCTTATAGTACATCCATTTCCTCGACTAAATGTGGTATTGAGGAAACTTGTTGGAATCGGGCCAAAATGTCGAAGTCGAATTTTCGGTGGTAAAATCCATTCTGAAGGTTCTTCACATGAAAAAGTTTTATTTTATTGTTGTACGCATGAATATGTGTGTGTATCTGCTTGCTTTCAAGCTGTAACTGGGTACACACGTAAGGTGAAATGTCTGGTGCCCTTCCAAAAATGTTTAAGATTGATTCAGTTGGCGAGGAGATGCATGCAGTTTTGTTAAAAAAAAAAGAAACTAAGTAAAAATAGTAATAATTCCAAACCCTCTCACCACACCCATGACCACTAAGATTTCCATGGAGACAAGGGATGAGGAAAGAAATTTTGCTACTAAGAATAAACAGTTTTTGAAACGTTACATTCTTCAATACCAACCTACGATCGCAGAGACACGGGGATCGCCACACAGTTCCTGCTCTCCCATTCCGTCAATCACCAAGCCCTCACAACTTACTTGACTTCTATTGGTGGGAACCTATATGCTACTATTTAATGGAGAATGTTTCAAACCATAAAATTCTTCAGTTTTACCC
Source organism: Teleogryllus occipitalis (assembly GCA_011170035.1). NCBI lineage: Eukaryota > Metazoa > Arthropoda > Insecta > Orthoptera > Gryllidae > Teleogryllus > Teleogryllus occipitalis. The sequence goes on from BLKR01000371.1 coordinate 94,049, forward strand.
AACCTATGGAAGTGGGGAGAGTGAGAACTGCAGAACGTTCTGCAACGCTCCCAGGCGAAGCCAAAACGGAATTTTTCTCGTCTTCTCACTGACAATAATAAAGCGGTTTGGGTGGAGCCTTGCTAATTTAATTATTACTCTCTGTAGATTCACGACCCTGCATTAGAAATTGGAAATGTAGATCATGGGATTTGGTCGGAATAATTTAAAACAAAGCATTCAGTTCGCGGACGTTTCGGAATACTTTTATTCTATTTTCAGGGCTGGTGGTAAAACATAAAAAACAACCACACTATAAACATGCATATGGCAACCAGTAACAAGTTGATACATTACATCCAATTCTCTATAATATTAATTATAGCAACCTGATATTGAACTATAAATTAAGTAATTATATGATGTATATGGAAAGACAGAACATATTATACAGTATAAAGATATACTTCCTGTCATTTATTTACTGTTTTATTTAATTTTTATTTATTTTTAATATACAAGGCATTCCAGAGGTACTATTGTAATCGCTTTGACAATGTGGTAATGAACCAAAACAAATAATTATTTACATAGACATACTAATTCATAGATTCAAAATTGATTTATAATTTATGAACGAAGTAAACACAACCATTGCCATTATAGCAACGTGAAAAACTGTCAGTGTAATATAGGAACCCCTTAATCCTACTACTTTAAAGAATGCAAACAAACAGGAAACCGAACACCTATAATAAAAATTTAAAAAGATATCTGTGCAGTCATATCCGGTATCAGTCATCATTCGCGTAGATTTAACAAAAGAAAAATTCAACCTCACCCGAAACAGGCAACCTTGATAAGCACTCCATGGTATAAAATTGCAATGACCACTGCAAAATATCTTTGGTTGAATAATTTTCTTTTTAACTCTTAATATTGGTTCTGTTAACCCGTTGTATGTTATTTAATCTTAACAAGGGTTCTCCTATCCTGTCGACAATAGAAACGCGTATAAAGTATGTACTTGAAAGAATGTGCTTTTAGTGCAAACACGCTCGAGTGCTGTACATAGAACAATGTCCAGCTAGGCTGCATTGTAAACACAGTATGTGACGTTGTGCCGGCTTTGAGCAAGTTTGTTTTCCGTCTTTTTTTCTTTCTTCTCTCCTTCAAGTCAAAGGAGATACCATAAAATGAATATTATCGCTCGCAGTTCTGGCCAGAACGTTACAAAAAGCAGCTATACGAGTATATTGTGGAGAACGCAGTGATAATGCAGCTCAAGAAAGATGCAACCGATACCTGAAGTACACAGAGGAGCAGCACATTGTTGTTGTTGGAAATAACTGATGAATGAACTTTTAATTGATAGGTCACATTCAGAAAATTATTAAATAGTATATTGGATAAAAATAATAATTTATTTCGATTGTTATTCTAATCTGTAATGACATTGTCTTTGTCAAGTCCTACTGCATATAGAAAGCTTATTGATGAATAAAATTATAACAATATATATATATATATATATATATATTATAGCATAATATTTGAAGAAGTTTCTTTCATCACAGTATTATTGAGCTTCGACAAAAAGGGCTACGGCTTCCGGCTTAGGTGGCTCAGGGCGTCAGCTGATGTCACTGTAGTGGCTCTGACAGAGGTTCTAGGATTCGAGTTCCGACGGTGGCAGGATTTTCGACACTATCTAGATAGCTAGGTCAAATTCAGCCGCTGTTTGGAAGAGAATTCTACAAGCCGGCTGCTCTGATCGGTAGTTTTCCGTGGGTTCTCCGATCAGTGCTTCATCAGTACCCTAACAAATGGACCACGGACTGTGCGCGATCTTTCTTTCCTCTTCCTTGCCCCATCCTTAATTCCTTACTTAAAACACACTTACACTTACATGCACTCACAGCTTGATTTCTGGCGAAAAGCCGTTCAGGTACCTCGGGAATAATTATTAAATTCATAGTTAATTTGGGGCGCGTTCCGGAACCTACAATTTTAGAAATCGAGCAGTACGTGCACTACACTACCTACCTCACATTTCGGGAGACCAGTCGAGGAGCGTAGAGCTTGTCTAGGTCGCGCCGGTGCCCCGCTAGTAGGAGTTTCCTAGTTGGGAAAAAAACAACAAGTTGACGTGGTGGATGGGGCCGGATCTCACCATCTAGCGGAGGAAGATCGCCGCCACCTAATAACCTTAATTACCGTAATGAAAAATGTACTATTTTTTGGGGACTACTGACCATAGCAGTTGACACACACGGAAATGAAATAATGAATCAGCATGTGCTTTCTTGCCTCTGTGGATTATTTACGAAGAAATGCGTTCGGTGCGATGCTATTTTGATTTATTCTCTTTCTTTCCTTCCTTGACAAACTCTTTTATTTGAGGTAAAAATACAATTTGAATTGATCTTGTTTTTGTTGGTATTATAACGCTAACTTTGTGAAATTTGCCCCCTTAAATACCACTGAATACAATGTATTCCACTGAATCACCACTCTTTCGATTGTGCATGTTTTATTGTCAACAAGGCACTATGTTTAAATTTGATTCAAGGACAAATGATTATCTTTTAATAACTCTTAAAATTTGTATCAGTGTACTCAGCAATCTTATTTCCTGATCTACCATAAATAACTTCTTACCATAATATAATACCATCACTTCTTACTATATAGTGGCATGGCCGGTTAGATTGTACACTGCAAATTGTGTTTTAACATTCGTGAACATATTCCTCGAAAACTTGACATGTGAGTTTTCTCGGGTGCCCAACCCACCACTTTCATAGAAACTAAAGTATTTCTATCTTGATATAATTTGACCAAAAACAATCTTAATTTATAATTAGTATTAACTTGGTCACGTTGAGTTGAAAGTATGTCATACACACACACAAACGTTGTTACTTTTGATTCCATTGCAAATAGGATGTAATGCAATCTGGTCTTGAAAAATACTAACAAAATGCATAAGAAACAAAATTATGATGTTGATGTCTCACTTTGAAATTCAAAATATTCATTCCCCGCTTTGTTCTGAGGTTTCTGAACAGAGTGACAGTACTACATATTACGAAAGAAACTGGACTGAGAACAGTGAGGTTCTTGATCATTGATATGCTAATTTGCATGTGCATGGATAGAAATGACCAAGGTTATACTTCCCGTGAACATGCCTAATAATAATAATGCCTATGTACTACCTAATACGATATTATTTTTTGACAGTAGTAACATGACATTTTGTTGCTTCTTGGAGTTCATCATCTTATCGAATTTTATTTAACGATGACTTCCCTAGACATCCAGAGAACGTTTTTGAATATTTTACAGTAAGCTGTCAAAAATGTTGGAATACTGTATCTGCTAATCGGTTGCAGAGGATTTCGTCAGTTGGATCGCAATATATGCATTCACTGAACTCTGCCTCGTCACACACTCATCGAAAGAGGAGAATGATTTCCTCCAGCCTTTGACAAAGAGCACGAGGGACGCACGTCGACCATTGCCTCCTGCACCGACGCGATCGTGCCTCAATAAACCCTGGGTGACGCCAGCGCTGCCCGAGCGATGGCAAAGTAATCTTTTATTTCCGCCCAAGGAATGTTAATATCACGCCTGGCTCGCGGCGCGGAAGGCGAGGTGGGGTGGGACAGGGAAGGGGCGTGGCAGCTGGTGGGGAGAGGAGAGGAGAGGGGCTTGCGTGTCGCGTCCGGCGGCGTCTTCTCATTGCGACCTCTCTCCCCGCCCCCGCCCCCGCCCCCGCCCCCGACCCGACCACGCGGCCTCCGCCTCTGCTCCCCGACGCCCAGTCCCCTCCCCCCCTTCCTCCCCTCCCCTCCCCCTCGGTCGTTCTGCGCGCGCGTCTGCACGGCCCGACAAATAACGCTATTGTTCCCCGGTGCGCTCAAGGGCAGGCCGCTGGATATTGCGTCTGAGGCCCCACGGCGGCGGCCGGCCGGGAAGTATTAGGTCTGTGCGAATTGAACGCATGTGTAGAATTGCGCGCTCTGAAACTGACAGAAATATTTATTCTACATATGAATTAGTTAGTGCCTGTTGTAAATATCAACAAATATGTGAAATAACAATGTTGTATTTTGTGGAATGATTTTAAATGAAAAACGGTAGTTTGTCTTTGTCTTTCACGTCACAATCTCGATATTAACATTTTTCTTATTCAGGATTTTCCTTCATGGCTCTCACTTCTGTATGGAGCGTTTTTCATGCTTGTGACATATCGTACGGGTATGTAATTGTCCGTAGTCTACGACTGTTTATGATGAGTCCAATAGTGAATTAAAAATTGGCAACCTATCCATAACAAAGGAAGTCGAAGATTTTAATCTCGACTTAGAACAATAATAGTTTATTTATGACGAAAAAACCTGCAGTGCCTGGTTGTACATCATGATTATTTCTGATCGTCGAGAAGAATTTCCTTTGTTCTAGAATTTCGCCCGATCTCTGCACCGAAATGGCGTGTTGTTAATGTGTCGGCCGTGTCAGAGATCTTAAGAATTGCCCCTTGCTTGTCCAAATTCATTTTTGCTGTAACTTACACTAAAGAACGTTTATTTACTTCAACTTGAAGTCGCGACACTTTTAAAACAAAAAAAGGATGGTTATCTCATATTTTTTTGGAAATGTTAAAAAATATTCTTGAGAAATCAAACAAGGCTCGTGAAAATGTGTTCTTTGCTGCTCAAGAGCATATTTCCCTTTTAGTGTTTCGGCGAGGGCGGCTTGGGCGAGACGTTTCGTTTCCTCTCCTTTCTGCTCCCCCCCGAGGGCGGCGAGTGCGGATTCTCGATCGTGGGAGGTGACGTAATCGGCGGTTTAAATCTCTTGTGCGCGCTGGTCGGAAATGACTGTAATAGCGGCGCGGCCTTGCGGTCCGGCTTTCTCGCGCGTGCGGTAGGGCCACGGAGCCAGGGCGGAGGAAGTGGCGGCCCGCGCGGCGGCTGCCGTGGGCTGGTGCATGCGGTGCGTTGTGAAGTAATCGCCCGCGGGCGGCCGGCGGGCACTGTGCGGGCCGCGCGCTCGTGGCAGGTGCTGAGCTCTGGCGGGTGCCACGGGGAAATGAAGAATCTTAGTATCAGAACCAGCAGCAGTCAGTGGACTTCTGAAGGAGAGCGTATTCGTGAATTACGGGATTGTATTTGATATTCTAGCTGTTGTGCGCATTTAAATAGAAGTGAATTTAAATAGATCTTCTTTGTAAGCTGGGGTAAAAAAAGTTCGTTATAATGTCTTCGTTATTTTACGGGTGACGTGTGATCATTCCATCCGATCACATCATTAGTCCTACACTTTTCAATATTTAAATTATTTTCAATAACACAATACAATATTTTTTCTTCTCTTTAACTTTTGTTTCCCAATGATCTTCCCATTGCAGTTGCAAAAACACTGGTTTTATTTGGGCACCTCAGGTAGATGAACTTCAAATTTCAGTGACAACAAAAAAGAAACATGAGCTTATAGATATCATAAGTGATGTACTTCGAATACTTTCACAAACATGAGGTAAATATTTCCTCTATTGGTTTAAATTCTGCTAATTCTCGAGGATACTTTTGCGATACAAATAAAATTATGAAACTTTTGAAAGTAGACAGTGAATAAATAAGCTCCGGTAAAAAATAAAAAATAAATAAATAAAAACTTATTGAGATTTTCGTGGTCTTTTACGCGCCGTTCAGAACGACATGTCTCAAGTCCATGGTCTACGAGTTAGGTTCCTAATATAGATACGAAGATGTCGATATAATATTATAAATATGCTGTTCGGAATCTTCTCATTGACGAACACCTAGATTTATTACTTTCTCGTCTTACGGAGATAAGTAAGAAGATAAAGTTATGTAATCGTGCGCCGGAAAACTGCGAATTTTCGGCAGAAAAACTGTTTTTGATGGGCTCTGGTAACGAAAAAGTGTATACATCCTGTTGCTGTATTTAGAAAAAAAAATTTTCTAACGCGTGGTGTAGCCAGAATCCTTGTTTAGTTGGTTCTTAATACCGAAAAATCGATTGATGGTAAAAGGTCCGTCTGTCCGTCTGTCCGTCTGTGGTCAACGCTGTCGCCTAAACCGTTCAGCCGATTTTCTTCAAAACTGATATTCCGCACTCGTTCCTAAGGCAATTTAGAGTGTTCAAGATCGCAGATTTACAGAAGATAGAAAATAAACTTCGGCCTTCAAATATCTCGGTCACCAACTTCGTCATGGGATTGGACGATGGCATATCCAACGCATTTTGGGCGGTACAACGGGTGCTGCAACAGCCACTCGAAAAGGTATTATAAAAAAATATGCAGCGCATCAAGTTCACCAAATCAATATAGATTTTCGTTCGGAATTGACAACGAAAGCATGATGTAAGACAATATTTAATTCATTCTCGATCATTCTCATTCATTTTATTCTCGCCATTGTGTTGAAATTCTCTGCGAAAGGCGAGGTTAAAACCAAAAGCCACATTGCGACGGAAAAGGCGGAACGCGGGAGTGGATCGAATCCGTCGCTCTCCCGCCGAGTGGGTGTCGCGAGCGAACGATTGCGGCGGGAGCGGCTAATGGCGCGAGGGCGGGCGGTACGCACCTCGGCCTCCGCAATGCGATGCCCAAATGGAATACCTCGGCCGGCTGCACATTAACTGAGCGATCGCGTTCCTCGGATGCGCGGCCAGGCGGATCGGCGCGCGGGGCGGCGATGCCGCGTCGCGACGCCGCCGCGCCGGGACGCCCCCGTCGCGGCTCCGGAACGCCACCGCCGCCGTCCCGCCCCGCCCCGCCCCCGCCCCGCCCCGCCCCGCCCCGCCCCGCCTCCACCGCGCACGGAATCCGCCCCTCCCGACCGCCCCGTTGACGGATGCCTGTCTCGCACCGTGCCTGGGTTGGAGCCTAGGATCCGGGGTTCATTGTTGCAGAGAAACGTCCCTAAGTGGGGTGTCTTTCGTTCTTTTCAAAAAGGACAGAGATGTCAAAGAGAGAAGATAATACATTTCTGGACATTCAAGTTTCAGGAAAAAATGTTCGATATCGATTACGTTTCCAGTCAACTTCTATGGTCAGTAGTCTCGTTTGAGTAGTAAATGTTTTATCGTGGAATGTGGCGGCTTTCCTTCCCATTGAATGGTGAGATCCAGCGATGAAATACACGGCGTCTTCAGGGATTTCTCTCTCCGGATGTCTCCCCCAGCTGGGACCACCCCAGCCAGAACAAGCTCTGGTCTCCCGACAAGTGTGGAGTTTTAGTGCAAGGTGCAAGGTGTGTGGGCAGAGGATAGGACAAGGCAGAGGAAGGAAAGATCGTGCGCAGCCCGTTCCATATGTTAGGGCATTGCTCTGACATTCGCCTGGTGTTGATCGGAGAACCCACGGAGGACTACCAATCTGGACAGCCGGCCACTAGAATTCTCCTCCAGATAGCGTCTGCGCTCGACTTAGGTATATATTTCTTTATTGTTTGCTTGTTCATTAATCTTTACTATGTGTTTATGGGCGCAAAACGAAACACATAGTGGTATAGTTTATTCCGTCGCGAGTCGTTCTGTTGTGTTCGCTATGCTCTGTCCGTTACCATCTCAATCAATATTTTTTATGAATTCGATTTTTTAACTTCAGAAACAGTAAAATGAAATAAATAAATTATATGTTCAAATATGGATAATAACTAGGTATAAACATTATTTCGTTGAATTCATATGAAAATTGTAACCTTGAAATATTCTTATAAATTTAAAATTCATGTCATTATTATTTCACTGTTACGTACTACATTTTCTTTTGCAGACAGGTTCTTCTTGAGTAGTATTCTACTAGTAGTAATAGATGTAGAAGGTAGCCTCGGGCCAGAAGCCCTCGGGATTGGCAGTCGTCCTCCGGGCGAAAACATCTATCTAGCGCCCTCTGTACATGTACAACTATTATCTGTCTGTATTTGGCGCGACAGCCCGCGTACGGGCATGGCCTACCAGCAGCGTCTCGGCTTTGCGGCCATGGGTTAAGGGAGTACGTGTGGTTGGCACGAAGATATCCCCACACTATATCCTGCTCTTCTCAACCTGAGAAGTGAGTTTTCTCATCGCCCCACAGCAACATGTACTGGGACATTACAAGGAAAACGCACATTATAATCTTGCACGACCGGGAATCGAACCCAGGGTCACGTCAGGGAAAGCGAGCACGCTGACCAATGAGCTAAACCGCGAGGGAAAATAACTATTATAGAGTGGAAAATTCCGCCACCGTTGGGACTCGAATCCTAGGACTTCTGCAGTCAGCGGGAATGATAGCTCTGAGATAAACTCTGCAGCTTTCTCTCTCGAATAATATCATTCGTCCTGGGGAAGATTTTCCATATTAGGTATTCTACCGTTAAATGCAGCTTATTGGGCACAGGGCTTAATGTAGTTTTGATGAAGTAGGTGGTGATCGCAACGAATTGCAAGTCAGTGTGCACGAATAGATGAAGTGAGAGATTATTTGATCTTTGCCAAAATCTTGGCGATTTCGCACCTTTCCCTTTGGCGGGATTCGAATCCGAAGCTCTTTGATCCTTCAAAGCGTTTCTGTTACAGTTGCTGCATCGTATGTACCGGTTTCCAGTGAATATGGTATCCCCGAAATATGTTGAAAAAAAATTGAATTTGCAATTTAAAAAGATAATCCTACTACATCTTTGTCTCTAGTTCTTCACTCTTTCCTCACATTTTACTCATTAAACTTTATTATATTTTTTTCACTTCGTTTTATTCTTTTTGTAGTATAACTTAGGGATAGAATGTGAAAGGATTTCAGTTTTTGTCATTCTGGGAGGCATGCGAACACGCGAAAATACATTTTTTAAAAATATTTCTGGCTGTTATACTTTTTAATGCTAGAGAGATGTGGATGAACTTTTAAATATTTGGTGCCAAAAAAAATAATTCTGCATAAATGACTTGCTGTAACTGTAATACTTCAACTCCGTGGGTAAAAGTCCACAATTTAATTTATTGTCTGTTTTTTGCTTATTTTAAACCCTCGGGGCTTGTATTCTCCACAATTTTGATAGAAACTGATGTAGTAATATAATTATATTCGGTCACCGAAATGTGGTTCCAAAAATTTACCAAGAAATTCCCAAGCTTTGTACATTTTTGTAACCGAAAATGTCATAAATGTTGAGTTTTTTCGAACACTGCGCCTGACGAAGAGGCGAGCGCCGTCCGGTCGCTGCGATGTTGCGCAAGCTCCCGTCGATAACGCAAATGCTGCTGGCAATCGCCGCCTGTGACAGTTCGCGTTGCGGTTCACTGCCACGAAAACACGCCAGCGATGGAGCCCGACCTTTTGCGTTCGACTCGAAGTGTCGTCGTTGCCGCACGATTTGCGACGTCGTCGTCGCTTCGGTCGCCGCTGGGAGAGAGGCGAATTATTTCGTTGGTGCTTTCTGGCGTTTTCACCAACGAATACCAGTCCACCATTACACTGATAAATTGATATGAAGTACAAATCGCTGAAAATGTTACGGAGATGATGTGCATATTTATTTGGTTTTTATACCTCACTCTCTCCATTAAACGGAAATTTAAATATGGAGCATTCCCCGATAATTCGATACTTATAATTTTTGTTGTTGTACGTCTCCACAAAAGAACACGTGAAATATGAAAGCAACAAATTGAAGATTTTGATGAAATAGGAATATTTACTTAATTTTTATTTGTCATTGTGATGAATTAGGCTACATTGATTTCTGAACAATATTAGGCACAATCTTTTTTGAGGCGAATTATTTATTTTTATATGTTTTTAATGTATTCAATGAAGTATTACTTTTATTAATGGTACCTTCCCGATTATTTGGCGTAACAAAAGAAGCACATATCATTCGTACATACATTTCAAGAACTTGAATTAAAACTGCTGGAATTTAATGAGAAAGGGTGTTTGGAGAATACAAACAAAATTAGTCGGGATGTTTCATCTTTCCACAAAGAGCCCGAAATCCTCAGGTTCCAACGCTCCGTCCGCAGCGCGCGCCCCGGATGCATGTGAGCGCGCCTGGGTTTTTGCTCGCGTGACTGCGAGAACACACATCGCGAAGCCCAGCGCGGAGGCCGCCGAGTTATTTTTTCCTTTGTCCAGATGTTTAATTAAATCGGCGAGTGACATGGGCGCTGTATCTCTCTAATTTACTGCCTCCGCCGCCGCCGCTTGCAGCGATTCGTTCTAACCGCCACTGTGCTGTTACTGGTGGCTCAGCCGCTTTGACGGAACCATTTACGTTGTTTGGGACCATTTCACGTCATTGTCCCTATATATAGAACCGCACAAATGAGTGCTAACTCGTTCATTATGCTCTTGACTAAAGAAAACGCAATAATGTGTCATTCAGGTGGCTAAATTGATAATAAGAAATTTAAACCGTGCGTTGTAATGAACGCTACGTACGCGGCGAAATAATGATAAATTCGTTATCTCAGATTAAATTTTGCTGTTGGAAAGGAAGCTTATAATATCGCATTACGTCAGTGACCAAATGAAAAATTCGGAGGCGTTAATTTTCATTCTCAATATGAGTGTGACGAAAAGTAATAGAAAATGCATGATTATCACCTATAAGTATTCTCGGTCCAAACTCTGTGGTAAAGACCTAAAACATTTGTTACATATTCAGTGTCTATTAATAGTGACAGCCATCGGCGCCTACCTGTCAGGTTTTTTCTGATTCATTAATTTTATTTCGAAAGTGTAGCTGCGATATCTTGGGCGAAGCAATGGCCCAAGGAAACGAAATCTTGTTGTGAGACCCGCCGGGCTACCAGGTGCTGATTGCGGCTAATGAATCTGTTCCACGTCGACGGCGCTTTCCTGCTGGCCGTTGGAACGCGCTGGTTGGCGCAAGAGCGACATGCAATCGGTTGTGATTCATAATTACTCACCCTACTGAGTACGATATATGACTGCATTATACCTTTAGGTCTTGGTTAAGTCTCTGTGATATCCAAAGAGAGCGTTAGGGTATGGAGTGCAAACTAAACTTCCGAATGCTTAATAGAAGGGGAAACGAAAGTTACAGCGAGATGTAACAGGTTTTCATCGATAAATAATAAACAGGAAGAACTATGACAGTATAAAAACATATACAAACGAAGGAATGACCGGCGATTTCTATGATGTAATTAGCATGAATTCAACTGATAACTTCAACGGAAGAGCATTCTTTTCATTATTTTTTCTAAGGCGAAATATTTCCTAATATTATTAAAACAAAGTAGTTGCAAATTTGATTTGTTGCGTGAATTTATGGATTGCTTTTGAGCTATTTGTGCATAAAAAACGTTGGACAGTAGTACGTATACAACTGTTTCCTGATTGACTGTCGTGGCCCAGATATTCCCGGCCAAGACGTAGGACGAAGAGAAACCTGAGGGCGTTGCGAGCGCAGCAGAAGAGCGGGTCGCCTGCCAGCGCGGTTATGCTCCCCATGCGGAATGGCGAGAGTGCGGCAGTTAATCCCGGCGACGGCCCGCCCCTCCCTCCTTCGCATCCCAGGTGGGGCGCGACACGGGGCGCCCGTCCATCCCGCCCACGCTGTCACAATGCATGATGCATGCCGCCGGGGTCGATACGGAACTCGCCGGCGCCCGGGTCCCGCGCCTGCCACCTCGCCCGCGGGTGACGCGAACCATGTTATCTGTCCATCGCGCTTCTAAAGATGGAACCGTCCTTCGATATGTGTCCTTATTAGTATCGATTGCTTTTCATCGAGATGTTCATCGATACGTCATATCGGTATTTTTTGTATCAAATAATTATTAAATCGATACGTTGCAATAAAATTCGCAAAATGTTTAAAAATCCAATTTCCTCCATATTGCCTCCACGAAAGCCGTATATCGACATTAATTACGTACACTTAAATCTCACTAGTTAAAAAAATTCGCCTCGTATTCCCTTTTCGTGGATTTAATCGTTCGAAAGTTCGATCACATAATTTTTAAAATGTACCGTGAAATAAGCATCAGAAAGTTATTGCCACATCAGCAAATGAAAATTCACAGGTTTTTAAAGCACAGTTTAAGCTAATAGAGGACAAATTTACTGTAGAAGCTCTGATCAGTAGTTTTCCGTGGTTTCTGCGATCAACACCAGGTGAATGCCAAAGCATAACTCTAACACATGGGCTTCGAAGCGTGTGACATTTTTCCTTCCTCGTACTCCCCCTCTTATACACACGCGCACACACTCACTACATGCTCATACGTTACAATACCACATGTGGCGCGAGACCAGTTGAGAACTTTGAGCTTGTCTTCGGTGTGATGGTTCCCCGCTGAAGGAAGGTTGGAGAAACCCCCCAAGCCGACGTGTTGGTCGACGCCGGATCTTACGTTCCATCGGGAAGGAACACCGCCACCTCCCGGTTACGACACTCTCTAGTCATGGTATTTAAGACCAAAGTAGTTGACGTGCCCAAAATACTAAACATTCACTTACTTTTCTTGATAAGTGCCATTAAAAATATTAATATTAATATGTAAGTAATCATAGGTTCCTTATATATTAAATGATATTTCAATCTTTTTATCGAGGAGGCGATAAGGTTGACCATATGATAATAATTAATGGAAACCGAGACATGCATTTCTATCCCCGTTATCTCTATAAGCTCGCGCGTTCAAATCACCGTGTTGAAAGGCAGTATCTCAATGAACTGCGAAAAATCATGTTCTTACCTTTTTAACAGGATTATAAGAGTTTTTGAGACGTGTTGGTCTGATATATTAATTTTATTGTACATAATCGCGCGTAGTAAATGTTTATGGAAAAGTATCTTTTCATGGTATGTTTTGAACATTGCTGTGAGCCAACGTACCAGTGTTCACCGCCATGATAAATGTTTTGTTTTTAAATCTCATTATTCCTAGTAGTTCTCGATTAATAATAAGAATATTAAATTACTCATTTAGTAGTACCTCTTTTCCTACAAATTATGAGAAAGCTTCACGTAAGACTTGTGTCCAGTACTAAACTGCAGGATTTTTTGATATTCAGAACGAAAATAATAATTAACGAAATGATTTTTTTTTCTTAATTTAACTGTATTTATTATTTAGAATTCACTACGTTTTGAATTTCTGTGGTAATAATTGCATCGTAGAAATCTAAATATCAGAGTTTTTATCGGTAGTTAGTGAATGTGTGTTGAGTAACAGAGATGTCGGACACTACGCCCAGAAGCGATTGTCGAGTGCTTTCTACACAACTCGTGTGTTGGCCTTCCCCCTCTTTGTCGTCTGCAGTCGAGAGGTATCACGTGCATCTCACTTGGGTGCCCTGGCAGCGCCTCCAAGCGGGGCTGACGGCCCCGCGGGGCTCTCGGATTTACTCCGCTCCCCCAGCACCCCCCCCCCCGACATCTTCACCGGCGTCCGGCGCAAGACGCTGCTGCTCTCAGCTCTGCATACCGGGGCGCGCTCCCCGAGAGAACACTCCCCGCTCTTCCGAGGGCAAAGAAGCTGCTACCGAGACTCGCGTCGCGCTTATATGCCTGCCTTCGGGATCAACATCCTCGGATTTACGACAGGAATTGCTAGCTCTTTTGTATTGAAGGGGAAAGATAAATATAAATTATGACAAATGAGATTTCTTCATGAATTGCTGATTTTAATAATTGGGCAGAACTATCTTATTATAATGTGAATTTTTGAAGCAAGATAAAAAAGGATGATCCAAATTAATTGAAAATATTGTATCCTTTAATTGATTCCTCTACAAAATTGTAAAATCTCAATTAAAAAATAAACTTTCTTCACTGCGAGTATACTTCGTATACCTGCAGCTCGATAGTTCATACTGACTTAGGTGGCTTTGGCATCAACTGATGTCACTGCAGTGTCTCTCACCGAGAGGTCCTATTCTTCGATTTAAATAGTGATGTCTGACAGATCATTAACTGGACGCTATTATCCAAACGGAAGCTTCGTTACGACTTATATTTTTGGTATTGAAGCTCCCGATTTGATAATCGCGTGTTAGCGTATAGTGTGTCAGAAGTCACTGTATTTCAATAGGAATATATGGTTCGAGTCCCGACGATACCAGGGTTTTTAACACTAACTAGATAGCTTAGATGAATTCAACCGCTGTTTCGAGGAGAATTGTAACGGCCGGCTGCTGTGATCCGTAGTTTTCCGTGGTTTCTTCGGTCAACACCAGCTGAATGCCGGAGCAGTATCCTAACAAACGGGCCATGGACCGCGCGCGATCTTTCATTTCTTGCTTCTCCTATCCTCACCCTTGATTTACACTCACATGCATTACACTACCACGCATGTCGGATGTCCAGTCGGGAGCTTAGAGCTTGTCCCGGGTGGGGCGGTGCTCCGCTGGTGCTCGTTACAGAAAACCCCGCTAGCCGACATGTAAGTCGGCTCCGCATCTCACCATCCAGTGGGGAAAGATCACTGCCACCTCTGATAAAACATGCACTTCACTTACGGGAATAAAAACCATAGTCGTTGATGCGCCCGGAAACACGAAATAAACAATTAATTAATCGTTGGATTTTGGATTAAATACTCCTATACAGATGTAATAAATAAACTCAGTGGTTACCGCAGAAATCTTGTGAAAATTCATGTGGGTAGGTAAAAGGAAGAGCATTGAGGATGAACTAAATACTTCGAAACATGCATGCGTGACATGCAGTTAGTGTAAATACATTTTTTTCTTGATTGTGGAAGATAACTTCTTTTTACCTATCCACTTGTAATAAATGTTAGTATTTTTAGTATACTGTTGACCTTTGAAATGGAGATTTATTTAAAATTTACGTGCCAAATATCCAAATAAAATATGTTCTTCCCAATTTGTCCACAATGGTTTGTCCATGCTAAGGAAACCTGGGTGAGCACCATTTCCCGTTGTCGGATACCGCAAAGTTCTCTCAAAGATCTGACCGATCGAGAGGCAACTGCGACTTACAGCCACGACACTCCAATTCATGGCGGTATCGCGCCTCCGTGAAGTAAAATATTGGGAAACGCGCGCCGTTCCTGTGACGAAGATCTTCAGAACCCAGTATCCATGGAAGCTCGGCGAGGCATTGTTTTGCGGCGGCGGTATCTTCATTGCCATCTTGATGGGGCAAGCCAGGCCGCGTTGTGTTCCATCGCGTTAGATGCCCGTGAGAGATTTCGTAATGACGCAGTTATTCTTCGGAAAACGTGCGTGGTTGGGATGTGTAAGCGTAGAGTTATCTGCTGAAGTTTAGCACCTCGTCCAAACTGCAGTTTGCTCACCCACATTTGTGAAAGAATGAAGCAAAACCCCCACACTAAGCGAATGAGATACGTGCGTGGTCTGCCCTGGATGAAACTCAAACGGTAATGCGACTGGTCTTTTTGTTACTGGGTATCGTTGTCATCCTCTGTAGTTCAACATCTTGTAAAGGATTATGTTTCAGTTAATTATTATATTACATTGAGAATAGACGATCCGTTTTCTTATATCTGATAGGACATAGAGTTGATTTTTAACTTTATCTACTTTTAATGTACACGAACAATTAAGGTGGGGTTTGCCGAATGTTACACTGCCCCCTGAAACGGAACAGTTGGCGTCCAGGAGCGAGATACTTCTCTGTGCCAAAGAGCTTCTGTTACAATTGCGAAGTCCGTTCCTCTGCGCGTGAGCGTTCATTGGCCGTTCGTCGCTCGGACTTGTGTCGTGCGCGTGCGAATATGGAAGGCCGCCGGGGAGGGGGCGTGTGAGAGGAGAGAGTGGCAGAGGCGACGTCCGCGCGCCAAATACGTCGCTAATCAGTGCCGGCTCGAGGCACGGGCGATTGCCTGGGGCCCCGTAAGTCAAGGGGCCCCATGATGGGACTAATGAAAAAAAAAATAGTTTAAGAAAATTGAAAAAGAAATTAGAACTGGAGAAAATCGTCATCGTAATATAAAAATACAGTATAGTCTGATATTTTATAACATTTTCAATTATTTTTTTTACCTTAAATAGTTATAATCATTTTTTGTAAGGTTATCTCTATGAAATGAACCAAATGACATTAACACGAAAAAAGGTTCTACTAGATGAAATGAAAAAAAGGTTCTACTGAAATTCATTTTTATTATTTCATGTATTTTACATGTGATTTTAATATACATTAATTGAACTTTTCTTTTTAAATTTTTAAGCTCACCGTGGAAATTGTATTATTTGATTACTAAATACTTTTAGTTCAAACTATTATTTAAAATATATTTCCAAAAACTTTCTAGTTTAAACGTAATTTTTGTTATTATTGAAATAAAATAACTCATAAAGTTTCTTGACACAACTTTCACATTTTGAATTGGGAAGGGGGCTACGTTTGAGCATTGCCCCGGCTCCAAATCTGTCTAGCTCCGGGAGTGTCACTGGTGGATCTCGTGGAATAGCCGCCGTGGGGCGGCGGCTGGCCAGCCCTGGCGCTGCTTTCCGGTGCATGAATGGGCGCGCTTTATGAGCCGCGCCAGTGGGAGCGAGCGGGCGGCGGGCGGGCGGAGGAGAGCGCCCGTTATGGTGCGGACTCGGCGCGATTCGGAACGCCAGCGCCGTCAGCGCAGCCGTCGTCGCCGGCACCGCCACCTCCGCCGGCCTTGCCGCGGAGATAGGGCGCGCGGGCGGAGACAGTGGGATTGATTCCTTTCGCGGAAGTGCATGTGGCCCCAGTGATATGTAATTTTCTGCCCGGGTCAATGCTAAAACGTAGCCCCCCTCCCCCCGAAAAAATAAAAATGTGAAAAGTTCTATCAAGAAACTATATGAGTTATTTTATTTCAACAAACTACGAAAATTACAACATTTAAATCAGAAAAAATTGGAAATATATTTTAAATAACAGTATTGAGTAAAAGTATTTAATGATCAAATAATACAATTTCCACGGTGAGCTTAAAACGCTAAAAAAATGTTGTGTTTAGTTATTGCTTAAGAAAATCACTTGTTAAATACATGAAATAATAAATATGAATTTCAGTAGAATGTATTGTAACGCTAGCGTCATTTGATTCGTTTGAATTATAAAATTACGGTAACGATTTCTCTGTTCTGATTTATTTTTCAATTTTTTACTAATTTTTTCGCATCAGTCCCATCATCAGGCCCCTTGACTTGTAGGGCCCCGGGCGATCGCCCGGTCTGTCCACACTTAGCGCCGGCACAGTGTGTGCAGGCGTGTAAAAACAGGCGCGATTGGCCTTGGGTGTGCCGCTACCCCCATGCAGTGTTTTAACATATGCACGTAGTCTTTCACAAGTGCACACACTTTTTTTGAAGAGAGAATTCGCTTGTTAGTTAAAGAAAGTTGTGCGGTTTTATGACCGTGGGACCTTTTGCACCTGTGTACGAGTAGAAAAGTTTGCGGTTGTCCTTAGACGCTTTTTTTTTCGCCCTGAGTCAACTCGGCAACACATATCGGGTATTCCAATAGCGCAGAGTTCTGGATAAACCACTCAATAAATTAGTCGTTTTGAACACAGACTTTTCGAGCAAGACAATTACGATGCTTGACTGAATTTGAATATGTTTTCCAATTCGGCATCCTCTCTTGATTATTAAGATCAAATGTTTCTTCTCTTTTGCATTACTCCTGAAAAAACGTGTATATATATATATATATATATATATATATATATATATATATATATATATATATATATATATACATGAGAAAAATGTAAGAAAATAGATAAAACTTTTATTTGTCACTATAATCCAGCTTACTATCAATTTACCAACTACAAGGCATTCTGGACGATAGGCCGCAAATGAAAAGGTAGAAGAAAAATAATTGTAATTGAAATTTGCAATAAAATAACTGAAAGACGGAACGTGTGTTCGGCGTGAGGATGGACTTCAGGTGGACGGACGCAGTATTGGCACGTGGCCGAGCGGATGGGACGTACGAACTGATGAGGAGATTGATGAGCTGGAAGTGTTGCTGGCAGTGTAGGGACCATATAAAGAATCAGAAAGAGGAGTCACGTGTTACTTTCCGCTCCTCATTCGAAGAGGATGTGCGCTTTGCCAAGTCCACGAGTCGGAAAGTTTTCATTCAGATCTCAATAGTCCGTTGGCTCGTTACACGTGGGTACATGCTTATAATAAGTACATAATGAAGACAAGTCATAATGTAAATGTAAAATTAGAAAAATTTGAAGAAATGGGAACTAAAATGAACAATGCTTTTAGGGGTAATTAATGAACAGAATAATGAAAATTAAAATCATGGGTAGCTATTTCATGACTCTTATGTGTGAGTGTGGTTCAAAAATTAATTGGGAAAACAAGTCATGTGGTACAATTTATTGATTTATAGATATCATTACTTCGTAGGAATCGAATTATAACGGCGAGTCTTGTACACTGAAAATTCGATATCGTTGGACTCTCGGGGAGACTGATAAAAGCGCTGCCATCTTTGATCGAAGACCTTTCAAACTTCATTCCAAGCTCTGTGGGTTAACCGAGGAATCCAAGACAGCCGATGACCTGTTCTCCAAGCACAAAAATCCAATTGCCACATTGTGCGGCCACGTCATTACGCTTCAGTGGTCGTTGCCCGTGAGGTACATGAATCACCAAGAAACGACGCCCAGCAGCTGGCGACGGAATTGAGCCAGATTTTACATTTGTGAGAGCAACATGGAACAGCAAATATACATCATACCGGCTGAAAGAAAGTTGAGGATTTTTATTGAATGGAAGCCAAAATGGTTTGTATCCTGGCATCAGAAATGTGCGCCTTTCATGAAAAAAAAAATCAACTATAAGAAGGAATACTGTTCATCCTGTACTAAGACTTGAAAAGTATACTCTCAAATCTGGAACAATGTGCGATAAATGGTTCTCCCAATAGAAGCTTGTGCTGAAGCACAGGAGGACTGTTTAATCGCTGACTCTTCAGACGCACATTGGTAAAATGTCATTGTATGTATACGAGAAAGTAAAAACCATCTTCCACCGATAGTTGTGGATAGGCGCCGAAAATATTAAATACTTCTGCAATTTTCGAGAAATCAGAGATTTCAACGAAAATGAGATCTTCTCTATTCTTTGTAGCTTAATCTATCCAGGATCTATCTATCCAGGACAAGGTTAAAAAAATTGAAGCCATTTTTAAGAATATTATGAAAATGGTGTTGAAACGTCATGCTTGGTAGCGTGGCGTTCTTTTATTCCGAGATCTAAGGTCTGACAGAAGGGAGGGACGCATTAAAAATTTTGTTTCACTATTGTTTATAACAATTTTATTGATACCATGTTTTAATATGTAAAGAGACTTTTAGTATTTCTATAAATATCATAATTATTTTAGAACTTGCCTAGCGCCAAATTGATGAAAGAAATTGTAGTCACGTCTCTGATTTTCGGGTAACAAAAAGAACAATTGTGAACACACGATTGTATGGATGTAGGAGCCGCAGCTGGAACTGGGCGGGTTGCAGGTTATTTACGTCGGTTTTAACGCTCACGAGTTATTCAAACTCTTTTATTTATGCACTAGAAAGTGTGGGAAACCTGTTTTCGTTCTTGCATATTTTGCACAAAAGACAGATTTTTAAATGTATCGTTTGAGATTGGAGATTTTATTTGTTCTTGAATTTAATTTATATCCTGGGGTGTGGCAGTTAATTTTAATTACATGCTTTGAGGTACGACTGTATAATAATGAAATGTATCTGTGCTTGGAAACGTAAATCATTTACCGAATAACATTCTGTATTTATGTCCTGTGGTGCCGTATTGTTTTTGACTTCGACATAATATACGAGTATGTAGCTTTTTGTTGACTGTTTGATCTCACCTGCTAAACGAAGTAATTCATTTAAACCTTTCTCTCAGAACCGGTGATCAAATGAAACGAATTATTATTTTACAGAATTTTGCAGTTGCAAATAACAAACTCGGTTGAAAGTTACATGTAATGGCAAAGTAAATGTCAGGTGGGCTTAGTCATAATAATTATGCCTCGTTCTTCTCTGTTGAGGTAATGTGTTTTCATTATTTGAAAGCTACTGCAGTTGGTGAAATATGAGTAGTAATGAAAGAATAATAATTAGCACGGAGGATGATTTCTGCCATATCAAATAACTTCATTATTATCCGCAAATTGTCAGATTGTCTTCCAGCGCATTGCACTTACATTATTACTTGTTTCTGTCTTTTAATTGAAATTTCATAACAGTTGTTAAATAATTAATGCTTTGAATCTTCTTTCTAAATGTTTACCTGTACTCTTGTGTGTTCGTTCAAGATACATCAAATTTGTAGTCGTAACACGTATATACAAGAAGGGATGAACGCACTGCGGAGGCAACAAATTTTATTGACACGCGTCATGAATGTTTTATCATTTGTTCCGTATTTCGTCCAGCAGTATTATTTTGATAGAATGATTAGAAACGTTCAGTGCAAAAATATGCATTCTCCAACATACGGAAAATACATGTATTAATTACTTCATTGTTTTGACAACATAGTATTGATTCACCTGTTTAGGCAACCACCTTCATAAGAGAAATTTAGTCTTAATATACTACTTACGTGGATGGATGTTCACCTAACGTAAATATCCATTCTAGATCTAGTTTTCGTTTCAATAAGCGGGCATGAGTACATATTGTATCCACAATACAAAGAGCATACAAAGATGGTAGGGTGATACTGTTCCCTGGCATTTAAACAAACATTGCACTTCCTATTGCTCGAGGAAGCCAGTTACCATAAAAGAGGCGTCTTCGCGCCCAGACGTGGGTTCGTGTGGTTTCGCAAAGCAAAAGCGGAGTCGGTGCGGCGGTGGAGCTACCGATCGCATCAGCGGGCGTTGCAGCGCGACCACGTCATCCGCAGCGGACGGACGGTTGGGTGGGCGCGGCGGGCGAGCTGGCCGGGCTGGCGGGCGGGCGCCCTGCAGCGGTGGCATGGCGGGTGGGGCGGTGCACGGGCCGCGCCCCGCCCGTGCCGCCGCCCCGAGCACAGCGCCGCGCCGGCACGCGCCCGCCGGAAATCGATCCCGCGTGCCACGTGCGGGACGCCGCCGCCCGGCGCACGGCCCCGCCGTCGCTCCGCCCCGCTCCGCCTCACCCCGCGCCTCACGGTGTGCCCGCGGCTCGACCTTCCGGGACAAAGAGGTGGATGGTTTCTTTGCGCGTGTTTCTTGGAATCTTCCGGAACCAAGAATTAGATTCGATTTTTAGGAGAATGAGGTCACAGAATAATCCTTAGATTTCTCATGCCTAATGAAAAGGCAATGACCAAAAGACCTTTTCAATGCTGATAGTAGAAATTCATGCTCCTTTTAAAGGTGTTGAATATTAATGTTTCCACATTCTGGCACTATGTAAATTCGTTCTGGGCGTGGACTGTATGTATCGCTAATTCAGTTACTAACATTAACTTTGAGCTGTCATAAGAAATATATTTATTAAGATTGATCGCATCATTTGTATGATCATGTACATAAAGTAAAGGAAAGTTTGTTATGTTGCTTCACCTGTCTGATTCGAAGTGTTGGGTAGACGAGATGAAGGGGAAGGGCATAAGAACAAGGACCCAGGTGAGAAGAACATTAGTTCCAGCACTTCCGGCCTGCAAATCGCCGTGGCTCGCTCTCCCCGCGAGAGGAAGTGCAGCGGGGCCATCTGTCCGGCCAGAGCAGGCCGACGCGCCACCGTGCGGGCGGGGGCGAGCTGCCAACTGCCCGCGCGGCGCGGAGCGACGCACGCGCCTGCCAGCGCCCGCCTCCCCCGCCCCCGCCGGCGCGCGACCACCTGTGCCCGGTGGCCCACGCACCACCCCTGCCCGGCCCCGCCCCCGGCCGCCCGTGCCACGCCCTGCCCGCTCGGCTACACGTTCTCTCATCACACACGGGCTTGGCGCTTTGAGATGATTCAGTGCGATATTCCAGTTTTAAAATATTCACTTCATTTGGAGATCTTTGGGACTCAGCTCATAACTGTGTACACTGTGTATAATGTTGAGAATTACATTTGATGTTTAGTTATCTATTTAATTACTTCAAAGAGAGTTGGTAGTTTGGTGAAGAGACAACTAGCTACTGACCCTGTGCAGTGCAAATCCTTGGCTTTACGCATGGAGAATGGTTCGTCGAATTCACTTATCTTACTAATAAATGAGAACTCAATGAGTTCGGGGCTGACACAAGAATTGCATTGCATTTTAGATTAAAATAAAAATTAAATTGTTAACTTATCTTTGTAATAGTAACTAAACGATGACTTCTTTGATATTTTCGACTTTCTATTTTACGAATTTTACGATATTACGAATTTACATTCCTGTTCCGACTTCAAGAGTCTCTACTCTCATTTTGTTCTTTAAATCTCAAACGATCCGCTTTGCTACTTTCATATCAATATTGATTTTTTTAACTGCTCTCAGGGTATAGCAACTTTAATCATCTTTCTGATTACGTGTGAGGTGAGGTGAGCATTCCAACGTGGTAGGTAACAGTGAGCACCGTGACCTCCTGTTCGCCAGCTCTGTGAGCTCCCTCCGTGGCCTGCCTGGCCTGGCCGCTGTCCGCGCTCTGTGCCGCCTGGCCCCGCCCAACCGGCCGCCGCGCCGGCGCCCACGGCGGTCCGCGTTGCGCCTGTCCCGCTAATTAGACCATATGTCTATTTGCGGGGCTTGGGAGAGGGCGGGCGCGCGGGGGGGGGGCGGCCACGCCGCGCTGTGTGCCCCGCGCCTCTGTATCTATGGCTCGTCTGTTGCGGTCTCGCGGGCCCGCGGCGCTGTATTTATGCCCTGCCACCGAAGCATGCGCCACGCTGAATATCCTGCGCTGTCGCGTCTGCCGCTTCCTTGTTCGAGGGCTCCATAAATCTACGATAGCGCGCCGCCCCGCCCCGCCCTCGCCGGCTCCTCTCCGCCCCGCGGCGCGGCGGCGGTCGCCCCAACCGCCGCTGGGAAGACGCGCCCACTCCGCCCACGCCTCCGCCCCGCCCCGCCCCCGCGCGGCACAGGCGCGCTCTCCTACGAGACGCTCCTCTCGGCCTCGTCTTTCAACTTGCCTCTCTTGTACAGATTCTTGTCTTTCCCTAAGTACTCTGTACTCCTTCCTGTGCTGCGTTAGCACCGCTTGATTTGCATTTTCTTCGGGATCCTTTCCTTTAGTCGCACCCACATTTCTTTTGCTGACCTCTTGATTTAATTTTTCTTTTGACTTCTTTCGTCTGTGCAAGCAGCCTCTCTAAAGGACACTCTCGCTCTCTTCTTTCATCACACTAGCTCTTCGCGCTCGCAACCCTTTTACCAAGATTTTAGTGTTTCTTTAAGCACTTTGTACTCCTTTCTATCCCAGTCCCCTTGATTTACGTTTTCTTTCGGTTTTTTTCCTTTAGTCTCACTTTCGTTTCTCTTTTTGCATTTTTCTTAATTTTTCTCCCGTCTATACATTGTTTGCCCTTCCCAATTTTTGTGTCTGCCTCCCCCCTCTTTATCGCCTCAGTCGTCCTCGCCCCTTCGCGTTCCTTACGTATTTTCTTCGCCAGTGTTCGTCGATTCTTGTCGGCGTCCTCTGCCCTCCCCCTGCAGGCTGCGTCGCGCTGCATCCCGCCGCCGCGGCGCGCCAGCGTGCTTGCGCGCATGCCTCGTCGGACGCTCCCCGGAATGGGCTTTTTTGTGGGCGCAGGTATCTGCGGAGTAGGAGTTTGGGGCTCATGCCGCATGCGTAAGGATTTTTTCCGTTGACCCCCTGGGAGTGCCCCCATCCTTCTTTCCCGAGGGCGGCGTTCCCTCTCAGCTTCAAATATTGCGCCGCATCTGTTCATGAAAGGAGCGATTTCTCTTGAACGAGTTAGAATAGGAGTGCCTCGGAGAGGAACACGTGGAGTGCTAAGGAGCGGGAGCATGTCGACTGGGAGGCTGTAGACAGGCTGACGGTTTCCGTGGTAGCCAAGTCTTCGCATTCTCCGGGTTTTTCTATGGACGTTGAAAAGAGAAATATTTCTTTACCGTCCGTTGGTTTGAATTTTTTCAGTGTCTCGCGAAGACTTTCCTGTCTTCAACTTCAGTTTAGAAACTCGTAACTTCGAGGTCCTTCCGACGAATCGTCATGGATGTCCAGTGTCGTGCGTACGAAGGGAAATGAGGCCCGGGCGTTCCTGGATGACGCTGGTTGGCCGCTTGGGAACGGAACTGCTTGTGGCGGCTCTCCTGCAACCGAAGCGGGCCTTGTCACGTGCGGGGCCGATTGATTGGGCGGAGGAAGTGGGTCATCGGCGCGGCCCGGCGCCGCCGCCGCCGCAGCCGCCCCGGCAGCCGGTCCCTGCTGCCCCTCACGGATTCAATTGAGCGTACACTCTGGCGTGACGTGCGCCGGACGGCTCCAACACAGTGCTCCCCCAACAACCAGTCGGTGTTCTTTCTACATACCTTTCTCTCTTCCGCCTTTCTCTTTAATTTTCTTCTGGTCTCCGCCGTTACTTCATTGTTCATTTGAAAAAGTTACGAGTAATAGAAAATAAATTCCTACGCAGAATTGATTAATTACGAGCACACACGTCCAAAGAGAATTTCAAAACGAATCCTTCGACCAATATACTCGTATTAAAACTCACCGTAAACTTCTCCTACCTCACATCTTCCCGTTGCATTAATACATTTGGCCTTGGTAAAACAAAACAAATTTGACGCATACGATGAAGATACCTAAAGTAAATGTTCTGTTCACCATTAATATTCAATATATTCACAAATAAAATGTTTAAATATTATAGAAGTTAAAACTGAGAGGGAAAATCAATATTAAATCAATTATTTCATTATTAACATCACATGGACAAAGGTCTGCAACCCTAGGTAGTCGAAGGTAGTTCAGTATTCTGCCGGAATTCTGCTCAAATCATTAGTATTAAAAAAATGTGTTTGAAATTCCCCTGTGAAACCATACTGTTGGAGAGGAATAATAGATATTTTTAAAAGATTATTATTCATCTGCTCTTATTATTTTCACATCTGCCACAGGTCGGCATTATTTTCAAAGCACCCACAAGCTTGACTTTCTTTTTCCTTCTCGAATTCAAACCTGATACTTTTCTACCTTTGGATTTCGTTCATTATTTTTGGCTGCTTTCCATGTTACGCAGCTATTCTACCTATTCATTTTTTATTCCGACTATTTTTTTCATTTTGTCTACGTATCTAAATTCAATACTTTCAAACTTTCTCTGTTTTCTGCCTTTTAGAGTTTAATTTCTACATCGTACAGTTTGGCACACCACACAACATAATATAATTCTGAAGATGGAAAACTTTCGAGAGTCAAAAGTAGATGAATCAGAACAGATGAGGTGATAAGAAGGCTCAATAGAAATTGATCTTTAATGACGATGTTTTTTAGCCACTCGTCTTTTGATGCCTTTGTCTGGAAAGTCATCTCTAAACAATTTCCATTTCTATGAGGTGCTACCATAAATACTAATGTATTAACCCAGAACATTCCATTCTGTAAGTCTTCTACACTGCAGAATGCTATTCCTAAGAATTTTTTCTCGCCATTGTAATTTCTGGGCTGCACGTGTTTTTTAATGTAATATCGTATTTAAGAAATCACCGTCACGGTGCAATTTTAGAATTAATTTATTATATTATTTGTTTATATTAATTTATATTATTAAGTTACATTAGAATGGAATGGAATGAAAAACAATGGATTCTTTTTCATTACCTTTTCTTTAATCCTCTCTAAATTGTTCTATAAAATACCGTAAACTGTAGTAAAAATATGTTCTGTTACAAAAATTAATTTCGGTCAAGAATTGTTGAATATATTTTTGTTATATTTACCTCTCTTGTCAAAACTAGATATTTTTAAAAATGTGGGAAAATGATATTTTCCTTTTTCACTGTCAGTCCTTTAACGTCATTTCAATCTGTTGAAGTTTAAGATTGGATATGACATGCATCCTCATATACTAGTAATCGCGTAACCTGCGTCCGTCCGTCTGTCCCTCTCTCCGTCTGTCCGTCTCTCACTCACGGTTCGACCCTTTTGGTACCCCAATCGTGACATATGAGGAGCAAACATTCAAAAAGTGACATGTCCATTTGGCAAAAATTGAGTTCTGTTGTTTTTACCTAGAATTATATTTCCAAAAAGAAACGTAAGATGTCATACAATACATAAAGTAGTACCCTATTCGTTGAATTAAAGACAGTGTTGAAAAGTGTAATATTTGGGCTACATTTTTCATTTTCATTAGAAAAGTGTGAAGTTTAAATGTCTGCTCCTCAAATAAGGGTCATTTGACGCATCTCGGTGTCCTCGTGGGGACCTTTTCTTTTTTTCTTCTTTTTTTTTTTAAATCCATCCAGATTCTCAGAAATTTCTCTAAAAGCGTGTGCTTTGGTTGTTCTTTTTACGCAACTAAAACACGTTTTGAGTTACTTACGGCACCTACAAAAGTGATCAGTAGACACTGAAAGCTCGACACCTTCAAAGTGATCAATAAGACTGTAAGCACAACGCGGCGTAATGTAAAGCAATGGACAGCAAACTTTCGACAACTCTGTTCCACTTTTGGGCATCTGCGCATGCACAACTTGAAATCGGCATGCATAAGATTCCTTTCTACAACACAAATCGATTGGCACAATTCTTTGCCAGTTCCCTCTTGTAAATTCTGGAAATTTTCTAGAAAATCGCGTGTTTTAGAGTTTTTGTAGTATGGAGTATTGTGTGAGTAGCATGTGGTAGAATCATGTTAAGTTTGTTGTCAGGGGAGACACACAAGAGAGAATTGTTTGATGTATGAAGGAAATTGATATATGCCACAAGTGACGAGTAAAATTGTATGAGTTAAGTAAATATAATAAATATATTACAATGATAATAAAATAGGTACTTACTCATCGATACGAAAAGGAAGTACCATGCAGTCTCGTCAGCAAGATAAGTATTATAGTAGATACTATTTATAATATCAGATTTCAATACAACTACTAGTACTTTGCGGAAACGCTTGTATTACTATACACTCTTTCAGGTATTGGCGTAAATCCTTACGACTTAATTCATCCGACTGACGATAATTTAAACTAACTTATAAAGAAACAAACAATGAAACACATATTTTAATGGACACTTATGTAAGTTTCTGGGCCTGAAAATGGACGAGTCCAGCTTCTGTAATATATTTAAACCTTGAACTTTCAATGTACAAATAAAAGTTTTTTAACATGAAAATACCCGCGGGAGGCGCCACGTTACTCTTGTATTCGATTTGGCGTATCGTCAGCGCGTGCCTCAAAATCCTGCGAAGTGCAAAAGCACGTGCGCCCGCCTCCTGGAGTGAACGGAGGCCGTCTCCGCCGCCGGTGGTTCATCTGCCTTGGGCGGCAGCTACGGCCGCAGCGCGGTTGCCACATGCAGCCGGAGCGTGGACGGCGGGCGCGGCGCGGCGCGGCGCGGCGCGGCGCGGCGCGGCGCGCCGGCCGGTTGCGGGGTGGCGTCGGAGGCGGTGGCGGCGGCGCGGCGGCAGCCGTCGTGCTTCCTGTTCGCCGCGGCCGCGGCAGGGCGCCGCACCGTCGCGTCGCCCGCCTTGCCCTACCGCCGCCTCCCTCCCCATGTGCCCGTCCTCCGAGTCCGTACTGCTGACCTACCGACGCGACGGCACCTTCGGGCCCCGCCGCTCCTCGCCCGACGTCGCGCCTAGGGTAGCCAACCGACCTCCATTTGGGAGGACAGTCCTTCATTGACGACGGTTGTCCACTCATCCTCCTTTTTATTTTAAATGGCCTTCTCGTAGTACATTTTTAACATTTGTTGTCACTTATTTTATCACGTGACTAACATCAGCTTCGTTGTATCGTTTAATTTAGAATAGAAAACATGAAAATCCTTTTTCTGAACGTTGACACACACACTCGACACATGCATGCATGCATGCATGATAGTGTCTCTGTCTAGCGACTAAAATAAAAAAAAATACTTTCAGATCATCTTCATTTTGTAAACGAATCTTTTCACTTGAATCGCAAATGGAGAAAAGAAAGAAATAAAGCTGATGTTATTCTAAATTAAATATTTATAAAAAGAAATCTCTCTTTTACATGAACATTGTTTGCAACCCTAGTCGCACCGTTCCATTTATTCATCTCTGTCATACAATACCATCTACACTATCCTAATAGTGTCTAAGCAAAGTATTTTTACCTGCGGGATCACTGTGGCATTCTTGTAGCAGCCCAAAAATAATTGTGGGTGAAGTTGATTATTCATTAACAAAAAGATAGACTGAGTTTCTTTTGAGATTAAGGAAATCTTATGTCATGTCGAATTTGATGTGAAATTTTTCACTTGTACTGTAGGTTGGAGTTGCCTCAGATATTGTGAATCCAACCATCGATGTCAAAATTAGAATAGTAGGACGCGACTATACTGTTATAGATGTAGGGAAAAGTTGATGTAGGAGTATTTGTTCAACGGTTTACACTTACGATTCGAATTCATGTTGTACATTGCAGTTGGAAGTGGTGCGTGATTTACATCGTGTTATCCTTTTGTATTTTATCAAAAATGGCATTAATTTTCATAGTTCATTATCAGTTATTTCGCTTAAATTTCTTTTTGTACACTTATAATTTCAAGTAATATTCCCACAATAAATTTGTAATTTCTTTTTGTCGTTTAATCCTCTTGTACAATTTATAATTTTAAAACTTACTTGTAATTTATAAATCATTTATTTCGATCATATTTAGTCTTTTGTACAAATTGTAATTCATATATTTCTCTTATTTTGTAGGAATTTAGTTGGCGCCAATGCGGCCGAAAAAGCTTGTTCCAAAATTAAACTATTTAAAAAAATACGGCTGATCTGTCATATTAAAGTACAATAAGTCAAAATAAAGTACATTGTTAATATAAATAAAGGAATTAATTTCGCTTGAAATTCATTTCATTTCTCTTTTCTTATCTTTATTTTAACATCATTCATTCCAAGCATTTATTCCAAACCTCCTATGATGGTCACTCATATACGTTAACTTATTCTCACCATTATTTCTTGGATCATTCGTTTTCCCGTAAATATTCTTATACTAACAGGAAGATTAACTGTTCTTACCATTTGCTCCTGTTCTTTACTTCTCCAAAACGCGGAGGCGTCTGTAATTCGAATCTTCGTGAAATTGCATTTCAACAACTACCTTTCGCCAAGATTACGTCCGCTAAAAGTAACGGCACACGGAGTTGGCAATCTCATTCCTTGCGGGCGCGCCATTCGTCAATAAGCGGCGAATCCGCTTGCGAAACGGATCCGAACACCGTTGGGCTTTGGCGGGGATTGGGGCAAATTGTTCACCGCACTCCCCGGCCGGGTTTAAACAAATATTGGCGCGGGCCGGTGCACGGCGGCGCTGTGTACCGAAAGTGTAATTACGCGCCCGGAATTGAAACGAGGATTAGTTATTGATGATTTCCCCTGGAACACATGATATAATCCTAACGGTAATAGCGTTATTTGGAGCTATTGAGGACTTGGAGAAACAAGATGGAACATGAAAATGGTTTTGAGTTAATAAAATTTTGAATATTGGTTTTATCGCTTCAGAATCGCCCGTTTTCTTTTTTATTCCTTTCCTGTCATTAAAGCCCGGTCGATTTGCGCTTAAAAGGTATTTAAGTATTTTGTAAGTTCTTATGGTTTTGAAATGAATTAAATTACTGTTTAATTGCAACTTCTTTGGGAATCTATGCCTATCTTTTTGAGAAATTCACTGACTTCCAGCAACATGTGATTGAAAATGTATATAATGATTTTAATACTCTAGATCTGTTTATGTGCCTTTAAATGTTTATATCTCACTAAGACTTTTTCTTTTTGTTTTAGGTATGTTGGACACATAAAATAGAACATCATTACAACATGGTAATAACCCGTACTAGTGTAAGTAGAAATATTTCGTCAGGTAATGCGACATAGCGCTACTATGAACCCTGTTAGGGGTTCAGGTAATAATATTGAATTCAAAAGTTACGAAATATGTAAAGGAGCTAAGTATCATTTGAGCGATTCTGATTTCAATATTATATATTACTTAATATTATCAAAATGTTATTAGCATAACGTAATAAAGACAGCGATTTCACATGTACTACTTGTATTTTTGTTCCTATTTTTTATGGCTTTATGATTGTGAAAAAATAGAAGGGGATCATATATCATGTTATATTGAATTAATAAAATTAAAATCAAAACAACAAGAAACATTTTTTACCTAGCTATATTGTTAGTCTCGGATTGTGATTTGCGTTATAATCATTCCAAATTCCCAGCGTTATATTTTTCATTTAGTAAATTGGTGACAAAAGTAGCTACAAACACATGATAATATCAGTTAATCATATAGGTTTGCGCACAGGGCGAGGGGGGCAAGGGGGCCCTGTTCTACCTGAAAATTTTCAAAAATCGTCCGTAGACCTTCGTTATAAAACATTTTATTTTCGAAAATTTGGTGAATCCTTATTTTACCCTTTTTTAAGCTGACAATTGGGGGAATTGTGGCATTGATTTAGCACACACAAGGCGTGTGTAAGCTAGTTAAAGACTGACTTTCAGAGGAAATATTGTTTGCTTCGAAAATAACAAAAAATCAACTGCTGACTTACTTCAGCAAATTGGTAGCATGATTGTTCTTGCTACTAGAAGTAATAAATCCACACAAATTTTCAACTACATCAACTAATGTATTAATGATCTGTTCCAAACAAATATATCAATTTTCCAACTATTCGACACGTTTCTTTCACAAGAAGCTCAAGTTCCATTCCTCAAAAGAACTATGGTGAGTAACTAGCATCCAAAACTGTATTATGATAATCAATTATTTACTTTTTGAAGTGAAAAACAAATTGCAGTACCCGTAAATAAACTATTGTTATCATTACAACTTAGGAAGTGACAGTGTGCAAAACCAT
Source organism: Teleogryllus occipitalis (assembly GCA_011170035.1). Taxonomy (NCBI): domain Eukaryota; kingdom Metazoa; phylum Arthropoda; class Insecta; order Orthoptera; family Gryllidae; genus Teleogryllus; species Teleogryllus occipitalis. The sequence goes on from BLKR01000371.1 coordinate 125,035, forward strand.
AATATTCAGTTGGTTTCTCTTTCTCTACCAATTACAGAAATTAACAGAACATATTACATCATTTCTAAATGCCTACATATTTACAAAATTGGTAATTTACGACGTCGGAACGGAACACCTCGCTCCGCCGTGTAGCCTAATCGATCATTCATTTATCATCCATCATTTAAGGTAATATCACTTTTGAAAGGTTTCATATATACATATTGGAATTAATCATGATTTGTCCATAACTCTGAAAATGTATTATTTTCATCGATAAATCTTTTATATTTCTATTGTGCATGTTAGCTCTAATCAAACTGATAATAACTTAACTCCATTATTTCTATTACTGTGCATTTCCATCAATATTGTGGAGTTATGCGCTTGGCTGGAACTTTTTCTATTCTAATAATATTCACGGTTTATCCTTGGTAATTACGGAATTTTTTATTTCATATTTAAAATAAATTACACGTTCTTACCTCTTCTAGCATATTATAGTACTGTTATTTTACAGACTTGTATCTGATTCAGATCAGAATATTAGATACCCAGAGAGGCACGTGCAAGTCTGCTCAAAGAGACCGTTCAATGCCATTGTTTTCATATCAATAGTGGACTGAACAATCAGACGTAAATCATGAAACTGGGCAGAAATAGGTTATGATAGGGGAGTAAACTAAGAACCAAAATGGTGTGCAGCCCTTTTCCTGTTGTCCTAAGGGACTTGGAGGTCTTTCCATGAGTCTCTCTGAGGGCCGCAGAGTCCAGCTCCTACACTGCCCTGGACACCGACGGCTGCCGTGAGATAGGACCTGCGGCCATTATCGATTGTGCCGCGGGCTTTTCGTGTTCCTTCCTCGAAATTTGTGTGACGTGCTGCGGCGGCCGCCAGCTCGCACTGCGTCATTTGACTGCGGGGCGGCCATCAATAAGGCGGGGCCCGGCTCAGCGAGCGGCATGTCTGCTTTTGCTCAGTTCAGCTTTCGATATATGAAGGGACGAAGAAGATACGTGAAAGGTAGCATATTTGTTTGAAAAATTGGAAAGAAAAAAACCAAACTCAGCACCAATTGCCTTATAAATCAAGGATCATCCAGCAAGAATTGATAAGGTGAATCTTTGTGAACCGCACAGAACCCTAGTGATACACATCTGGAAACCACTTCAGGTGGAATTTATGTGGGTTCATGGTAGTTTTTTATGTATTCGCTTTGTATTGCTTCTCTTTCTTTCCGTTACTGCCCCGACTACCATTACCAACCAACTGATATCCAATCTCATCAATATACAAGTATATCATCGAATCACTCATCATCTGTTGTTTAAGGAATGGAAAGAATTGTAAATATATCGTTTTATCGATGCCAAATTTCCCTGACAGCCAAGAATTCAAATTTCCCGCGACCTATTAATGTACTAATTTAATTTAGTTATCGATTTTTATGTTTTATTATTATTATTCATTATTGATTTGAGGTACCCTGCATAGTTCAGTATTAGCATTTTGGCTATGAAGATGCTCAACAATTACCCACATCTGCCGTTGATATAGCTCTCGAAAAAATGTCACTCTAACCTAAATGGACTTCATGTAATAATGCGAAGTAGTAACTGTAAATAATACGAGTATACACGAATAATAATTTTCGTAGAATTTGTAAGTGAATTTTGTTTTTAAGTTTTCATCACAGTCGGAGGACAAGTCAATTTTATTTACGTTCGCTAGTATTTCCCAACTAATGTTATGTTTTTTTATGAAGAGCGGCGTGTGATGAAGTATCCATACAGACATTTCATGTGAAAGTTCTTGAATGATTTTTTCATCTGAACAAGTATTTAGAAAGAGTGCAAATATAGTCGAGAATTCACAGAGTTGTTTCAACATTCAACGTGCTATCTCCCCTCTTTACTTGAAAACGAAATGTAATTTTTACCACTCTAAGTTCTGTTTCAGAGGAGAATTTTCGTAATAGGAACATACGCCTTCCGCAGAGCCAAGAGTTGGTCTCCGGCTGCGACCAGAATTTTTGCGTCCTCGCGACTCGTCCGCCCCCCGAGGGCTGCTTGCTATTCGCGCTCTGCGTTGGCTACGACGCTCTCGCACTGAGGGCAGAAAGAGCGACGGCGGTGGCGGCGGCGGCGGCGGCGGCGAAGGCGCCGCTTGGGGCGCGGGGTTTACGTAATGTCGGAACATGAAATCTGCATTAATGCGACGTAATAAAAGGAGCTTAAGCCGCGTCTTACCGCCCGTTATTTTTCGCCGAGGCGGGCGTCCCTTGGAGCGAGCGAGCAAGCGAGCACGGGCCCGGGCGCAGACGCCGGCGAGGGAGCGGGCGAGGGCGCGGGCGAGAGCGCGAGCGAGGGCGAGGGCGAGGGCGAGGGCGCGCGCGAGGGCGCGGGCGAGGGCGCGGGCGAGGGCGCGGGCGAGGGCGCGGGCGAGGGCGCGGGCGAGGGCGCGGGCGAGGGCGCGGGCGAGGGCGCGGGCGAGGGCGCGGGCGAGGGCGCGGGCGAGGGCGCGGGCGAGGGCGCGGGCGAGGGCGCGGGCGAGGGCGCGGGCGAGAGCGCGGGCGAGAGCGCGGGCGAGGGCGCGGGCGAGGGCGTGGGCGAGGGCGCGTGCGAGGGCGCGTGCGAGGGCGAGGGCGCGGGCGAGGGTGCGGGCGCAGGCACGGGCGTGCGAGCCACTTCGAGGAGAGGGGGCGGCGTTGCGGGGGTGCGCGTGATTTAGCCGGTCGTGCAATGGCCCGGCCCTCCTGGGCCCAACCTGCCTTCCACCCCGACGACGCGGCGCGACCGCTCTTCAAAACGTCGCTCTTCCCGTTGGAAACATGGACAGGCGCAGGAATGCTGATTCGGCTGAAAGCTGCGCTGTCCATTTGGGAGATAATAAGCGCGAAAATGGGTGAGGAAGGATCCTATAAATAGAAAGAATGGCCATGTCTTTCAGGACTGTTAAGTTGCGTAACAGTGCTTCTGAAAAGTTGTAGTTCATTTCTTTTTCATTCTTGCTAAAAGTTCGTGTGTTGCGGTCGCCTATTGCTTGAACAAGGATTGAATTGAGAAATACTTTTTAACGAACTAGATTCTATGTTTTAGAATATTATAATTTGGAATAATTAAACATGATTATCCATTACATTCTTTAAAACGACTGTTGTCGTAATTTTTGTCTGATATCAAACCATAAAGAATAAGAGCTTTAGTAAAAACTCGATTTAACATGTTCTAAAATAACTTCTTTCTTCAAAGAGTCGGTCAGTATTGAATAAACAAATAGTAATTACTCAGAATGCCACTATTCGTACTTTGTATCATATTTCTTTCATTTTAGTCCACCCGTGGCGTAGATATAATGTATGGCTGCTGAATGTACTGAATTAGTTGGAGGGAATGTCTGCTGATAGCCATCTTAGGTTTTGAATATGTGCCAAGAATACTCTAGTGGATGTCAGACACCAATTACGTCTTTCCCCTTCTCTCGGCATTCGGGCCAGTTGCAATTTTCCGTGATACCAAGTGTCTTCGTGGATAAAGATGCCATTATTTTCTTTTTTGTCACTGTTTGTGTTCCTTGGTAAAAATGTCTGGTTATTATTGCTTAATGAAAACTATAGGAAATGGAAATGAATTGTACAAAAAAATCTGCGAGGTCAGTGCTGTATGTTCGTATGGTTTCGATTCCTATTCAGAAGCTACTTTCTTTATTACTTTTAACACGATATCTTTACCCGATCGTTTTTAATTATGTGTGTGTTAAAGCAATGACATTTCACAGGGTTATTATTGCCTCTTGGAATGTTCAATTCACATGCTGTTCTAACTGCTGCGCTGTCCTCAGATTATTAATTTTCTGAGTATGCAGCTCGAACATTCAATGGTCTAGTAATATTTAATATTAGAATATAAGTTTGACCATGATTATTTTGCTGCTAGTTTCTTTGAGTTATGGACAATGTAAATCTTGGAATAACCTTCAACTCGAGAATTGTTATTTGTTATTTCTCTTACATTTCTATCTATTGTTTTCGGGTATTGTACTATTCACTGAAAAAGTAAGTGGGTTTAAGACATTGCATTTCACTTTTATATGGCATTTGTAAATTTGTAGTAGTCGCTAAAGCGTAAAACATGGTCTGGATTTAAGACTTCCTGACATTGGAATTTACATTTGGTGGAGTATTGAATCCTATCATTGGACCATTTGGCTTTCATCGCCGAATGCTTTTTCTGAATTTTTGCAGTACATTTGCAATCGGAAGATGATTATTCTCTGTATGAAATGGGCCGTGCTTGCTTGTATTCAAATTTCGTTTCAGATGTGTTGGAGTCCAGTTTCTGTGCGATGTTCTACCTAAATCGATTCTCGCCATTGAGAGAACACTCAAATATCCGCAAAAAGCAGACAGGAGTGTCGGAACACGCCCCGAACGTGAGAAGAGCAAATTGGAAGATTCGATCACAATGCGCAAACCGCGAGTGGGCGCGAACGCCGAACGACGGCGGCCCTTTGCTTGGGCGGAGAACGCAATATCCCGCGCAGAATGCGTGACAGAAGAGGCAGAGCGGGCGGACGAGCGGCGGCGCAGAATGGCGCGTGACGTCACGGTTCCGCCGCCATTATGGTGAACGGCGCGGACGCCATTGGCGGTGTGGGCGCGGCGCCGGAACGCCTGAGGCGGCGGCGGCGGCGGTACGTGAGGCAGCTGTGAAGGCGACGGCTGTGCCTCGAGGCGCCGATGAGGCAGAGGAGGCCGTGAGACCAGTGCTTAAAGAAACGCCTTGATTGTTGCGGAAATCCAGGAGAGTCCAACCTCGTTAATAAGAATTACAATCATTTGAAAACCTCTACAATATGAGACAGGCAAAAGTGCAAACACTTGAGAATATATCTGCTATTTGGACAAATGCAGAATTAACGCTAAGGGTTGAATGTACAGTGTCTTAGCGGTCAATTATGATAGCGGCAAATTTATTTGGCGTACGGGATTTCTAGCGGGGAGATTGCCCTTAGGCACTCTTCCGCACTCGTGTTTTCGATCCAGGCTTCCTTGGCCTACCTCCGACGCGGGTCTGGGGTCCTTATTGAGCGGGCGTGCCTCGCGGGCGGTCCCCTGATACGCCAGGGTGTGAATCATTTTCTCCTCCAGATTTCGGTCTCAGTTAACTATCCGAGTTATCTGATTGGGAAGTAGTGAGATCTCGTTGAGGGCGTGATATTATCGGAGGGATTTAATTTTTCCGGGCAACCGCCAGGGTTCTTTTACATGTCACAAGAGTGACATGGCTTCTGTGGATTTTCCGCCTTTCGAAAATCCACGCACCTTGTATTGAATGCCTTCTCTCGGGAAGTGTCAAAGAACCTTGACCGCGTGAAACGCACTTTCCATTCTCATCAAACCGAACTCACAAGCAAATGGGACTTTAAAATGCTATCCCACTAAATATTTTGCACGTGACCATTAGATCGATTTCGCGCGCGCGGTCGTCCATAGATCGGTTTCGCGCTTGACTCGTCGTCGACAGTTCCCACAGAAGGGAAGAAGACATGAGCAAACTTCATGAGAAAGCTTTGGAACAAGCGAAACAAACATGCAGATATTTCGTAGAGACATTTATTCAAAATATGTTTTACCTTAAAAAATTAAATCTTTGCTAGAAAAGCGACTCTAGAGGTCATAGGTAGATGTAATCTGAGAAGATTACTTCTCCAGTTGCAGGAAGCTATCTTATCAACACTGAATTCACCGCCCTTCCGCTTCTTGTTTTACTACAGTTAAAAATCGCTAGAGATGTATTCTTAATAAAGGTTGGTCTACAAAAAGTACCTGGCTGGTAGCTATGGTGCCAGGTGGCCACTGGCTCAAGGGAAGTTTTATATGCGTCTTATGGAAAAAATGAATCGGTTCCTCGAAATAATGGACGTTAATGGAAGCGACCGGTTAATCGAGGTGTCCGATGGATGAGGTTTTACTGAATTTCAACTTTAAACTGGAAATACCCAAAGAAAAAAAGGTTTTTTTTTCGGATTACTCGAAAAAAAATCAAACCGTTGTTGCAAAATGTTATCAGCAATATCTTGATAATCCACAAAGAGAAGCAAGTGAATAGAAAGTAAGCATGACCCTGACATTATTTTATTTCGTTTTCTACTTTTCTTCAATCTGAAACTTTTTCATTTGTCTTCAGTCATTTCCAACTCTCAATTCTGAAAAAAGAGCTATCGCCATCGAATTACAAAGATTCCACAATATTTGCCGTAATTTAGGATGGCACTTTAGTTGCGTAGGTTAATCAAACTGAATAACTATTTCCATGTTTAGGGAAATTAAACTTATTCGAATCATGATTATTCTCGAATAATGGAATATGATGGATACTGTGGTGTCTCTGCGGTTTTGTGGAATTGAAGAAATGTGAATATGCGACTCGGTTTCTTATATTTGTTTAGAAAGTAGATGTCGCATGAGATGACCTCAAATAGTAATTATACAAAACCTCAGTTCCGTTACCGTATCTTAGTTAATTGAAATATGTATTGTTTTCTTTGCTAAAGAAAATATCTACTGCGTTGTTATGTGTATAAAATTGGACTGTGCATTAAGATTGCATAATCTATTCTGTATCACCATTTTAAATGAATTTCATATCATAAGAGCTCTAAAGTTAGCCGAATCAAGAACTACAAATGGCTTGCACGTAAAAAGAGATTTTGGGAGAAAGCCGCCCTCCCTGTCCGGTGTCTGGGCTGCATGCGGGCAGAGGCGCAGCAGTGGCGGAGGCGTCGTCGTCACGAACCCGGGGGGCCGCGCGCTATTTCACGGCAGCACAAAGGAGGCTCCTCGGCCCGCCAGCGCCGCGCGGCGAGCGTCCATCAGCGGCTTACTAGCCTCCTGGCGCGGCGCGGCGCGGCGCGGCTCGGGCCCTCACCTGAGGAGAGGCGAATTCGCGACGCCACCCGCCGCCGCCACCACCATCGCCCCTCTTCCGCCGCAATCACCTTCGCCCGCTGCCACTGCCACCGCTGCCTCCAACCCCCGGTACCACGTCACTATCACCATCATCGCTGCCGCCGCCTCCGTTCCCACCATCACCGCCACCACTATCGCCCCTCTACTGTCACATTAACCGTCGCCCGCTGCCGCCACCACTCCCACCGCCACTGCCACCGCTGCCTCCACCCCCTGAGGCCAAATAACCATCACCGTCACCGCCACAGCGACTGCCATCGACACAGCCACCTCCACCGCAACTGCGACCGTCGCCGCCACCTCCGCCAGCTCACCGTCGCTGTCTTTGCCACAGTCACAGACACCGCCAGCGCCCTCGTCACCGCTAGCGTCACCGTCACCGCCACCGCCGCCATCATCGCCGCCCCTGCCGGCGACGCCCCGCGAAAGGAGCGGCAGGGGTGGCGAGAAGCGAGGCAGCATGAGGCAGGGAGGGGCGCGACGGGACGGAGCGTCGCGTGGCGGAGGCGACGGCAGCCGGCCGCCCTTATCGCGCGCCTTGCCTTGCCTCGCCTCGCCTCTGCCCTCCCGCCGCCACCCCCGCCCTCGCCTTCGCCTTCGCCTGCCCGCTGCTATCGCGCCTGAAATATGGAGCCGGCGCCACCGCGGGCGGGTATCTCGCTCCCTTGCGCCGCACCCCGTCACACGGTGGGCCGACGCGATGTCGGGAGCGTGCATAATGTATTTTGTGTGAGTTTCGAACTATGTTTTCGGTGTTAATAGAATATGGTCGGTGTTTCTCCTCCGGTTTTGAGGATTTTGTTTAGTTTCAGCTTACATTTTATCGATGACATACATTGTGATGTCATTTGAAGCAGTATTTGCCTGTTCGGCACACAGTGGAATGCGTTTATAAAATGGGACATCTTAATGCAAAGTGCACTTTAAAGTAATGAATAATCGCAAATTGTTACGAATTTTGTAGTTACTTTTTTAATATAATTGTCGAGGAAATTGTCAACTCATTTTGTAATTTATTAACAAGCAGTTCAGAGGACTTTCTCCAAAATTTTCCGATATTTTCCGATCAATGTCGAGGAACTCGAGACCCTACAAGTTCGAAACTGATATTTTGATTTTTGGAGGTAGTTTACGTAATGCCAGAAGAAAATTTTCTATTAAATGGCTCCAAATGTTTTGATTGACCCTTTCATTTTCCTCGGATTCAGTAAAGGACGCTTAAAAATGTCAAATGACTCATTTTCGATGAAATCTCTGAAAATTTTGAATATTGCAAACGTTCACTTTTTATTGCTAGTTATTGCTTTTCTACAACCGCAATATTGAAGTATACAAAATGTAAATGTAACAAAGGCTTCGGTGTGCGTTGTCTTGCCCTGCAAGAAGCTCTTTAATGTGAAGCAGCATCAGTTTAAAAATTTTTTTGTGGCGTTCTTTGGTCCTTCGCGACCCAGTGCGCGCCGTGTGACGCCCCCGCCCGCAGGCGCCGGCGCCGCCCCACGCGAGCCCTTGGCGTTGGCCCTGCGCCCTCTGCCTGTGCTGCTCCTCGGGCCCTGCTAATGCGCCTGCGCGGCCGCTAGCGTCACCCGTCCACGAGGTCCACCTTGCCGCCTTGCCGGCTTTGACCACTCACGCATTGCCTTGCGCTAATGCCTTGTTCGCTGATGGGAGCGTTTTGCCAGTACTTAAAGGGAGATCCTGTGTATGACTGTGGGTCCCGTTTTCCAAACTCAGCCTGGAGAAATGGCGGAGAAGTTTAGGGAACGTTGCTATTGTATGTACTCCGCCGTTTCTATGTTGTATTTACACAGTGCTATCAGTCGTTTATAATTATCACCATTTATCATTGTATATCATTGTTGGTACTGCTCAAACGCTGGATGTGCACCGTAAGCTGAACGACTGCGACTTCGGTCGCCGTAACGATTTTACTAAAATCATTATTCATTACTTAGTCACAAGTAAATTAAAAAACATCTTCCATTTTATCATTTTTATGTCGTTCCCTGACATTTATAAAATTATAATAACCTCTCTCTCTCTCTCTCTCTCTCTCTCTCTCTCTCTCTCTCTCTCTCATTCTTCCTAATATTAAATGAACTTCATATCATAAGAGCTCTAAAGTTAGCCGGATCAAGAACTACATGCGTCACTCACTCTCTCTCTCTCTCTCTCTCTCTCTCTCTCTCTCTCTCTCTCTCTCTCTTCCCTTCTCTCTTTCCCATTCCCCAATTTTTCATCTATTTCATTCCGTGTTCAGCCTTCTCTTTCTCTCTACCACTGTCGACATTTTTTCTTCTCCAAACCTTACATCCCCATTCTTACTGATACCATGCCTTTCCTTTTGCGTATCTCATCATTCTACATTCTAAAATCTCCACAACGTGTGTGCATTTGTGCCGTCGTAGACTCCATCTTCTTCTGTGGGACCTCGCTCGCAAGCCCAGGTCGTGGCTGTCTACGGGCGCGAGGGCGGAGGGTATTCTCAACCATGTTTCCGGACTCCCCGGGGAAATTTGAAATTGAATTTAATGACGAGGGCGATGTGTGTTCCGGTGCCAGCCCTGACTGGAGTCGCCCTGAAGATCAACATTCATTTTGTCTCTGGAAAGTTTTCAAATAATGGTCTCGGAGTAAAAATTAATTTCAGTAAAATTTGCTTTAGTTAAGAGGCAAACAGAAAAAAGGGAAATTGAGTAAACATTAGTCACGTCCAGGTAGGATCTCCGATTGCCAACCTCTGATTCTCAGTACATTACGATTATCCTTGTTTTGAATATTTCTACCTGTAGAAATATGCCATGACCTTTCAAGGTTTGAATGGCTCTTTGATTTTGTAGGTCATAATTTCCTTAATATGAATGTTGCGGAGCGTATTACAAATTGTAAATGTATAATCTTGTTATTTCAATGTTTATCACATTGGATCGGTCGTTCTCTCACAATTTTACGCATAAACTTAACTATACAATATATCTCGCTATGTGAACACATGCAGACATTCTTATAATTACATAGACACACAAATTATCATCATGCACGTCAGTTCAAATCAGACATAATCTTAATCAGTGGTGTAATTTAATGCCCTAACGAAGTTAAATACTGACATGCGTGTCCATAAAGGAATGTTCTTTTGGTGCACAAAGAAAAAAGTCGGAAATGCAAACCAGTTTCTGCGTAATTAACCTATTTAGTGTTCGTTCTCCGCCTGTGCTAATATAGTCTCTGCAGACATTTAATACGCTTCACTGGACTGCATACATTTCCGCTTGTTTCTTTGCCCGGGGCAGCTGCGTCAGAAATACGAGTCGTTTGTAGCCACTGAGAAGGATCTATGTAATGAAGTTCCTCCCATTTCTTCGGGAAACCTTATCGTTCTCCGGAATAAAATTGGCTGAGGAGAGGAGGTCTTTAATCACGCTCGAAACTAACTGCTCATTGGGAGAGGCGGGGGCATCAAGTCGCGCCGAGCGCAGTCGCCAGTGACGCAAACGCTTTTGGCCGTTGCGCCGGGCGCGGTCGTGGCTTTCGGCTGAAGCGGTGCGGGTAGTGAGCCAGTGGTGTTGATGTCCAATCAAAGCGAACAATAGTTTTCTCGCAATACTGTATTGTTATCTCGATACACCTCATCCCAGCAGAGGAACGAAAAGCCATTCTTAACAGCCGGCGTCTGTTAAGGATTTTAACAGACAGCCGCTCAACAAGAACAATCGAACATTTTTATTTTTTTAATAATGACTATTTATAAAAAAAAATCTTCAAAGGAGGATAGTATTACGAGATGTAATGAACGATATATGACTGATATTACAAATAATGGACTTCGTTGGTTATAAATCGCAACCGTTATTTGCTCGACTATTTTTGCACTTCGCATTCGCTTGTAAACGTTCGTGTATTTATAAGTTGGCTTGGCTGAATAATTTCTGAAACTATTAAATTAGGATTTTTAGAATTGTCTTATTATCATTACAGTAAGTTATTTCGCGTAGTATGTACATCGTTACATGTTGTTTTCTAAACATATTGTGGTAATCGATATCCAATTTTCGAGTGAAAGCTTCTAGTAGGGTGAATCAGGCGACAGACCCATTATGGAAGTGTATGAAACGTCTTGTGACACACTGAATGATCTCTAGGATACAGAAATGACTTAACCAATCACACTATCCATTTATTAACGCATTATAAACCTTGCTTGCTGAAGTAGTGTTAAAGTTAGTGGGGTGTTACGTTGGAATAGTGCAATCAAGTTTCGTATTCGTAGCGGGTCCATTTGTTTTATAATCTCGCTCTTGCAACTGTGATTGCGCTGCGCACAAGGCTAAATGTAGCTCTGATTGCGTTATGCGTGACACAACAACGACTCCATCCAGGTACACGACACGTACGTTCTCAATTAATCCCCCCCCCCCGCTTTGAACTACACTACAATACTAAGTACGCGGATATAAACGGTTTTAACAAGCAACACCCTTTCTGATTGAAATGGTAGAAGATTCATTCAAAGGGATAGGATATTTACGCCAAATTTTGCTACCGAGTCTCTTCATTTCATTACTCCAAATACACATTTCAAGCCTCGTAACACGTAAAAGCGATTGATTTCAGTTTGAAACATTACAAGCTCTGTGACAATGTGCGTTCTCGCAAACGAGACTATTCCTGCTTGGATCCACAAACGCACCACCGAGCTTCGCTTCCTTTCGCCAACCCCGATATTTAAATTTAGCCCCTATTAGGTCCTGAGAGACAGCGGCGATATCTTCGCAAGCGACACACATGTGAATGAGTACGTGATATTTAAAGAAAATTCTCTTGTGAATGATAATACGAAAATATCATTATGATTGGAATGATTAACCCTTTGTACACTGAAGTATTACTATTATGATTCCCCTTTGTGAAGATATAGTCCATACTCCATTTGCTCAATTAATAATTAGGTTTTCGATTAGTTTAATGGTGATGTAGCAACGATGGTACTGACAAAAGGAAACGAAGAAACCTGACGGAACTGTATTTGCCTACCACAAGTTTTGCATGAGCAGCCACTGATTTAAGCCTCTTGTTGCAAACCTTTAAAGTCGGAATTCGGACCTTGTGGATGGAGACGCATTAAAATCGGAATTGCCACTATAATTATAGTGTTGAAAAACGTTGTTTTAATAACATACCGTTTATTGAACATTCCCATTCAAGAGACCATCAATGCCAGTGTGTCCGTGATCTGGTGCATTTGCAGCCGCGAGGCTCCGCAACGGAAAAGTACGGTGTGAAGGGCCCTGCATCACCTCGCCTTCCTGGAGGCAGAGGCGAGAAGCCGTGAGCGAAGGCAGCTCTTCCCCCGCCCCCCTCCCGCAGTGGCGCGCAGGGAGGGTGCGACGCCGGGCGAAGGCGTCTCTGTTCTGCACCTCCACCTCTGCCTCCGCCTGGGATGCCCTCACGTCTGCCATACAGAGACCCCCGGCTGGAAAATTCCTACGCAGACGCGTGAATGCTACGGCTGCTGATATTGCACTCTGCATGGCTTGGACGTTTTTCGAATGAAAAGCTGAAGAAAATGAAGCTAATGAATATTTTATTAATGGTAATAAAGACATTTATTCTTTGAATATTTATCACACACACACACACACATACATACATACATACATACATACAAATATACATACATACGTACATACATACACCATTCTATATCAAAAAATAAAAAAAGGAATGTTGCCCTCAAACGCAACAAGTAAACAGCAAATATTTAATCTCGGGCAGACTCTTCTTGGATCTTTGGTGCCGTGTCAGCTGTCGTAAGCAGTGACATATTGAGTAAGTGAATAAGGGTCGGTTATTTCTACGCCAATTGGAAATTAATACTATGTTTGTAACAGATGTGTAATTTAAATAGTAACTGTATTCGTATGTTATTTATTTTACTGTATCTACATACATGTTACCTACTTTCAGTTCCATTTATTCTTCTAAATATTTCGTAAATTACGAGTATACAGTAATTACTTGGCTCTCTCGTTAATCGAGAAATTTTTAGGGGAAAATCCAAAAGATTCCTGTGCTCGTGTAACTGATTACATCACGTGTCCCGTATGCAGAACAGAAGGTATTCGATACCAATTCATTCACCCCTGCCTGTTCAGTTGTACCTCGACGCCTGAGTCGCCACCCCTTCCCGACGTCCCGCTGGCAGCTGCACTTGGCAACAGCGCTTAGGCGGACACCTCACTCGGTAGCCCCGCGCCGCGCTTCAAAGCCCCCGCCGCGGCCCGCCTCCTATCTTCCAAATGAATTAATGTATTCAGGCCTTCGCTCTCTCCCCTTGTTTATGATATGATGGGAAATGTGTATGTTCAATTCTAAAAGGTAACTGGAGACTTTGGACCTCCAGTAAGACGATGTCGAAGAGAAAGCTATCGTCTTGTTAGTAGTTCGAGGAAAACCGATGCATAAATGCGTAATCGGTGTTATATTTCGACAAAGAAAATTTTTTTTGGTGAAATAACGATATTTGAGGCATCGTGGTGAACATGATCACATACTCTGAATGCCGTGATTGTGTTCTGCATTTTTCCAATTCTCTGGAGGGTGATGATGGTTTCTTGAAGATGGAATGCATTTTGTATTCAGAGATGTGTTTAATACGTATTATTCTTTGATTCAAATTTCTGTACACCTGGTGTATTAGGAGATGAGACACTGTTATCCAATCAAGAGCTTCAGTTCGAAAAAGTTAAGTTCCCGATTGGATAACTGTGTCTACTCTTCACTCACCAAGTGTAGAATCATTTTATTAGGATATTATATCCATTTGGTGTAGAAGGATCTCATCATAGGTAATTTTGTCAACAGTCGGTTTAAGTAGCTCTTCTGCTCGACACCAAGATCAGTATAAATTGCTGAAGTTATTCAGTACATCGTTACTTTAACCTAATTAGATGATTAGTGACATAAATCCAACATCCGAACATGGTAATTTTCTGTGTTGAGTTTTCTTCAAGAGAGTTAAATGCATCAAGGAGCACGAGCGTCCCTTTCTCACTTTCAACAAGTGCCGAATTTTCCGTAGGTTGACTAGACTGCTGAATAGACTCTTGTCTGTTTCTGCAGCGGCGTATATGTGAGAGTTTATCGTCATTGAACAAAATTCTTGGAGTAAAATGTTTGAAATTTGTAAACAATATCGCAATTAACTGAATATGACAAATGATCCGCAATCTTTGGGTGTAGCGTTTTTAAGTGACAATTTCTTTTTACTGAAAGTGGTACTTAACTCCTACGATGAATCGGTCTCAATTAAAAAATAATCAAATCAGCAATGTTGCTAAATAAAGTATGAAATGGAGTCTTCACTAGTGTCTGATTTTTTAAAAGTTAACGAGTTAAAATAAAATATTGTGTTCATTAAAAATAATTTCATAAAAAAAATTAAGCCGTCTGCTAACACAAAAGTATTTATTACAAAATCGTTTGTAGGATAGACATTGTACGACAAACTATGCAAAACTAAAATAAATGTAGATAATCAATGGATAAAATTGAAAACTACAAAATTCTTATCTTGAGATACATAAAACTGTATCAATGGATAAAATTGAAAACTACAAAATTCTTATCTTGAGATACATAAAACTGTATACACGGGACCGTATACGGATCGTCTTCTTTCAACAACTGCTGTAAATACCCGTTTGTACGTTTTTCTCTCTTTTCACACCCACAGGGCCTATTTTCCCGCTTCTTCAATCACGTTGCCCTTCCCAGTTACTCTTACCTCCTCCTACTCTCTTTCGGAGCGTACGCCTTCTTTCCGTTGCTTTTTGCTCTCCATGGCGCGGGTGACTCGGAGACCTCAAACTGATGCACCCAAAATGGGCTCTCGCGACGTGAGTTTCGCGGGAGTTTCGGTGGCAAGTGAAAGAAGCGCCTCCACTCCGCTCCCAGCGATTGTCGAATGTCTTCTCGCAGGTTTGCGCGGGCGGCTTGGTGCCCCCAAACAGAGGCACCCACATTGGCACTCGCGACGTGAGTTTCGCGGGAGTTTCGGTGGACAGTGAGACGAGCGCCTCCACTCCGCTCCCAGCGATTCTCGAATGTCTTCTCGCAGGTTTGCGGGGGCGGCTCGGAGCCCCCAAACAGAGGCACCCACTTTGGCACTCGTGACGTGAGTTTCGCGGGAGTTTCGGTGGCCAGTGAGTCCAGCGCCTCCATTCCGCTCCCAGCGATTCTCGAATGTCTTCGAGCAGGTTTGCCCGGGTGGCTTGGAGCCCCCAAACAGATGCACCCACATTGGCACTCGCGACGCGCGTTTCGCAGGAGTTTCGGTGGCCTATGAGACAAGCGCCTCCACTCCGCTCCCAGCGATTCTCGAATGTCTTCGAGCAGGTTTGCCCGGGTGGCTTGGAGCCTCCAAACAGATGCACCCACATTGGCACTCGCGACGCGCGTTTCGCAGGAGTTTCGGTGGCCTATGAGACAAGCGCCTCCACTCCGCTCCCAGCGATTCTCGAATGTCTTCTAGGAGGCTTGCGCGGGCGGCTCGGAGCCCCCAAACAGAGGCATCCACATTGGCACTCGCGACGTGAGTTTCGCGGGAGTTTCGGTGGACAGTGAGACGAGCGCCTCCACTCCGCTCCCAGCGATTCTCAAATGTCTTCTCGGAGGTTTGCGGGGGCGGCTCGGAGCCCCCAAACAGGCACCCACATTGGCACTCGCGAGGTGAGTTTCGCGGGAGTTTCGGTGGCCAGTGGGTCCAGCGCCTCCATTCCGCTCCCAGCGATTCTCGAATGTCTTCTAGCAGGTTCCGGTCGGCGCGCGGGTGCGGGCGCGGCGTCGCAGGTGACTGCGTAATTAGCCGGAGAGTCGCGGTGCGGCGCCCCACGCGCGCTTTGTTGCCGCGCCGAGTGTCCGGCCGGCCGGGCCGTGCGAAAGCGCCGCGCCGCCGCTACTGTGTGCGAATTAGCGAAGGAGTGGCCAAAGAACGGCCCCCTCGTCGCTCCGCCTCCGACGTCTCCTCCTCCTCTTCCGGCGCCGGCGCTGCCGCTCACTTTGGCTCTCTTGATTGTGTGAGCGGAGGGCGTCGAGGGCGCCAGAGAGGCTGGAGACAGGAGAGGATGCTGGTGATAGGTTTAAACATTTGCAAGTTCAGCGTCGGAGGCGTGGCAAATTAGTGCATTTTTACGACTAACACAGTGCGGAATAAGATGCATTCTTTATTCCCTTGCTCTTGTACCCTTCTCATTTTTAATGCCTTGAATAGTTTATGTGCATCTACCCTTCTAATCAAGCATATTAGTTGGACGTGAGAAGAAATCAACAGCCCGTTTTATGTATCAAAAGTATTCTCTGTTTATAGCTTTAATTGGTGCCCTTCTAGAATGTGTTCGAAACATACGTGCGTGGTATTGATGCGAGATCAACCTAAATATATCTTGAACCTAATTATCAAATGTGAAAGTTAAAATGAAAGACACGTGTATTATTAAATAAAACTATCTACTTATTTGCCAAGTAAAAAGTTTTATCGTTTACGAAGTACGTACTTCAATTCTCTCTGATTGTGCTAATAATATCCCATTATAAAGGATTGCCAATTAATAGATGCTCGATGGCTTGGACGAATTCAGATGCTGCGTTTAGATGAATTGTAGCAACCGGCTGCTCTGATCGTTAGTTTACCTTAGTTACTTCGATTAATGCCAGACGTATGCCGGAGCAGTAGCAACGGACAATTCGCCATCTTTCCTTTCTTACTCTGGTTTAACCTCTCCCTTTACCCACACACATACACATACTTCCACTTCCATGCACTTCAATTTCACAACTTCCCAGAGGCAAGTCGGGAGCTTAGCGCTTGTTCCCGCAAGCCGGCATGTTCGTCGGCGCCGGGTCTCGTGTTCCACCGCGAGAGGATCACTGGCACTGCCGGCGTTTTAACTTGCACTTCACTTTCGGGACTAATGACCATAGTTGTTGACGCATCCTGGAACAAAATAATCTATGAATCAAAAACAGAGGCTAGAACAGCTGTCCGTCCGGGCGGGAAGTTTTCCTTTCGAATGATCTCGGTGCGCCGCGGATGCCGTGGGCGCTGCGAAAGGAAGAGCCGGAGCGGTGGAGGTGCCGGGCGGACACTTTCTCACCTTTCGCCGGACGGCTCACGACCGAAGACAAATTCGAGTGCCGCCGCCCGACGCCCGACGCCGCGCCGCGGGAAGCTGATTAGGCGGCGTGAAAGATGGCGTCGCGGGGCTCAGCCCGCCGCCGCCGAGGTCGGCTTCTGCGGATGGCACTAAGGGCTAACCGCTCGTTACCCCGCCTCAGCGGAGATTGTTTGTTAGCCTTTCCCCGGAATGCTCCGCAATGGCTCCCTGTGCCGCTGCAGTCTGTTACAGGATCGGTTTTTTTAAATATGGATATTGCTTTCACAGCATGCGCCACATGCACCCTATTTCGTCTCTTTTTTATGGGGTTTGGTTGCAAGCACGCTGGTAATACTGCGTATGAACAACTGACATGTCTAAAGTATTCGAGGTGCAACCCATGTAACCGAACGATAGAATATCCTCACTGTCATTAAGTGACTTTGATTATCTTTTACGACTGTTTCTTTCAAAATGTTCAATTTGATTTATTTGTTAAGGGCGAATGTAAAAGAGTGTGGAACAATGTTGGATTTCCTTTAGTTTCTTCTAGAAAAAGAGGATCCTATCATTCCGAGCCTATCATTTTGGAATCACTGTAGGAACTGCAAGTCGTAACTTAGCAGCTACTTCGTTAAAAATGTGGGCAAAATTTCATATTGTAAACTCACGAAAATATTCAAGTACTTTTGCTCTAAATGATCATATGTTTCAGAAATACACTAAACTAAGTTAATAGATATACCGTGTCAAGCAGAGTGGAGTGTGAAGTCCCAATTATAAAATAAGAAATGCAGCAAGGACGTTTTCACTTGACCCTTAGGGTTGATATGAAACGATTTTGAATTGGAGGATTGGGCTAAAATATAATTCCCGTACCCAAATTGAGCGATCAGAAACTTTCGACATCAGTTTGGAATTCCCGCTAATCCCAGAAGGAGCTGTTTTCTCTCTCCGCCCTCATGTTCAATCCGCTCCCTTCCTGAAAATTATTTGCCCCCTCCTGAAAATGTTGTGTGAACTGTATAAATATATTGCTTTGATTGGATTCCGATGTGGCTTGGAATCATGTAAAGATATATGTAATGAATTTATCGCTCATAGAGCAGACTAATTGCTTATGTTTAAATTATATTATTCATTATTCATGTATGCTCACGTTAAACATTTCAATGAAAATGGATCTATGTGAATCTATCGGGACGATGACATTTTATATGCGATTTCGGGGAGCTATACGCGCGATTTATAAGGCTGGTATGCACCATGTCATTTTTAATTATATATATCTGGAATTCGCTGATCCGCCGAAACACTCATTGTCCTCGCGTCTCTGAGGTAAATGACCTGAGTTCAAACCTGTTCGATATTGTGAAGGTCCTAGCTCTTGATTTATCTTATGTGTTTTTAATTTAGAAAACAATAGTGAACATTTAAGACCGTTTAGTGAGTGAAATTTCACGGTTACTGTAGTTGTTGTTTTATTTTTTTATTTTTTATTTTTGCCATTCCTAACAATCGACGTAAATGTTCAGCGTTGCACAACTTTCGTTCACTTACTTCACTTCTAAAATAGCCTGCATTCGAACACCCACCATTAAATTTTAAAAGCGATTCAGTCCGTTGTTCTGAAGAATGGTTCGCTGACGTCATTGGTTTCATTTTCTTTTCATTGTTCCTTTGGCTCCTCCTGATGCTCTCCAACACTTCCTGATGTGTCAACATCAATGACTGGCAGAGTGTACGAGTGGTGTGAAGGCGTGTTCACACCTACGAAAGCTTCGCGTCCGTGGGCTGGACCGGTTCGGGAGGGGAAGCGGATGCCGATGTATCTCCGTCTCTCTCGGCACGCCAACCGTTAGAGTGTGTAATGACCCGTTAATAGTGTGGATTTGTTTCTGTGTATTTATTTAATGGACGCATTCATTTCTGAATGTGGACATGTTGACAGAAGATATTCTCTCATATGATGATTATGTTGAGGGTGCCAAGTGTTGAGAGTTTCTGGAATGTGGTTGACTCTGAATCGAAGAGAATAGCTTTCGATACTTGAAAATATTTGTGTTTCGTTTTGGTCATACGCTCAATTATTTTGTTTTCTTGTTTTTAATCACAACCACCAAAATGGATATTTGAGAATGTTAAAAAATGAACTAAAACAATATTGGTCACTGTTGCTTTTGTCATGTCTGTTACGAGAACTACCGCAGCTGTTCCATCGTTCCAATGATTTTTTTTTCCAATTTGTGTTTCTAGTTGGTTTAGGACGTGGCGGAAGAGGTGTCGAATTTGAAATAAAGTCAATCTAAAATGGCTCCGAATTGTTTAGTTTGAATTTTTTCTTGTATGTATCAAAGAACGATAAAAATACATGCTAATCTCATTTTTTTAAGAACTCCCTGTATTGTCGAAAAATGTAAGAAGTTATCATTGCAAATCTACAAATTTGAAGACAGTGATTTTTGTCATCAATGAAGTCTGTTATAAAAAGTAGATCTTTAAGGAAGGTCTTTGAAAAAACTAGTAGTTTTCGCCTAATTTCTTCTTGAAGTTAATACAATTTATATAAAAAACATTTTCTCAAAAAACGCTCCAAACGTATTCTTTCCATTTTCCCACAAATGGTAGAAGGGACGCTTGAAAGAATGCTACATGTCCAATTTTCGTTGAACTCCCTGAATTTTGAAAATTGCAAAAATTAGAAATAATGCGAGAAAAATTATATGATTTTGTATCACTTAACTATTAATTTAATTTACCGTCTTAAGCCTTGTGTTCCGCATTCGGATCTTTTCCGCAAAATTAATATTGTAAGAACTTGTCCAAACTCCTCAGGTCATTCAAAAGACTGGGAAATGCACGACTGCGTTTTTGTGTAGTGTTGAGGCACCTACAGTCTCTAGGTTTGCTTCTTAGGAAACGGGTTGTACCCTGGAATAGATATTATATTTTAATCGACATTGAATGTCTTTAGATGTGAGTTTAGATAATAATAATAATAATAAGTCCTTAAACAAGTTCGTTTTGTTAATATTAAATTAACTAATTCAGGGTGTACTGTAGAACATCCTTCCCACGTGGAGTGTGTCTGAGTGCGCCTGGGCGGGCGGCGCGGCGCGCGGGGCCGGACTTGCTAATGCCGCTGCGCGCGATGGATGCGCGTGTCAGCGCTCCGTTGTCCTCTCGCGCCAGACGGACAGGGACGCGGCCGGGCGTCTCAGCGGGACGCCAAGGACAGCGATGACACCGAATTCGTCACCGCGGGCCATTTGCCTAAAGTCAGTGCGCCTCCCCCGGGCGGATCGCCGGCGTCTCTCGGGCGCGCGGCGACGCCGAATTTGTCACCCGCCGGAGGCGTCCCTCCCGCTCCCCGACCCGTGGTCCCCTCCCCTCCCGCCCCCGGTCCCTCCGCTCGCCCTCCCGCCCCCCGGCCCGTGCGCTTCGCCCAGTTCTCCGCCGCCCAGTGCCCATTGTGAGCGGGAAGCAGTACCTCGAGATGAGGGCGATTGGGGAGGTCCGGGTGGCATTCGGTTGGACCGTGTAGTACTCCGAAAGCCCCGAGTAATGTGAACATTCATCGTGCTAGCTTGAAGGTTTAGTAGAGCTTTGGGTTGAAAAACTATGCTTTATGTTGACTTTAACTGTCTTCATGTTTGAGAAAATTACTTGTAATGTAATCCTCTGTCCACACTAGAATAGCTCGTTACATAGGATTGAGTCATTTGTGTCTAGAATAGATTAATTCAGATTAAATTTAATGGATTGATTTTAAGAATTTCAGTAATCAGTGACCATCACATTAAAGGGTAAATTAATTCAATCTCTCTGAAATAGTGTTACGTCATCCATAAAGAGCGCTAGGTAAGAGGAATCGGACTTTATTAGCGTGGCAATACCTTATTCTTTATTCTTTCCCTCCGGGGGATATGGGTCTGGGAACACGAAATATATAGCGGGCAAAGAAAAGAAATAAATAAATTTCGTTGACGTTTTTAAAGTCGTAATTTCATGCAAATGATTCCGCTCTTGCGGGCCGTCTCGCTGAATTATGTGGCCGTTCATTTCCCCGCTACGGTTCACTCGGGGTATCGCGAGTCACGTCAACAACCCACCGCCAGCAGCCGCGCCGCGCCGCGCCGCGCCGGGACTGAACGAGGCGGGCGGGGGGTTCGGCGCTCGGCGCGGCCAGATATTGCGTTTCGTTGCTCTACGGCACGTACATCTCTTGCAGCGCGCTCGCGCCCTCGAGTGGTTGTTATTCACTTCGCCTGCGCCACCGTGACAGTCTTCGCCGCCGGTCGCAGCCCGTTACTTTTTGGGTAGCGGTGAACTTCGGACGATGTGTATCTGAGAGTTTGAGTTCTGGTCTTGCGTGGGCACGTCTCACAGGTGCAGATACGCGATTTGTGGAAGTGTTGACTGTGCAGCGTGGTTCGTGTCCGTCGCGTTGTTTACGTGCTCTTGTGTAATGGGGTTTCGGTGTAATAAGCGGAGCCTCCAATTTTTATTCCGGAAAGAACGCTGATACGAAACACAATCTGCGGAGTTTTTCATTTCCTTCACTAATTCATTTTGCATTGCGTGCTGGACTCAAAACAAACTTAAATGAAGAATGTTATTCTTGTAGAACAACAGGATAAAGTAAACTTTTGTAATGTTTATGTTCCAAGGAAGATTCAAATTAGTATATTGCGCTCATTATTCTCCTGTGCGTTTGTTGCTTTTATTGTTTTCCGCAGAGCCGGATACTTTCTTGTTTTCGAAATTGAAGTAGTTCGAGAGGTAAATCGATTTTCTCTGCGAATATGTAAATTCGCCAACACCCGTCTTAACTTGCGAGATTTCATTTTAATTATTTATCGATGTGTAATGCTCACTGCTACTTCAAGACTGTTGTAACATATAGTAAGTACCTGCAAATTTATGATCTATGACGACTCTTGCTCTTTTGTTTATTATAAAGCAATATTTCAATACTCCTTGCCGCGTAACGATCTAGTTGTTTTGTCAAAGAGTGCAGAAAATAACGATCTCTCATCGAACTCGATTTTTACAATCGACAGGGTATTAAAATTTAATTTATAGCACGTACAAATTAGAAAGCAAATGTCGGGTTTTAATGCAATATAATTTAAAACAACACTGAAAGAAAATTAGTTGAGAGGAGAAAATAGAAAAAAATTAAAATCTTTTCGTTAAATGAGCGTGTCGTTAATATGTTCCAGTCGCACATGTGTGTTTTTGTCATAAATCCGAAACGACTGACAATCTGTGGCCATGTGAGGCAATCATACAGTAGTAGTGTGGATATTTTCCAAGATTTTTTAATCTCATGGTTGAAGGGTTTGCTGCTGTAATTCTGTCAAGATTCTCAATAATGTCGGACGTATTACCATAATGAATTTGGTGCGGCTTGGTCCCGAGTACTGACAGCGTCAAGACAGTATTCATGGTTCCGCCATTTTACCCCTTATTAATCATCTTCCTGAAACATCGAGATCTTTCAAAGGTTGAGGAAGTCGTCAACTTGAGCTATAGCATTTGGAGACTCGGATTAACGATTCGAGCAGTACTTCACTGCACATCACTGATTACAACGCGTGCTCTTTGGATTGAGATCACATAAAGTGTGGTTTTGGTATCTCCCTCCCCCCTTTCGGCATTCCGGAGCAACGCACGTCGGGCGCGGCATGGCGATGTGTGCCTCCCACGCGGCGTCGCCGGCGTAGGCCTCGTCTGTGTTGCGTGGCGCGGCGCCCCACGGCGTCTGGCGACCCGCCGCCGCCGCAGTCTCCCGATGTTGACGCTCAAACAATGGCGTGGATGGCGAGGCGCCCGGGGTCGGGGGACGTGGGAAAGAGCTGTGTGTGGACAGAGCGCCAGGTGGACGCAGGCGAGGCGCGCCCGGAGGCTGCGCAAACAAGAGCTTGCCCGGAAACAGCCGGCCCCATTGCCCTGGCCGGCGCGGCGCGGCGCGGCGCGGCGCGGCGCGGCGCGACACGGCGCGACGCCACTCAACTCGACGCAATGCGGCGCGCGGGTGGCGACTGCAGGCTTCGAGCGGCTGGTGTAGCGGACTTTACTGTGGATTCCAATAGCAACAAGCGAAAAGGCGCCATTTGGGTGGGCAGTGCGAGTTGTTCGACATGCTTGCTGGAGAAGATGGAGCGGCAAAGGAGTGAAAAGCTCAGACAAGGGGCCAACGAGAACGAAAGTGTGTGAGGGTTGGAAGTCGCGAAGGGGGGAAGTGACTGGATGAAAGGACAACGAAAGTGAGAATGTCGTTTTCTTATACTCTTGACGTGATAGACCGTTTTGGTTCTAAACTCAGCAAGAATCGTTATGATATGCCTGTCGCTAACCAACACTCCTTGACAACATCCCATTTAAACACAATTGAGACGAATCTGACTGGAAGCCAAGTATTCAGAGCTAGAACGTGAGCGAAACAATAACGATATCATAAATTAGTCGACGAAGCGAGCCAACCTACTCTGATGTCTCCTTGGGTGCTTGGGGAAGTCGTATGCTGCACGAGAAAGTTAGAAGTGGCCCATGATGATGAGCAGGGCATAATTAATGTGTTCTTTTTGTTCTCTTTTTTTCTTTCAATTTTTAGGTCATTTTTTTAACATTTGCGTCATTTTTGTCATTTTCACGCATTTTGTTTCCTTTTCGTGTTTTATTTGTTGGAATTAAAATTGAAATTTAGAATGTTACACTAAAACAAAGTTTTTATTGTATCATCAGTTCATGACGAAATTCACTTCTGTAGTGGACTTGAACACTCAAAATTACATAGATTTTCGGTAACTTCCTCGCCCTTTCAAAACTGATGGTATGGAAGATCGGAGCTAAGAATTATATTTCCTTCTAAAATAAAGACTTTATATTAAATATAATTTTATATAAATAAAGTTATTTAAAATTGTATAATTCGTTGAATAAATAAACATTTTCATGCAAATTTTTTTCAATTAAAAAAAATATTTATTTTTATAAAGTCATTTTCTATTATTTTCGTGTCATTTTACAGGTCATTTTCCTCTTATTTTTAGGTTATTTTCAAAGAATTTTGAGGTTATATGAATCCGCGCCCTGATGAGCCTAATGGCCGGAGAGGGGAGGGGCGCGGGGCGCAGGGCGCCCGACGCTGCAGGCGGCCGGGTGTCCACGCGGGGCGGGCGTGCCTGTAACGACGGGCGCCATTAGCCTGCCAAAACAGCGGCGCGCGCGCCCGGAAGCGACGTTCTCGGCCGCGCGCTGCGGGCGCCTTCCGCCGCCGGCTGCCACGTCGCGCGCCCCGACTGCTCCTCGTTTCGAGACGCCTCTTCTCACACTTTGGCACCTTCTTCTTCCTACAGGGGGAAAACGTTTGTAACAGTATTCGCTCTGACGGACAAGCCTCGTGATGTTTACTTTCTCATCATAATATGTATTTAAGGCAATTTGGGCAGAAAAGTTCATATTGTGTGGCTCTGATATCGAAAAAGTAGATAAATCTTGTTCCTATAAATTACTTCCTCTAACACGTATAGTCAGAATCAACGTTTTGTGAGTCTTGAATACGGAAAAATTGGTTGACGAAAAATTGCTCTTGTCTGTCTATGGTCAACGCTAGCACCTTAACCGTTCAGAAGATTTTTCTCCAACATTAATATTCCCTAATCAATCTGGGCGAACTGAAGGTGTTCATTTGCGTTTGAAACGCACATTTTGATTTTTGAGGGTACTTTACTTAAAGCCTCCAAATTTTGAAAAGTGTATAAAAAATGACTCCAAATATTTTGATTAACGTTTTATTAGGATACTGTAAAGGATTGTTAAAAATGGAGCTGGTCTCATTTTCTTTGAACTCTCTGAATTTTGCTAAATTGCAAAACTAATAAACAATGCGAGAAAGCATGTCCTGTTTTAGAACTATTTGTTAAAGAGTATTCACCAACATCCCTGTGCAATGTGCGGGAGTTGCGGAATTATCGCAATTTCATCGCTCCATCGTTGCCAGCATCGTAGCCATGAAAATATTTCTGTCCTTCCTCGACCCAGGACGCTGTAGAAAACTTCAGTGAAGAACTTATTAGCCCTGTTAACCGTTTTTGAGCACGTATCCTATTCTCCTCGTGGTCAGCGTTATGAGAAATATGCCACGGAATTTTACACAAGATATTCTAATTGTGAAGCTTTCTCCGATGCGCGAGATGTAGGCGGTTAGAACAGTCGATGAAACTGCCTTTCAATGCTAGGTTGAAGGTACTGAGATATATTCATATAGGAGAAAGCTCATGGGATATCGAGCAGATCTTTTGCAGAAAAAGATTATTTTTGAGGTGTTCTCTACGTGACTAAATGTAGATTTAACTTACAGTTCTTTCGCATTATTCCGTCTTCCTTATTCCATTTCACTTTTTCTCTGCTTTTATGATGTGGAACTTTCACCTCATGTTGTAGTTAGTAGTTCACTTCAGGTATCTTCGAGTTAAATGCGAAACTTGTTTTCAACTCACTCTCTTTGGGTCGTCTAATTTCCTTAACTTTTTTAGTGAGTAGGAATCAGTGGAAGTATCGTTTGAAGAATCCCTTACAGGCTTTAGTTGTAAATAAAGAACACGATGAAATTGATGAACAACCATTTTTTGATAGTTCTAGGCTTTCAATTGTTGACTTTTCGCATACAAACGATTTATCCGTCTCATCGAATGTGGATGGATGGAAATGTTTTCGCCCTTTCTCCCTCACTAATTTGATTCAGGTTTGAACGTGACAAATTGCTTTTCTGTACTGTCCCCATTGTGTTATGTCACGAATTACTTAATGCTTTTTTCAGATGTATTGTCGGCGCCTACATCCAATCTGTCAGGTGTATGTAATATCACTTTGGTTAATGAATTTTCTTTATATTGTTGTTATCATGACTGTTGTCTTTGTCGGGTCTGTTTAGTATATGTGGTCTGGTCAGTTCCATTTCCAGATATTTTATGATAATGAATGTGACACCGTTATGCATAAATTCCAACAACATGCAAGAAGATTATAAATAATTATTTTTCAGTCCACCCGTTAATAGCGCAGACCAGCGCATATCATAATGCTTGAGATATGTCTGTAGAGACTATGCTAAAAGACGTTATTTTCCTGCGTGGGTTATTATAATATCTTCGCTTTCTCTTTCGCGGTGACTGTTGTGTAAAATTGTTCTGAAGAACCTAAACTTTGTAAGTAATTTTTTCCTTGTTACCGTTGTTTTCTCTCTTTGCATATTTTTTCTGTTTTTGAAACAACGAGAACCGAGAGTAAAGAGTGCTTCAAACTTTCTCCCGAAAACAAAAAAAAACAAAAAACAAAAAAAATTAAATATAAAAGCTTTGCCTCGCCCGCTGACATTGCAAGGTAACAATTTACAGCGTGCATTAGATAGAACATGCTCTGCGTGGAATAATGTTCCGTGTAAGCCGATTTTGCGTTTTGTAAACTTCCTCGGGAGCACCCGTTTCAGAGATATCAAAGAAGGATTTTCTAGACTCGTTTTTTCTGTTTTTAACTAATAAAGAATGTTAATCCAACGGAGTGTTAATGTCAGAGGAATGGAATAATTTATTCGTATTTTGTTTTTGTGTTTTCGGTTCAGATATTTGCGCTTTTGCAATTGTAGGAGGGCGTCTGAGACCAGTCCAAGACTCATGTAATGTTTATCTTGAAGGGAAAAAAAGGATCGGAATTTACAATAGAAATTGTTCTCATTGTGAAAGAATTCTACTGGAAGCAGTAATGTGATTTAAAATGAATAGAAAAGAGGTATTTTTGGGAGTAATGTAATGCTTATGTAAAATTAAAAGATATAGTATTTATTTGCTCAAGAAAAACTGTATGTTTACTTCCGCATCAGTCTTCCGAAAGGTGTTTGCCAGAACTGCTTTACACATTTGATCGTTAGCCTAAGAAATAGATTATGTGATTAAATGTCATACAATTCTTATAAATTCTCTAATAACAATTGTTTGTTGCTTATGAGAATGTAACATTATGTTCTATCGGGGTGATATACTTTCACCAAACAGTTCGTTAAATTTTTGATTTGTATTAATTGAAAATTGTTTCATCATTATCCATTTGGTGAAAATGGGGCTTGAACACCTTACGAAATAGATATACGTTGCCATGTCGTGAAATCTATTCCTCTACGGCATTTCCCGTCGTGTTGTTGCAACCTGTTCATCTCTACCGAATTAGTTCTGATCCATATTAAGAGCTGAAATGAAAAACGAGGCGGGAAGGATCGCCCAATTAAGATCACACACCGTTGCGGTAAAATGGATTGCGGCGCACGCCGTGTATCAAACCGTTCCTTTTAAACATTCCAGATTAACTCGTGTAATGGGAACCCTCTTGAAATATAGCGTTCGCTGTAATGCGAGAAGCACGCGCATAAACAGTTCAGAAAACATTTACCCCACCCTGCGTTTAAATGCCGGCCGGCCGGCGGTCGGCACGAGAGCCTGTGGCTGGCGAGGCGCAGCGGAACCCCGCGCGGTCCCTCGCCTTCCGCCTCCCGTCCGTCCGCCCGCCCACTCGCTCACCCGCCCACTCACTCGTCTTCTCCTCGCCCCCCCTCCCAGTCGCCCGCCCGTCCGCTCGTCCCTCAGCCCTCTTGCCTGCCCGCCCATTCACCCGCCCGCCCACACGCACGCACGCCCACTCGCTCACCCGCCCAATCGCTCACCCGCCCACTCGCTCACCCGCCCACTCGCTCACCCGCCCACTCGCTCACCCGCCCACTCGCTCACCCGCCCACTCACTCGTCTTCTCCTCGCCTCCTCTCCCAGTCGCCCGCCCGTCCACTCGTCCCTCAGCCCTCTTGCCTGCCCGCCCACCCGCCCGCGCGCCTACTCTTCCGCCCCCTCTGCCGCCCATTCCCCCGCCCCGCCCACCGACTGTCCGCGAGGCGATGCGATGCGTTTGAGCGGAACCGGTCCCGCGCGAGCGGTGCGCCGACCGCCGAGCGACGCGGAGCGGCTCGGCGCGGCGCCCGCGGGCGGTGGCTGCGCGTATTTCCCGGCCGGCCAGCCCCGGGTCGCCACGCCCACCGCGGGTTGTCGGACTCCTTGTCACCGCTTATCGAATTCATCTTGTTTGCGACACTGCGCTCGTCGGTGGCCCTGCGGCGGCGGGCAATTGCCAAAGGCAGCTCCTTGCTGGAGAATTACAGTGACGATTTTAAGCGGGCAAGTTATTTCTGGCAGGACAGTTGTCTTTCTGGAATTTCTTGATGGTCTTCTTATCTGTCATTGAATCAGATAAAAGAAATTGAGGGTATGCTGTAAGAGAACTTAGCAGTTAGTGCGTAGGGGCACGTAAACTGGTTGTGGAGGTTTTGGAAGCAAGTCATAAGTTGGTAATATTACATTACAATATGCGAGCTGCTTCCAAAGTTGCAGAAGTATTTTATTTTAAAATCTCTTTTTTAGGTTATGATGTTGTGTAATGATATGAAATTCCAAAGCATTGCGAAAACATTTTACGTGTTCATTGTTTGTTTCCTTTAAATGTAAGATGAAAATATTCACACAGTCCAACTACTCCCTTCATTCAGCAGAAATTTTAATTAACTTTTCTCCGTGTGCGGTGGCAAGTTCCCATCGTCCCTTCTGCGAACGCGGCAGCCGCCTTCCCCCCTGGCTGTAGCATTCGCCTCGGGGTTGCAAGGGACAGGGGCAGCTCGAGCGGCAGGCGCATGGTCGTGGGCCCGCAGCCCAACTCGCGTCCGCGAAGCGCCGCCGCGGGCGGGCGGACGGGCGGAGGAGGCGGAGGCGCGGGTGCCGTTAGGCGACGACGTCACGCGCGGGGGAGGGGCGGGGCGGGGCGGGCGGACCGCGCGCGCCGTTATGTTATGCGCGATGTGGGCCGCGCCGCGGGTCCGGCTCGCGGCGACGCGAAGAGAGGCGCGAACGCGTCCCGACGGCTTCGCGTGCTTCCTCGCTCGCGGGAGAGAAAGAAAATAAAAGGGAGGAAGGGAGGGGAAAGAAGCGAGCGCAGTCGGCGAGGTGGTGATGCCGGACCGGTGTCTGGCCGCTTCCGTTTTCGGTTCAACGTTGTGAAGATTTTGCGTTTTTAGCGAAGCGGGTTACGTTTTTCGGAAGGATGTTTTGCTTCACAGTCGATGGGGTTGCGAATGATGTGGTATTCAAAAAGCTTTCGTTTGCTCTTCTCTTCTTTGTTAAGGTTACTTTTTTTCCGTTTTCCGTAGTTGAATATTCATTATGGGAATCTCGTATAATTTAATTAAAATAAATGTGCAGTGAGGTTTTGAAAAAAAGACGTAAATTGTAGGTTTGACAGTGAACTTGACACCAAATTGAGAATTGAGTTAGGTGATGTCCACAGAAATTGCTCCAGCAAATAGATTTATTTGATAGTTTGATAGATAGTTTTCTGTGAGATAACGGTCGATAGGAAAACCTTCTTCTAGCTTCCTGCTGCTTAATATTGAATATACCGTACACTCCATGCCGCTCCACATAACTTCGATAATACAGTTAGAAAATACTTATTTTAAAAATCACATAACATCCACAGTGTAAGAAGCATTTTAAAACGACACTTTGCAAAACTTATACCAATATTAATTCCACAAATTATAAAATCAAAAGTAATAACAATGTTACTAGTTATAATAAACAGTTCTAGTGAAAATAATTACAATAACAATATCAGTAAAAGTTACAAAAATATAGCATGAAATTTAGCATTGTTTTAAAAATATCAGTAATGGGAGGAAAGGCGTGTATAGATTATGAAAGCAGTTTGTTTCGTTAATCACATTCTAATTTGTTTCCGGCAGCAGCCTTCACATTATTTGAAATCGGTATATGAACACCGTTATTTTCTTTGCACTTTCATCAAATCCGTGTTACTACTCTGAGAATGCTAGATGTATTTGCTGAGTAGTAACTAATGAAAATGGTGGATGAATATCTCATTTATTTTCAAGAGGCAGTCATGGCTCCACGACATGTAACTCGTAGTCTGCTTGAATCTAACGTATACGAGGCATACGAGCGTTAATGAAAGATTCATTAGCTGGTCCATGTGTAGATGCAACGTAGCCATTTTGTATTTAAGTAGAAAATAAGTGTAGACATGGAACCAGTCAAACCTAAGGTAGCTGGCCGCATCGATATGATATAACGTTTTTCTGAAACGTGATAAAGAGTAAACCCAATAAGTAAGTGTTATTGGTCGTAGCCCGCTATTTTAGCCCCACCAGGGAAGAAGGAAATTTTTTCTGCTCCGACTATATTCTGAGCTTCCACCAATGTTTTCCTGCCAAGCATGGGCACGCCCCCTCTGCTTGTTACGAAAGCACTCTGATCCCCGAGCAGAGGGCAAAGGTCTTCCCCCGCGTCAGCTGCCCTTTGCTGAAAACGCGTTGTTACGACGAACGAACAATCACACAGTAGATGTCACGCGCAGCTGACTACCCACTGCAGCAGCGCAAGTTAGCGTAAAAAGTCACGTTTTTAAATTAGATGCTTGCTCAAAACCGATCGCAATTTTATCAGAATCCTTAGCGTTAATCAAGATCAGGCTAGCGGCAGTTTCCGCCGGAAGATTGTCATAGTTATTTACGTCAAACGGCTGATTGAGACCAAAACACTGACGCGATTGAATTTGTAAACCGAGGCATTAGCCTAGTTCTTTATCCAATCAAGACAATTGGCCGTGTGTCATTCAATTTTTTTTGTAAAACCACCTTCTTATAGGAATAATCACATAACAAAGAAATTCCTTTTTATTGGAATAGGAGAACTTACACACCATCTTTTAACACAAACCATTCGTTTTGATTGATCTTGGCAGCGGTCTGTTAAATTCTGAACGAATCGCGACCGTAACGAGCGGTTTTTCGTTCCTCTATTTCATTACGTAAAGTCAGAAATGCTGTACAGTGTTACGAAAAGGTAAATAAAAGCTAACCTTTCCGTACGAAGAGGAAACGGATTCGAATATTGGTTGAAAAAATAAAATTTCCTTTTTTTTATACGCATTCATACACTTTGTAGTTTCCTATTTAAAGTGATTTTCTTATATCAAATATGTAAACACTTTTAAAGTGTTTTATATATTGATTTCAGTGAGGAGGAGCATGCATTACATGAGTTAATGTAACAAAAACTTTAAAACTTATTTTTCATAAGTTTGTATTTGCATAATTAAAAATTGCTTTCAGAACTTCCATTAAACCTAGGGGCATCAAATATTCAGCAAAATGTGTTCATTTGTAAGTTCTTAATACGCTGAAACAATTTTTTTAAATGAATAAATATTTACAAATTTTGTAAGTGGCATATACCGAAAAATGACAAAAATTCATGAAGTTCAAATTAATTTCTCACATATTAATCAATATTTTTCAAAACCACTGTTTCAATAAAATCAAATGGTGAATAAACAAACTCAAAAAATTAACTTCTTAGCTCTAAACGTTTTAAAGAAAAATATTTATTTACCAAAAATTAATATGATAGGGACATGAGATTCAATTTTTCGCTTGTGATTTTACCAAGGATTAATATGATATTATATTAATATGATAGGGACATGTGATTCAATTTTCCGCTTGTGATTTTACCAAGGAACAGTTCGTGTCTGTGTGATTACAGCCGATGTTTGTTTGTTAGAAACGAAAGTAAAAATTTCTGTTGCGACATATACCGAAAATAGACATTGCTGGTAAACTATTTGTTAAACTTGTTATGTTTTCATAGAAGGGCGAGAAAAGCACTGGATAATTGATGAAGGTGAGTTGGTTTTATCGACGGTGCTGGAGTACAGTTCTTTAAGAATAAAAATCCTTTGAGAATTTTTTCCATATGTTCTTGCAGTCAGATGTGAGAAATAAGCAGAGCAAAAAGTAAAACGATTGAAGTTCGTTCATGCTATTAAAAATATGTAAAAATCAGGCTTGTAAATGAAGTTTCATAATAGTATATAGTCATTCTTGGATGAACTTTTATTATATAGTAAGTAAGAGATTTATTTGAATGAGCGATGAGATAGATTACGAGTATATCAGAAGATGCATGCCTCAGTACAGTAATATTTTTGGAATTCAGATGTGTGGATTTGTCACTTTGACATCCTTTATGTTTCAGTCCGCTGGTAAGTGATGTTGCGGAAGGGCTTTTTCAGATAAGAGGGCACAGCTTTGCGCGGAAGACCAGAGTTCTTGTGAGGACGTTTTTCCCTACAGTCCTTCCTTTTTTCCCAATCTCCCTATCTTTTTCTGTCCATCAACACTAGAATCGAATTCTGCCCGAAATCTTAATTTTATCACATAAACCTTGTGTTCCCCTTAAAGCATCATGAACGTCATGGTTTACAGTAACATTAATTTCTGATTGTAGGTATAGAAGTTAAGTTAACTATTAAATTTAATGAACTTTTTATAATCGATTCCATAACGATGGTGGTATATTTTTAATTAATAAATAATTGCAACATTTTCTGTTGAATTTTATGATAAAAAACGAAAAAGAGGTAATACTTACGTAAATTCACCAATAATTTTTACAAAATATCACTTTCAGTTCTTTTGTAATTTTAAGAAAATATAATTATTATAATACAAGTGTTGCAACCAGTTCAAGAAAAAATTAATAAATTAAGAAATAGTTGAATTCAATTAAAGTTTAATATTTTTCAGAAAATCACAGGATTTGATGTATTGGAACTAATCTACCTGTCCTACTCTAGCTAACCTTTTAGATAGCTAGCTCAGCACCGTATTTCATTTGCCCTTCGCGTTGCCTCTGAGACCAATCATGTCGGGCCACCTGCTGCAAAGCGACTGCCATCTTTGCCTGCTCGCCCATTCCGCCCCGCTCCGCCCCCGCGCGCTTGTAGCCGCCGCCCATTGCCACCGTTGCTGCCGCTGTCGTTTAGCGCCCCCGCTCTAAAAGTGAAACGCCCCGGGGCCACCGCGCCGCCCAGCAGCGTTTGCAGAGACGCCTCCAACGAATGCGCCCCCGACCGCCACACTCCACTACCTCCGAACGGCGCGGCGCGGCACGACGCGGCAGACCTAGCCCGGGCAGGCGACCCGCGCCAGTTCCACCTGCCCCCTCCATTTGCACCTGGAGGCTCCCGACCGCCCCGCACCACCAACTTTGTTCTCGACAGATCTGTCGTGTGGGCGCTTCCGTTTGCCGATCTTCGCGGGAAAATATGATTTGTAAATTGAAGCTGATTTTTATTTTTATTGATTGATTCAATAGTGATTCCGAGCGTTTCAACTACTAAGGTCCCATGATACCCATAAGTGAAGTGCATGTTTTTCTTCGGGAGGTGGCAGTGATCTTCCCTCACTAGATGGTGAGATCCGGCGCCGACCTACCGTCGGCTAGCGGGATGTTCCCCAACAAGCTTTCTCCCATCAGCGGGACACCTCCTCAGCCGGGACAAGCTCTAAGCTTCCTACCGGTCTCCCGGGATGTGTAGTAGTGTAGTGCATGTTAGTGTAAGTGTGTGTATACAAACTATAGTTAAGGAGTGAGGATAGGTCAAGGATTGGAAGATAAGATCGCGCGCTGTCCGTGGCCCTTTTGTTAGGGTACTGCTCTGTCATTCGCCTGTTAATGATTGGAGAAACCACAGAAAAATTCCGATCAGAGCAGTCGGCCGCTAGAATTCTCCTCCAGCCAACGACCGAACTCAATCGTTGGTGTCGAAAAATCCTGCCATTGTCGGGACTCGAACCTTTGAACCTTCTGGTCAGACGCACTGCAGTGACATCAGTTGATGCCCTGAGCCACGTCTCCCGGTAGCTATTTTTGAGAATATTTCGGAAATGTCGTTGGGGCTTTATGTAAAGTACCCCCAAAAATAAAATATCCGTTTCAACTTCAAGGGACTTCGATCTCAGCCAAATCAATAGGGGAATATCAGATTTTATGAAAATCCTGTGATCGGTTTAA
The DNA here is from genome assembly GCA_011170035.1 of Teleogryllus occipitalis. NCBI lineage: Eukaryota > Metazoa > Arthropoda > Insecta > Orthoptera > Gryllidae > Teleogryllus > Teleogryllus occipitalis. The sequence goes on from BLKR01000371.1 coordinate 159,115, forward strand.
GCGCTAGTATTGTTCACTGACTGCGAACGGTGCGGCGTGGCCGACCCAGCTCGGGCATACGCCCCGCGCAAGTTCCCCTATTTGCACCTGGAGGCCTCCGAGCTCCCCGCCCCACCAGCTTTGTTCTCCACCTCTCCGCCTATCGTGTGCGCGCTTCCGTTGCCCGGTTACGTAAGTTCGTTTTCTGTCGAAAAATATTTCCTTACAACAGGCCATTGCGTCACAGCGGTTTTGTTGTTTGTTTTTTTGCACACGGTTCACTTTAGACATACTTGCGAAACCTTTCGTTTTCACGTCCATTTCAGGTACGAAAAGAAACGAGTCTGAGTCTGAGTTTGGATTTGGTATCTGGTGTGTTTGTGGTATCATTCGCCATTGGCTGTTGAGACTTCTGCATTTTTCCGTATGTCTATCTGCAGTCATTGGATCTGTGAGAATAAACTGCTGTAAGTAGATGAATGAATTGGAATGGCCATATTTCTTAGTAAAGAGGGATAATTCAAATTAACTTCTTAGCACTGAATGTCTTGTAGTTATTCGAATGTTTACTATTTGCTGTGAAGAAAAGAAACGATTGTACTACGTCACGTAGTAGATGTGTGGGCGAAGTGTAGTACATAAAAATGTTCAGGTGGGAAATACGGAACATGTTCTCTTACAGTTGTAACATGTGCATTATGATCAGAAAGATCGTCATAAAATAATCGCTAAAGATGTATTTCAGAACTGTATAAACAAGAAAAATTAAAGAATACTGACAGGTCCGGTTTATTGTAACTGCTGAATGATAAAAATTAATGGGACAGGGAACTCACGTCAATCAACGGACTTGCTATGGAACTGGATCGCTGATACCCAAGAATTACGACCATTACTCACTCCTCGAAAGTCTCCTCCTAGATGATCTGTTCCGGTGAAAGACGTTACCTGAGGCCGTGCAGCTGCATCCTCGCAGCGCCTTGTACCGCGGCTGCGAGCACGGGCCGTCACTCTGCCGCAGCTACCGCCGCGACGAAATAAGACGGCCCTCTAGGTAAATATAGGTCCACAAATCACGGCGCCGATCTGACAGCAAACGAATTGCTTGGCAATCACGGAGTAAATAAATTAGCCAGGGCCTGGAGGAAGCGCTCGCCGAGTCCTGCTATACGGACCTATCGCATTCCCGTAATTTCTCGCCTGTCGCACCCCAAGATGGATGACGGCGCTCCGGAGAGATCATTTCGGAGGACGTATCGTCGCGGTGGCCCTCTCACGTCCCTCCCACTCTCCTCCCCTACCCACAATCTCTTTCTGTCTGGTTGAATGGTGGTTGTGGGGAGTTCGAACGCGGAAGAGGATTGGAACTCGCGCAAAACGACTGGCGCACATCACTCGCTACAAGGTTCGACTGTTGAAAAATGGTCGTTCGAAGGACCTCTAGCGCCAACGGCAATGTATCTATATCCACTGACCTGTATGCAGTTGCCTTGAGTTACTTATGGATGAACGTTCCTTGTATGTGTTATGGATGAGTGGGTTGTTATGCGAGTGCACCTGTGTTTGTTTACTTCATTTGCAACTGTGGGAGTCGACTGTATGTGGCGCTGAGGCAGTTCCCGTTACTTTCACGTGCGACTGAAGATGTGCTGAACGTAAATATTGCTCTCTGTTATGTCAGTATCATGCACATGCAATTTGCGCGGGAATGAGTCGTAATTTATATGAAATTTTATTAACATTACGTTTCTTTGTAAAACACCTGGGAGGTTAAAATATGTTATTACTTTCATGAATGGTTGTGTGTATGTCGGTGCACGAATTCTATGAAGCTTTTATAATTTAATCGTGGCTGAATTCCGCAGTGAAGGTGTATTTGAAGAGCTTTGGAATCCCCTTTTGACGCGAGGGAGTCTCACAGGGTATTGCCGTATAGCGTGCGAGATAAGTCGCGCCTTTGATGTCGGGGCAATTTGCGACCGCCACTTGGTTAGTCGCGTCTGTCGCGCGCGTGGCGCCGGGGCGCTCATCCGCCGTCGCGATGCAGTGGCTCGTGCGCCGGGCCGAGAGTTTCCACCGCGCTCCGCCCCTTTGTCCGAGTGGGAAGAGAGCGCGCCGCGGCGCCGCTCAAACAGTCGGCGCGGGCGAGTGCTCCGCGTATCGCAGGTGCGCGCCACACGTCGTCCTTTTGCCGCCGCCCCGCCTTCGGGCGGACGCTCTCGCGGTCCACGGCCGGCTGCGTCGCCGGGCGGTGCCTCGCGGGGGCAAACTGGATCCGCTAATTCTGAATTTCAACGAAGTAATTGGCCCTGTGTGCGTGTGTGTGCGTATGTCGGTGGATCCTTAATTACGCGACTAGACTGGCAAAAGGGCAGGTCGCCCACAGCCATTCAGCAGGTGGGGTGTGGAGAAAAGCGACGATGGAGGGAGCAAGTGTAACGTTGAAGAGCCGCTTGGGCTGCTCGTCCTGTGGTCGATTAATTATCGGAATCATCATTCACCTGCTGGGACCAAGACTTGCGAAATTGAGGGCGTGCTTTTTTATAATATTGGAGGGAATGAGTAATTATTTTTGAAAAATGTAAATAATAATTTCAGTTTAGAATATATTTGATACAAAAAAATAGTTAATAATGCTTTCTTGTAAAAATATTCCTTTTGGGTGATCCATTCGAATACTTTCAATTTTTTTATTAGATTACAATGAAATATTTTAGTACAATTTCAGTAGCCACCAATTGTGTTGCAGCGCTTAATTTTATTAAGCGCTTATTATTTTATTAAACGCTTATTATTTTATAAGTTTGCAACTGTATTCACTGCAAGTTGCGTATAAGATATTTGTGATAGTGATGCAGTAATGGTTCAAAAATATTTAAGGAATTGGCGGAACTAAGAACTCTGTAACAAAAGTGTGTTTTGCTTCCACTTTGGGCATCATGGAATCCTCGTGTAAACGTGAAAATAATGTCGTTCAGTGGTTCATCCGAACCCCAACAAGAATACGCAGGTGTTATAGGTCTGTCGTGTGTAATATGAGAGAAACGGACACGAAATGGATGAAGTGCTCTAGAAGTACGAAGCAATGAGGCGGGGACAGGGTGCCTCAGCCTCATTCACCGCCCTGCCTGCCCTCGCGTGGGCGCGTGGAAGAGGGCAGGGGTGGGGGAGCAGACGACGGAGAGCGAATGGGACGGCCCTGCTCGCCCGCAGCGCCCGAGAATTTTAATCAGCGGCGAGACGCGTTTTAGCTCGCGTCACGTGACCCGTCTGCGGAATCGCCCGCCGGCACACCGCTGGGGGCTTTTCGCTCTCCGCTCCTCCTTCCTTCGCTAGCGAGCGAGCGAATCTCCTCCCCATCCACACTCGCTTTGCTAAAGCTGCTTGCGAAATTTGGGAATGCCCATCTTCCTGCTCTCGAGATTTAGCGAGATAATGTGAGAACTTTTTAGTGAAACTTTTGGAAGAATAACAGCTTGTGGAAGAATGCTGAGACAGCAGAAATCTTATGGTAATCCTTAATAAATAAAAAAATTGAAATAATCAAACCAAAAATAAAATCAAACGTTTAAATAAACTAAAACATTGATCCTAAAACAATTCTCTTTCAGAGAATACAATTTTTGTTTTAGATCCCACTGACCCCACCCCTACCTCACTGAATAATGTTTTAATAAATAACGAACGTTTGATTTTATTTGTGGTTTGATTATTTCAGATTATTCCTTTAGCTAATGAAAGCCATGCTAAAATCTATGCTGTAATTGAAATCTTTCTGTAGTAGTCGAGTAACCTGTGTCCTTCACACGGTTAGAGACCTCCTACCGACCAACAATCGAGACAGAGAAGCAGTCATGCGACGCTTGTCGGTTTCCTGTTCAAAATATATGATTTGTTTGCGGATCCACCAACTACATTGTCCAAACAATTGATACATTTGTCCAAAAACGCGTGTTTGCGTTTTTTTTTTTTTCGGAAACTAAAATGTGTTTTGAGCGACGTACGGCACCTACAGAGGAGATCAACAGCTCATTTGATTCCTCTCAAGGAGGCCAATGGATTCGCATTGTTTTTAAGTAGATTCTTTTAGTACTTTCTAGAAAAAGTATAAAAACATAGCACCTATAATTAAGATGTTTCAAGGCACCTACAGTGGTGAAAATCTCTGAATTTCTAGTTATTTCCTTTCCGGGGTAATGTGAATCCTTACGTCATGATTCTTAAAATTGATAATATTTAGACCCAATTCTGAGAAAACTTAGGTTTTGTAACAAGTACTTATTTCAATAAATTATATACTTTAAAAAATAATTTGTCTTTGAATATTTTCAAACGCTAAATGAAGATTTGGATATAAGGACATGATAATGGTCAGCTAAAACAAACATTAAAATGTAATATGCAATAAAATTTGTTTTAATTATAAGTTTTTTAAGTAATTATAAATTAATATTTTATAGAGCTTTATACTATATACCCTTAATTATTTTCTTTGTTAGTGTATTTCCGATATGAAGGCAATCTATTAGATGTCGGGTAGTTTTGAATGTAAGAAAAACAGTATCAAATACGACTCATTTGCAAGAACAATTTCGGAAACTAAGAATTTTTGGGAACAAAGTTGTTCATGATTTTACTCATATAAACAACACATTCCCAAAACGCGAATAAAATCCATGATTAACCTGGACAGTCTCGCGCTCTTCCTCACCTGTCAGCCTTAGGCCCTTTCGTTCGACCTCTCCAATGCCGTGCAAAGAGAGCAGGGATTCGCAATCCAGCTGTGACGACAGCTACATGTGACGCCATTGTGACGGCCTCCGACACCCAGGTGATGAATGTCACAGGTTGCTAGTGATTGTAATGCCCAGACGCTGCTGATGACTGCGGTGCAGGGTTGGATCTCGAAAGGAAACGATTTTTCGTCAGTGTTCCACCCCGTAGGATAATTATCGTTTTGTAGGATAGTTTTGGTATGTGTAACATCTCGTCGGCCATCTCACGAAAGGTCATACCTCTCTTTTAATATCACACACAAAATCCTAAAGGAGGTAGATTCTGGAAACATTTTTTTACTTCTTTGGCATTTGAGGCTATCGACATGTCCTTGTTTTCAGTAAATTGAGTTCAACTGCCAAAATTTTGTTTCCGGATTCCAATTCCTGTAGGATTTTGTGAGTGACATTACAACAATTTGTGAGATGGCTGGTAATATACTACATATACTGCTAATGAGATAACGCCTTTTGTAGGATAATTTCAACTGCGAAAATTTATTCTAAAATATATCTATGAGAATGCAACAGTAAGTTCTAGAATTACACACAATTAGAACACAATTCACAACACACAATTCACTTTTCCCCATAGCACGTCATACGCGGTTTTTAACTGTTTTTTTGACGTAAAATAAATAAATAAATAAAAAATTGGAGCTTGCAGAAGTACAATTTTTTAATAAACCTCCTGATAATACTCTGAAAGAATTTACTCTTCATAATAACTTCTGGGTGCGTTCGGAATAGGTTAGGATTTAGTGGCAGTAGTCCGAAAGAACATTCGACAAGAAGAGCTGCGATTACATATTTTTGTATATTTTAATTTTTAATAGATAATTTTTCACGTACTATACTCAAGAAGGAAAACTAGAGAAGTGTATGTTTAAATTATCTTCACTCGAAATAAGTGAACATAATTCCAATAGCGGGTGTCACCACCACAAGCCTATGTGAGAATGTCATCACTCATCATGTATGTATCTGTTAAACACCAGTGAGTGTTGCAGCAGTTTTCTTTTTGGTGCAGTTAGCAGTAGCGGCCAAATAAATCCGAGTTTACAGTCTCTTAAATTTCGCATCATTTGGCGGTTTAGTGGAAAGCTAATTCTGGAACCACAAAATAGGGAATGGGTGAATTCCATTGGTTTGTAAAGTAATTTCATTTTTAAATATTATATTTCGTGTGTAAAATTGTAATATGTATTATGTAATTACATCATTAAGATATAACTGCGTACGAGTATATACTTTCCACTAGGATTTTATTTCTTGACTGCGCTTAAACTAATTCAAACATTAAAATTAAGAGAAATACGACAATAAATATATTATTTTAGTAGCTGAAACTAGTTTCTCTTTCTTTCTCGGGGTCGTTATTTTAATGAGTATTTTTTATTACCAAACTTCTGTTGTTAAACTGGTTATTATACTGTTGATATTGGCTTACACCGCGAAGAAGGAATTTCATTAATGAATCGAAATTAGAAAGAGCTCAGTTTGGATGCCGGAGATGGAATGTTCACGTCACGAGTTGTGAATTACTGATACTGAGATGATGCTTCCTTTCGTGCTTTCAGGAAATGAAAGAGATATATCCCCAGCATAAGATACGGATCGCCTTGTTAGGAGTCATAATTAACTCTCCTCTGTAACCTCCCAAGGTAGTAAAAGGAGTCATTAGTGTTGATTCTACTTGTGTCTTTCATCCCTGGATAATAGCCTTTACTAGTTGTCTGACCACTCGTGGATCGTCTGGTGTGAAGTTAGCAGAAATATTTCCCTCAAGTAACGTACTTTTTGTTGTGGTGGTTGTGTAAGGAAATCCAATTTGCTAGTATTGCATCACCTGTGGAACTACAAATAATATTCATAATCGTCGGTAACGTCAATTTAACTGCTAGTTAAAGTAATCGGTTCATTAGGATAATGTCCCACATTGCATGTTATCACCTTTGTTTTGTCCTCAATTAGGATATTTTCATGGTTAATTAAAATTATATTCTTGTTAATTTATACATTTTATTAATACGTCGGAGTTGTTCTTGTATTGAAATGTTTTCTTATTCTAAAGATCTCTTGGCCCGCTAGCAAAAGGGGAATCTTAGTTTTAAGCAATCGGAGAGTTGCTTATCTTGTTTTTTGAGTTGTAATGATAAATGTATATGTATATGTAAAAATATAAATGTCTAAATTGTATTTCCTAAGATGTAATGATTCAGAGATTGTGAGGATACGAAACCAATAGCTATGCAATGTCAGGTAAATTGGCCGCCTTATGTGTTTGAGTTTTCTTTGTTTTATTAACTTTTTACTTTCTTGCTACCACTACCGCAATAGAGGGAAAGTTATGTAATGTTGCACGAAAAAACGACGAAGTTTCGGCAAAAGAACTTATTACAGGGCCCTGGAAACGAAAAAGTGGATAAATCAAGTTGCTAAATTTAGAGCAAATCATGTATCACGTGATGCTGCCAGAATACATGATTTGTGGGTCCTTGATACCGAAAAATCGAATGACGGCAAAATATCTGTCCGTCTGGGAACAACGCTAGCGGTTAAACCGTTCAGCTGATTTTCTCCAAAATCGATATTCCCCAATCCATCTGGCTGATGTCGCGGCACCTTGAATTTGAAGCCGTTATTTTACTTTTGGGGGTACTTTACATGAAGTCCCTGGGACATTTTCCAAATTTTCAAATAAATGGCTCTATCGTTTTTGATTAAACGTTGATATTGGGTAGTGTGAAGAACGTTAAAGAGAATGGCGTAGATCTCATGTTCGTTGAAAATCCTGATTTTTCGAAAATTGAAAAAAATTAGAATTTTTCGGCATCTTCGTACAACTGCAATTACGAAGATAAATATTTTTTCGTAATGAAATGTTTTCATGAAAAGAAAATCTAAAAATAATGTCATGTTGAAGTTTTCAAAAATATGAGTATTTTTTGCAAACATTTTTGTCAAACACTGGCGATTTTTATTGTATTTAAACCATTTTTTCTTAAAAACGGCACAAAATGTTTTCATTAAATTTAGATCGTAGATAGGGTAGATGGCGCTTAAAATAATGGTACAGATCTCCTGTTCGTTGAAATGCCTGATTTTACGAAAATTTAAAAAAAAATTAAATCTTCCGTCTTCCTACAATTGTCAAAAGACATTTTTTAAATGAAAGGTGTTCATGAAGATCATCTTCGAAAAAGGTTATGTTTAATTTTTTTGAAAATATAACAATTTTTTTGTGTGATTTGGCTACACAAAAAATCACCCGCTCGTAATTTACTGCGATTCATGAACATAATTTTGGAAGTCTTTTGAGGCAGTTGGATGCTACGTAAGTTAAATGTTGTGCATATTATTTCATATTTCTTTGTTCTTTTCTTACATTAGAACTTTTGTTGTGTTCACAAATTGATATTTTTGAAATTATTTAAAACCTAATTGAAGTATATGAAATAAAAATCCTTCAGGGAATATTAGATTGGAATAAAACAATGGCATTCCGCGTCGCACTCGCGAATTCGTGTGAATTATGACTCATTGTTGTGAGATGATTTAGCTGTATGGAAAGGAGTTGTAATTGTAAAAGTTGGGGTTATATTTGCTTGAAAAAATTAGTTTTCGCACCAAATGTTCTACGATTTGGAATGGCTTGTACAAAAAAATGACTCAGGTGTGTTAATTCGGAGGTATTGTGGTATAAATAGTATTACACAACTATTACTGAAGGCGAGAAATTACGTGCTGTTTAACACCACTAGTTTTACTTGTAAGAAAAGAAGACTTTAAATAATTTCAGTTAGGAAGACCTCCGTAAGTGCATCGCATTCCCCCTTCTTGCAATGTGTACTCGTGGAAGAGCCACTGCGCGGCGCGTGGGCTTCGTCGCTGAGAGCAGGATGTCCGTAAAGCTGGCCGACACATAGCAGAACACAAAGAAAACTAGCTCATAGTTTTAGCCTAATGATAAGCTAATCAAATGCTATATCCCCAAATTTTAGGCTCTTGTAGTTTTCTCCAAAATCAGCGTTCAGCCAGCAGGACAGGGCGGTGGCGGGCGGTGGCGGCGCCCGCGGTGCCCGGTAGCCCGCTACGTGACGTCATGGATGCGGCGGCGCCGCGGCGCGGCGGAGCACTGGGCCAGGAGAGCCGCCGTTGCTGCCGTGTTGTCAGACATACCTCCGCTAGGGCTGGCCAAGCGCCGCGCCGTTCGCCAGCACGCAGATCGTTCGCCTCGCTGCAGAAGGCGGCGCCGCGCCGCGAGCACCGCCCCGATGCGCTGCTTGTGCGTGCGTCCCCGGCCTTCCTGTCGATTGCCGAGGCCTTGCTTAGACTCACGGGCGTTTTGGGCCCGGGGGGCGAGGGCGGGAATCGCCCCTCATCAATATTTTCAAGCTCATTCGTCCGGTTTTTTTTTTTTTTTTTGTTTTTTGTTTTTGTTTTGTTTGTAAAGACACAGAAAAACATATTATAAGAATTTTTTTTTAGTTTCATATCATTCAGAAAGAAAAGATAATATGGTCTACAGAAAATGTACTGTCCTTCGTTATTCAAGAATGTATAAGAAAGGAATATTGTGAAGAAACTCTCGAACTGGCGGGTTGATGGGCTATTTCCACGAACGTGAGTTCCCACGAAGAGGACCAGTAAGCACACTGCTTCCCAGAATATCTAGCCATCGCCTTCATTTTCGTGTTGTTTTTTTCTAACATAAGACTAAAAGGCGTTTTCTTGACCAACATTATTGTTTATTCTAATATTAGCTTGTGTTGGCATTGCCAAAATCATCAGTTACGTGGTACGAAACATTCAGTAATTAACTAATAAATAAATAATTTCAAGATTTAGTGAAGATATAAATTGTATTTGAAGAAACTTATTATAAGAAAGGAGTGAAAGTAAAAGGGATCGGAGTGATCAATTTTAATAGTATAGGTAGTAATTTAGTAAATCTTTGCGAAAATTAAATCAAAATATGTAAAATTGAGAGTTGAAATAAAATAGCATGCAATGAGCGTTCAGCCGTTTCTTATTTTCTGTTCGCAAACCAGAAATAGCTGCCGAATACAGGGGTTCGGGCGGGCCTAACGCCTGCGGGATGGAGGAAGAGGGTTAATAGGGAATTTTAGCGCCAGTCGTAAGGAGGGATCCTTAAACTCTATTGATCACGTGACTAACGACTTTATATGGTCATAGTGAACCCGTTCAGAAGAGTTTTAGCAATTGCGACATTGCGTTATGCATTATAACAAAAGAAACGTTTCAAGCGTTGACCAAAGAAGTTTCATGATATATCAGAGAGTCTAGGCTTGCGGCGAGACTTTTAAACCACGATACGATACAAGAGTATAATAAATGTACATTGTGTTTGGAGTTTTAGATTTTGTAGGCCTCTGCGATGAGTATGCAGTCTGGAATTTTCAATCGATTGTTCTTGAGAACGTAGGAAATATTTTCAAACAGCGTTCATTATGAGAGTAAGACATAACCTATCTCAAAGATATGATTTCAACTTCTTTTTCGCAAATTTCTTTCCTGTCACTTCTCCAAAATTTACCGTTTATTCTTGCCAACGTTGTAGAGTTAGTAAGGAATAGTTGTAACTGCCTCACATACGAGAATCGGTTTGTCGGAGATGGAACAATCCCCAACGTTTCTTGTTATTACGCGGCCATTTTGCCGCTTGTAAGGTGACCGTAGAGACTCCTGTAGGCGTGCACTATTTAAGAAGGTATAAAGTCGTATCCTTGGCCTAAGGTACGACGTTATGAAATAGATCATAAGCATCAAAATCATGTGAAAAAGTTTGTATGATAAAACTGAACCAAGTATACCATTCAAAATAATAAAATAATGAAAAAAAAACGACGTTATGACTTCAAGGTCCGTCACGTGACTGTTAGTGTATAACGTCGCTACCTTACGCGTGGTGCTAAAACTCCCTAATAGCCTGGGGGCGGTACGCTGGCTATTGCGCTGCCTTGTAAGAGTGCGGTGTGAGGTTGTGGCTAATGATCATTTTAGTAGACGGAAAGAATTTGGTTTATGTTTTCATTGAGTAAATTATCATGTAAATGAATGTAAATGTTTTCCATAGTTAGTCTGGTATAATATTGGTTTTCTATGTCTAGTAGTCCGTGTCTGGATCAAAAGTGTGTCCTGTTGGAAGTAAATGACTGGCAAAGTGAGATTTATAGGTGTTGTAGTTCCAAGAGTATATATGCTATTTAATTCTCTATTAAACTTTCTGCCTGTCGACCAAATATTTCTCTATGCAGTCGTGGCAATGTAAAGCGCTGACGTCACTTGTACTTTCTCGCCCTTACTTCATCACAAAAGAAAGTGTTGTATTCGTGCGCCGGAAAACCGCGCATTTTCGACACAAACACTTATTGCCGAACTCTGGTAACGAAAAAGCGGATAAATATTGTTCCTACATATAGCAAATTACTTCCTCTAACACGTGTAATCAAAATCCATCTTTTGTAGGTCCTTGATTTGGAAAATTCGATTGAAGGCAAAACGTCTGTCTGCCTGTCCGTGTCTGTCGTCACTCTGTCCGTCTGTCTGTGGGGAAACGGTTCCACCTAAACCGTTCAGCTGATTTTCTCCAAAATTGAATTTCCCAAAATGATTTAAAGGAACTCGAGACCCTACGAGTTTGAAAGATATATTTTAGTTTAAAATTAAAAGTAAATTTTTTAATATTAAAGTATACTTTTTTGAAAAGAAAACGAGTATTTTTTTGTAATTTACGCTTGAAATCAGTGCAATATAATAACATTTTCTAAAAAAACGCACGCTAATATAAAATTGTTCTTCGAGATGCCCTAATCCTCGTTCTGCTTTGAGTCTCTTCATTGACATCTTCGCCTCCCTTCACTGAACACTAGTATCGGCAATATTAACAGGAATCCACTTTCCATTTTCGAAATCAATACTCATTTGGCTCGCAATGAATGAAAACAAAAAGAAAGGAAATCTCAGTTAACAAAGGACGGCAATAGAACGGAAATGGGTGTTTGGCCTTTTTAATTTGTTGTGTTTGGTGCTCGGAACTACGCTTCCTGTTGCTAGACTTTCTGCAACTAAAGCAGGAAGAAAAGCGTTGAAGAACCTTTATACAAGAGTATAATAACAAGTGTAGTATATAACAATTCAACGTACGTGTGTCATACATACGACCTCGGAAGTCAGTGAGTGAGACCCTTCTTAAAAACAGAACTGTAATCTATAGATTAAGCCTATTTAGTGTTTTTTCATTAAGGCTCTCAAAAGTACATTGCCATATGATTTAGATGGCTTTCTAGTCTTTGTCGATGTATGAGGCTTCTGATACTTTTATTTAGAAAAAAGTGTTATGTAACGTTGAAACACCGATGTCGGTATTTTAACAGAAATTGACATTTTGAGGGTCCCTGGTTCCGAAAGTCTTTTCTTTTTCACATCTCTCCCTCCGTCGATTCATCTATGAATAACACTAGCTTCTAAACAGCGCTTTCCCTTAAATGGGTATTCCTCGATCTATCTGGCTAACTCGACGCCCAAAGAATTCGGTACTATCTTTTAATGTTTGGAGGTATTTTGAGAAAAGCCCCTAGACATTTTTATTTTTTACATGGATCGGGGAAAAGTTTGATTTTTTTTGACTGATATGTATAAAAAAACGTACTTTCTGCATTTTACGTAAAAGAACAACACATTTTCGGTATCAGCGATACACAAAACGCTTATTTTCGCCATTCCTATATATGTTCTCTATAGTATGTATCAAGAAAGTAAAAGACAGGGAGAACGTAATTTTTTTCTAACGTTACGCTATGACAGTTAAGTATAAGTTCATATTGTTAGGGAAAACGTTACAAATGTGACGTCGCGGACCAAAAAATAAAGATATGGGGAAGAAACATGTGATGATTGAACATGTGCTGCACAAAACGCTACATCACGTGAGCCACGCGAAAGGTTCAGTTATTTGACTACGAATGTTTGCAAGTTAAATTCTGCCGCCACAATCTCTTGGTTTCTTTCTGTTGCAAGGACCTGCCTTGTCGCGACCGCCATCGCGAATTATTCTCATGCGCCCCGCCCCGTCCCACCCCGCCCCGCCCTGCCCTGCCCCGCCCCGCCCCCACCCCGGCCCCGCCCCCCCACCCCGACCCCGCCACCGCCCACCCCGGCCCCGCCCTGGCCCACCTCGACCGCGCCCCGGCCCCACCCTAACCCCGCCCCCAGTCCCGTCCCGACCTAACCCCGCCTCCCGTCGCCTCACCCCGAGCCACCCATGTCTTGGTGCTGAGCGGGCAGAACGTGACATTCCGGCCCGCGGGCGACAACGACAGGCACGCTCCACGCGCGCCGGTGCACAGTGGTCGTCATGATTCCGAAACCATGTAGACGGTTCAGCATTCGAACTATAGAATAGGAATAAAAATAATTCCAAATAAAAGTGAACTAGCAATTATCAGGTTGGCGAGGACACTCAAACACACAAAGTGAGTTTTCAGTGTAGCATTTCTTGTTCTGCAAACCGCTGTAGTAGAAACTGGCGATGTATTACCTGTTGTAATTAACAGATTCAACAGTTGTCTATTTTACCGTAATGGATTGGACCTGGCTGTTCAGTGAATGTAACTGTTGCGTTGTACAAGAGTGCGAGCCACACCTTTTAAGGCGTTTGGGCCCATTGTGTGTCGCAATGCCTCTCGCGACGCGCGCGCGCTGCGATTTTGCGTGCGCCGCGCGCTAAAGGAGACGCATCCCGCGCGTTGCGTGATGGATACGCACAAGCCTTCTTGCGACACGCACTCCCGCCCGCCTCTTGCTCGCCGGCCACGTGCCTGCCCAGGGCGACGCGGGAGGGTGGTCGCGAGTTGCCGTTGGTTGCCGTGGTGGAGTCGTTTTTAATTGTCCTTATGAGGGGAAAAGGGTTATGCGGAGTTGTATCTTTGAAAAATGCCTGGTTATTGTTGATTCTCATCCATGAAACTAGTGTACAAGTATTTTTCTGCTTATGTGAAATGGCCACGACCTTTATGAGCTCTTTTGGTGTGTGTCTGTGTCTGTGTATCCATTTGATTCTTCATATAGCTCGTTCTCACTTTTAAGTGGGCATGTGCGTCCACTATCAGCGACGAGTCATATTTCGTAGATTAACGTATATTACTCACTCACAATATTCTGTTGTGATTTTCATTACGAAACTGTAGGAAATTTTCGTTTCGAAATACCACGGGGGAGTGAATTAAAGGCGATTAATTCTACTTATTTTTGGAAAGATCACATAGATAATTAAAAGCAAAGGAAAATTTTAAGAAAATGGAAACAAAATAAATGATTGTTGTAAATGCGCAAAAAAGCTTCCGACGTATTATAGTTCAATTGTAAAGTAAGATGTTAACAAATGAAGTAGTTCTTCGTGGGGCAAAATTAGACCTGATGTTCCTATATTTTGAACCTTCGTTAAGCAGCTATCTCTCTTAAAGGCCAATTTTGCTGCTTGCTGCTTTAAATCGAATTTGAATTATTATTTAATTTTAATAAACTTTAGATATTAGAAACTCGTATCTTCATAACTGCCGGTTCAATAACTATTTGGAGCTATCTTATGATTCAGGATTAATATTTTCTTTCAAACGATAAAATCTGGGCCAACTGATATGTGGTTAATGCATAACAAATCATTTGCAGTACTTTAAACACGTAGATTTTTTTTCCTGTTGCTGAAGTTTAACTTCCAATACCCTCCTCCAGCTCCACCTTGACATTGTGTCGTAGAAAGTGTCGGAGATTTTACCCTTACTGCAGTTTATGCACCAATAAATCTTTTTTGCATCAACTCTCTACACTAGAATTCTTCGAACCGTTGAATCAAGGTGTTGGTTCAGTAATCATTTGAAGAGCTCAGGAGTAATATTTTCTGAAAAATTAAATCTCACTTTCGTATTTAACAAATGAAAACTTGGAGATTTCGAACTAAACACAAAATTCTAGTGTTAATTGAAGTATGACTTTCAAATTGAACGTCAGAAAGGCTGGCTAAGGAAAAGAGTAAGAAGAAGGGAGAAGGAAGAGAGGTTGACAGTCAGTGGAAGACAGACTGATAGATATAGAGAGGAGATGGCATATAGTGAATTCCCAACCCATCACCAGGCAGGCAAAGAAAGAGAGTCAGAATAAGGAAGAGGGAAAAGGGATAGGTAAACGGAGACGAACTGATAGAGTGGAGACGACTTATCATCCTTTTAAAATGACAAGCATCCAATTGACAATCCCCCAAAAATAGTTGTTAATAAAACAGAGTTTCTTCTGAGTTTGTTACAAGTGAACGTACTCGTGCTGCAATGTGTGGACAAGTAGTTAGTGTAAAAAAAATCACTACTGAAGGTGGAGGGATGACTGAATAATGAGCTAACAAAACCTTGACATCAATTTGCTCGAAGCGGCTGAAATATGAGTTGGAACCTTGTCGTTGCAAAGGGTCCAGATGCTGAATTCGCAACCCCGTTGCCTGGTAGGGCCACGCGTGGTGTGGGCCACCCGTTTGCTTCGGTCTGCGCGTTTACCGCCGCCAAACGCGGCGCAGTGCACTTCTCCAGGGCTCCGTCGCCACCGCCACCTCTTCCTCCTCCTCCTCCGCCTCCACCGCCACCGCCGCCGCCTCCGGGAGTTCCGTTAATTACCGGCGCTGCGCTGTTCGGCGGCCGTCGCGCGCAGCTCCTGTCGAGCTTCCGGCGGCCAAGCAGCGCCCGCCGCCTCCGCCGCCACCCACCACCCGCTCCGCTGCCACTGATGCTGCCTGCTCTCCTCTCTGCTCTCACGAACAAGAAATGGAACCTCCAACCACACCTCGGCCGGCCATACTTCAGATAATGCCGATACTTCAGTTCGTGTTCTTGGGAGAAGAAAACCCCATATTTCGTACAAATGATGGCGTTTCTGCGCGTGGACATTTAAGCATTGATTGATATCCCCTACGGTAGTTCAATTATGCGACATCTATGTTCACTTAAACTTATTTTTCCATGCAACACACACTGCTTTTTCACGATAAAACATTTATTTGATGCGTATACCATTTATCGTAACCCATGCATCGTAGACAGTGTAAGGCCCACATTCAAGTGTCGTAATTCCAAATCAGTTTTCGAACTCAGTATTATTACTCACAAGCTACTTTGTACCTTCTACCTGTACAGTTTCTATGATAAACGCAATTTTATGTATGTACTTTAAAAAAATGTCATAACATTTGTTCCAGAATTTGGTGTGAATTCAAGAACCCTGTTATTTCTCACTGTTGCTAAAATGTTAATGTTCTGGTTAGGATAATGAGGAGTGAAAGCTTTTCTGTAATTCTGCCGTGTTTCTGTATTATTGACTTTTAATTTCCTGTGTGTCTTCATATCTAAACAAATTACTATGTTAATCATCAGCTTTTTTTGTACCTCGGTAGCAAAACTTAAGCTTATAATGCATGCATTGTTAATAACATTTTGTGGCCCATGGTGTTTCTGGAAAATACTGAACAAAAGAGGGAATAAAAAGACTGAGAAGAATAGACGTTTCTTCCATGTTGTCTTACCGTCTTATTTGATCACGCAAGAGTGGCGATAAAACATTGCGAGTAAACAGACGTTTTCAATTCACAAGTTCAATTTATTCCATTACACCAGTTTGGCTTTTATAAATCACGTATCAACAACACACCAACTACTCAGACACTCAGAAAATATCCACACAGCCTTTCGAAACAAACACCATACAATAGTTTAATTTCTTGACATTTCACAGGCATTTGACCGAGTATGGCACGAAGGACTATTGTACAAACTCCGAACAATGGGAACACCAACCTACTTAGTATACATCATCAACAATTTTCTAACGGATGGATCGTTTACAGTTTCTGTAGAAAATCACATCTCCAACCCCTGCAAAATGTTAGAATGTCTTCCACAAGGTTCACCACTCTCAGCCACACTATTCAACTTATACATAGCTGACATACCCACTAACACACACAATTAGCACTATTCGCCGACGATACCGCAATCTACAAGTCTAGCCAGTCTAGCCACTCACGACTATTATCGACAGGATACAACACCACCTAAATAGAATGGACAACTGATCACATTGTGAAAAATCAAATTGAACTAAATCAACTGCTAAAATATTCTCTCTAAGACCATTTTCCCACCCACCGCCATTCTTCATAAATAAACACAATTCCATGGACACCACAAAACCAAATAGTAAAATACCTCGGGATGAACTTCGACACAAGAATCGACTGGAAAACAAACATAACACTAAAACAAGCAAAAATAAAAATAGCTCAACTAAAACCCCTTATCAACTCCAAAAGCTGTCTATCCCTAACAAATGCCGTTACACTTTACAAAGCAAATAACCAGACCATTAATACTGTACGCATGTCCCATCTGGACCAATGCATCAATAGCTAACATTAATAAACTTTAAATTGTACAAAATATATTCCTCTGATTAGCAACACATGCCCCATGGTTCATCTCAAACACCCAACTTCATGAAGAACTGAATATATCACCGATCATCAAACATAATGCCTATCTTTCCTATAATTTTTACTCCAACCTAAATACAATAAACCGAGCAGTCCACTACAACCTGGCATTTGTAAATGACTTCCCTACTAGAATCAAAAATGGATTCCCTTTCGAAGCGTTCTTGAACATTGTTTTCTATTAATTGTTCATAGTAGGGGCCCTTGTAGTTTCATACACCACTAGTAATGTAGTTTAGTGTTAAGTTCAGTATAAGTTATAATTAAAGCCAGCAAAATCACATGAAAAAGCAATATGTTACTGAACTGTGTAGTTTTCAAACTTTCAATAAATCAATTAAAAAAAATGAACAAGTTTCTGACCTTAATAGTTGTATCTTTCCGCAGGGTTCCAAGTTCTTAGAAGGGATCGTAATGGATCTCAGTGGGTCAGCAAAAAATACTACCTATTAAGATATGTTCCGTCTTTATTAATGTAAATTTTCGTCGTGAATTGTAAGAAATAAAAATCATAAAATAGCAGTTCCGTTCGACCAGTTTGCGGTAGCCAAGTTGTCAACGCCATAAAAGTAAGGGCCTTTTCGTACAATTTTTGTCGGTAAAATCGGTTAATTTCGGTGTTCTATTTGTTACGCTCTTTGAGTTCTATTTGTAAATACTTTATTTGGTTGGATTTATTTCTTTCGGTAGGAAATCTGTTCCCTGCCCTGTTCCCTCTGACCGTTCTCACTTGAGAGGGCTTTTCCTGCCACGTCCGATCCTACTGCCGCTGTCTCATGTTGATTGCAGAACTTCATTCACCTTGTGCGCCTATTGTACTTCCGACAAAACAAACAACACTTTCCGCCGGCAAAAACAGTACTCAACAATTTTGATACTGATTGTACATCACTGGAGTATGAGGATCTAGAAATCTTTGGTGATAGTTCTTGTGCATCGAAAATATTCTAACCTAAAACTAATATCGTTCAGAAATATGAGGAAACCAAAGGGAAAATTGTGTGGGAAGTCCTTCCTCCACTTCACGCTTTCTAAAGGAAAATCTCTTGTTTCAAACGGCAAAGCTCTTACTCCGCCAGTCCCTGAAGACAAAACACTCGTAGGCGGTGAATATATATTCTCCACCCGCGGAAGCCCATTTCTTGCGCGTGGCGAGGCGCCCGGGGGACTAGATTGCCGTCTCCTCCTGGCCCGTGACAGATGAGGGTGTCAGTCGGCGGCTGGGCGGGGGGCGCCCTCTCCGGACACGTGTTCTCGCGCGCAGCGGCAGCCGGCTGAGTTGGTTCGGTGTGTTCACGCACCTAGACTTGGATTTATTCACAGCGGCCTCTGACGAAAATTTTTACGGTGTCATACAATCGGAAGGTTGAACGCCACTATAGTGACGTGTAAGCCCCCGATTGGATGGCACCGTAACAGCTGATGACCTGTCACAGGCAGCTCTAAATAAATCGCAGTATAGAGACGCTGGGTACGGATACTATAACACATACCGTCACCCCGCCGATTCCGCTATTTTATGTACAGTACATGTCAAGAGAGATCCAACTGTAAGATTTTGTATGTGTTCGGAAACCCCTATCTATCCATAACTAATATATAATTACCTTTGAAACTCTTGGTACTGCCTTCAAATGTTATCTTTTCTCCTCAACTACTGAATGCTGCCAGGCGGGGCTGTACTATACTGCAACTTTCCAGTGCTGCCTGTGATACTTCATCAGCTGTTACGATGCCATCCGATCGGACCTTACACGTCACTACAGAGACGTCACTGGTGGCGTTCATCCTTCCGATGGGATGACACCTGACCGTAATAGCTGATTTACTTCACAGGCAGCTATGAATAAATCGCAGTATAGCCAATGAAAGGTCATTTGATAGCCGCTCCCAGTCACTTTTCGGTACTCTGAGTCGAGGGAATCTATACGCACCAAAGATATTGCGCTCTCTAGACACATTGCTCTGCCGTGAAACGAAGGAGCCTTGGCCAGTGAGAACGTTTTAGAAAATGCCAATGAAAAAAAAAGTTGAAATTTGTGGATATGTGCTTCCAAAATCTGGTCAAAACCTTCCACTTTAATACCAATATTGTTGTTTGTATCTGAATCGAAATTTCTGTAGAAATGCTCGGAAACAGTCATTCTGTCAGCGATTGTGGAATCGAAAATATTCCTTTATGGTCTTTAATGCTTCTTAGTTATTATCATTTGTCACAACAGTGGATATAAAGTGATTTAGTGAAAGATCCTAAAACAACCAGAACCACGATGACATGCATCGCGGACTGAACTCATGATCTTCTTTATTGAATAATGGGACGTTTAATCGCACTAACAATCTAAATGTAGAATCAGATCCTTCATTTAGTGCTGTTATCCCATCTCATTACATCCCATTTTAACAATGAACCGCGCTTATTATATTCCAGCCAATATTGGATGATAATTGACCATGTGGTGAACTTTATGCTGTTAAAATCCATCTCTATTTTGAAATTGATGAGTTCAAGTTACCGGAATGTAATTCATTTTCAAAACAATACCTGTTATGTATAATTGATCAGAAACTTTGAAAAGTTAAGACCGAGATATTAATTAGAGATGAAGCATAGTGAAGTCTGGATAAACGTAGAAGAACTAGAATCGAAAAATTTAATAAAAATACATGCTTCAAATCGTCGTCCATTATTCGTTTCGCTGACAAAGCATCCCAGAAGCGCATGCATCGCTGCAGCGCAGAGCCCTCCTCTGGCCGCCATTGTACGGAGACAAACGACACGCGTCTGCCGCCGCGACGCGGAGCATCGGGCCTCCGCCCCCGCAGCCGTCTCCGCCGCCGTCGCGCTCCTCTGCGATCTGGCGATTAGGACCAACACATTTCTTGAAGAACCAAACGGCTGCGGCAGCAGCCCTCTGACACGTGGAGATCCTGTAGTATTCTCTTTTTTCTCTTCTGAAGTACATTGTGATTCTGGAATTTTCGGGCAGTATCTGGATCGATGGTACGTAATTTTGAATTCTGAATTTCACCGGTGAAAATTAACTGTCAAGAATACCGTTTGCTAGGGTGAGAAATTTTCTGAAATCATCTCCTGGTTGATTTCATCAATACTTGTGGGGCTTGAGGAAACTATTAGCCAAAGTACTAGGTACCTGGAGCAGGAAAATATAGCAACATTTCAGGAGAAAATAAAGCTATGGATACGACATTTAAAAAGAAATTCCCTTTCACATTTTCCAAATATGAAGTCTGCTTTGCAAACTGAAATGCGCGGAGAATATGATCTTGCATCTTCTGATCAGCATATTAAAAAGGAACTCTACCAAATTTTTTAACATGTTTATCATGTTTATTAGGAGATAAAGGTTGGAAAACGCTGCTATAAGAGTCGCATTGATCTTTTATTTGTCGATAGTACGGTGTAGGCATTGAGGATTATCTCCCGTATGAAAATCCTCCGTTATCTTTGAAAACTCCAACCTGCGATCACGAGAAGCAAAAGCTCGTTGGCTGACCGCTGAGGCCGCTCTCCGCGTCCATTGCCGCCTGCGCTGTCCCTGTCTGCTAGTCGTCGCCGCCGCCGTCTCTCAACGCGCTGACGCGCCAGGGCACTTCCGCCGGTGTACCGTTGCCGCGTCCGCATCCACCGGGGCCTCCGCCGCCCCTCTTCCACCACCTCTGCGGACACCCCTCCGTCGCCTTCTCCGCGTTCGCAGCCGCCACCGCCCCCGCTTCTGCTTCCACTGTCGGCGCTGCCTCCGTGGCCTCAGCCACCACTTCCCTGTCCATCGTGGCTATTGCCGTGGCCCTTTATGTAATGACTGCGTCCACCTTCGCCACCGCTGCCATCCGCGTCCACCTTCGCCACCGCTGCCATCCGCGTCCACCTTCCCCACCGCTGCCGTCCGCATCCACATTCGTCACCGCTGCCGTCCGCGTCCACCTTCGCCACCGCTGTCATCCGCGTCCACCTTCGTCACCCCTGCCATCCGCGTCCACCTTCGCCACCGCTGCCATCCGCGCCCACATTCGCCACCGCTGCCATCCGCATCCTCCTTCGCCACCGCTGCTGTCCGCGTCCACATTCGCCATCGCTGCCATCCGCGTCCACCTTCATCACCACTGCCATCCGCGTCCACCTTCGCCACCGCTGCCATCCGCGTCCACATTCTCCAGCGCTGCAATCCGCGTCCACCTTCGCCACCGCTGCCATCCGCGTCCACCTTCGCCACCGCTGCCATCCGCGTCCACCTTCGCCACCGCTGCCATCCGCGTCCACCTTCCCCACCGCTGCCGTCCGCATCCACATTCGTCACCGCTGCCGTCCGCGTCCACCTTCGCCACCGCTGTCATCCGCGTCCACCTTCGTCACCCCTGCCATCCGCGTCCACCTTCGCCACCGCTGCCATCCGCGCCCACATTCGCCACCGCTGCCATCCGCATCCTCCTTCGCCACCGCTGCTGTCCGCGTCCACATTCGCCATCGCTGCCATCCGCGTCCACCTTCATCACCACTGCCATCCGCGTCCACCTTCGCCACCGCTGCCATCCGCGTCCACATTCTCCAGCGCTGCAATCCGCGTCCACCTTCGCCACCGCTGCCATCCGCGTCCACCTTCGTCACCGCTGCCATCCGCGTCCACCGCCACAATCCTCAGTCGCCGCCGTCGTCACCGCCTCGTCCGGAGAGGAAAGATGCGCGGCTCTGCTCCACTACGCTGGGGGCGTGAGGCATGTTTTGCTTGCGCCTTTCTTTGCGCTCTTGCAGCACAATGTGGCGTTGAGGATTTCGTGTCGGCGGAGCCCCGTTTTGCTGGTGGACACTTGGGAAATTTGCGTTTCGTGATTCTCTTCCTCTTGCTTCTCTTCAACCTGCGATTGTGTCTTTTAAGAAGAAGAGATTTGTGCCAGTTATTTGGCCCCTTTCGAGTATTTTTGCTTCATGTCTACACAGCGGTTGTCTTCATATAATTACAGATATTTTGTACAAAACAAAATACGTGCATGTAACTACTTACTGTTCTGAAATATTACGTTGATTGATCCCAAAATAATTCCGCATAATAGGTAACTTGAAATAGACCTAGATCTTCAAAACTTGAAAATCGTCTATTGGATTGTAATTCTTTATTTTGTGTTTCTGAGTGCGTGAACTGGGCATTAACTGTAAGTGTAGTACATGGTGTTTTTCGGAGGATGGCGGTGTTTCTCTCTCGTATTGTGAGAGCATGCCTTGACATACACTTCGGCTTGCAACGTTTCCATTTCCAGGTATGTCTGTCAGCGGGACACCCTGACCCAATTGGGACAAGTTCGTAGCCCCCGACATTTTATTTCGAATGTTACGGTCAGTTCCTAATATTCTCATTTTGTTTACTGATATTGGGGGAATTGATACACGTTATTTCGCGAAGAAGACCTCCAAACCATCCGTCAACTCTGTATATGATTCTATATAAAATCAATTGTATCTATTAATTATATTATTAAATGGATGATTTCATTATCCTTAGAGTATGTTAATTTTCTAGAAAAAGATTATATTGTAGAATGGAAAATGGAATAAGTTGTAGTACTAGTAATGTAGTTGCATCTTGTTTTAGGCTTGGTTCGCCTTGGATTTAGGAAAAAAAGACATATCAGGCTAATTCCAATATTAGGACAATATCCAAATGTTATGTCCGATGTTAGAATAGATTCGATGCATACTTCGCACTTTACCTAGGTTAAGTTGATTTTGACCAAACCGAGGTCCAAACATATACATTTTGGTGAAAATCCTGCTTGCAGTTTAGTCGCTATTGTTTTTCGCAGACGGACATCAAGGTTCGATATCTCCCAAACATGAATTTTTACTACATAATGTGTTAGATAATGTTTACTACGTACAGTAACAAAATGTATCCACATTTTCATTCCCAGGGTCCGGCAATAAGAGTTTATCTACCGAAAATATGTCCTTTTTTCCCGCAGCATTACAATTCTGCATTCTCAATATTGCGTGAGCAGTATAGCAAGTAAATAAAAATAATTCAACCTTTCAAAGCCTACTTTGCTTTCTCAAGTCATATGCGACGATCTCTTTCCAGTGTGGGTTCTCCGACACATTTAAAATATGAAACCTAAATAGTGTAGCAACTTTGGACATTGTTTTGATTCCTCGCCGTACACGATATCTCGGAGAGATGCCCTTTGACCTCTCGTTGTTCGGAGTACAAAGAGCGCCTTCAACCGTTCAGACTCGCACATGATTCTGAGTGGAAGAATCTCTTTGACGAGGTGGATACGCTAGTTGTGCGACTGCGTCTACTCATCGATGCGAAGGACGCCTTGCACATAAAAGGAACAAAGTGGCTGTTCATGTTGAAACCAAAGTGTGGTGACTTAAAGCATCAGGGTCTTATCAAGTAAAACACCGGTGTCTTGTGGGTGTATTACGAAACATTTATCATATCTACGACGTGGCTTATCTTGACAGTTTCACTTTCTCTAAAAAAATATTCTGTGCTCAGTGAATGCGTATCGTCTTCGTTCGCCAGCCCAGCGGTGCTTTCTTGATTAGATGATAACGTGTTTTCGGTTTTAAAAATCACATTTGCAGCATATGTAATAATGTTACATCTTCCAACGTTATAGGGAAAGAAAAGCCAAACATTGGAGTCTGATATTGTGCTCCAAATTCGTGAAGTTTTTTTCTCTCTCTCGGGGTCACGATTATTATACTAAATGCTATTTAGTTATCTTGAAATTTGTTTTCAATGACTGATGAGTATACGAAGTGTTTTAAGAGTACTACTAATTTTGCGTCTAATGGTAGAAATTATGTCTGGTTCTACACTTGTGCCAATACGCAATTGGAATTGGCTTGTGTAATGGTTAGTGCCAATACGCAATTGGAAGCAACAGTAGCATTACCTTCTGTATTGCATGCTATTCTTTGTAACTCGTTTCAATACTTGTCACAATAACAGTATAAGAGCGTAGTCGTAAAAACTATTATTGTTAAGAATAATTGTAGAAAATATATTCCCATTTCATCTGCAGTACTTTACGCGTGTTTCCTAACATGTTGAGTTCTCTTGCTGAAGATTTCGACCTCTCCAACCAATGGTAGTCCGCCACCAAATGTGCTATAATTCAAATCTTTGCATTATTGCTCCTTTATAACAAGGATTATCAATTTAAAAAAATACATTATGACAGTTTCGAAACATTTTAGAGTACTAATAGCCCAATTTTTGTTGGAATTGACGGAGTTGCTACTAATGGAAATTCTCCAATTCCGGTTTTCAAGTTTGATTCTTTATCGCTGTTTCTCTTGTTGCAAAGCTTCGCCATTGAACTTGTACGAACAAAACACTTTTAAGAGTAAGATTTACACTCGAACTTCCATAATGCATCTCAAAGAGAAATAAAGGAATGTTGTTTTCTTAGCTTTATGTTTTTGCTTAGCTTTCCAGTATATCATTGTTGGAGTTCTTTGTAATTAAACTAATAATTTTTTTATGTTTGTAGTTTTTGCAGAAAAAGATGATCAATACATCTTTGCACTTTTTATTTACTAACGCTGGATTACTTGATGTTTCGGTAAATATTATTATTTAAGGAAGAAAGGTATCATTAATCTGTTTTGCTGCATGAATGTGTTAATATTGCTATATTCTGTATTTCATTTCATTTTCCAAGTTGTAGTTTGATGAATATTAATTATGTCATGTGCAAAAGAGCATTCTTCTCTGTATGTGGTGGGATAATCTTATATCTCTTGTGTTTGCAATTTTACGTGATCCATTGTTGTTACTACTAAAAATTGTACAACATGGAAGCTCCACTTCGCCAGACTGAATCGCTCTTTAAATGCATTGATGCATTTTGAAGGCGTCATACTTGTCACTTCTCAATCATCTACTGACTATCATTCTCCTTTCTCTGTGCCTGCAAATTTCTTCTTACAGGTGTTCTTGAGAACGGTAATGTTGAGATGAGTGATGGAGGAGAAATGTGGAAAGGGAGGCAGGCGGAACGGAAAACCTTTGAGAAGCCCTGTCACGTATACTTGTTTCCCCGCAAAGTCCACCTGCTTCACCCAAGATTCGAACTACCGCGCGCACGCTGGCCGCTGTGCCATGAGTCACTTCTAGAAACAAGGAGACGGACGTAAATGCAGTGCGCGATATTTTCGAATATCCAGTATGTATGCGTCACGGTGTAATTTCACGTGGGGCAGGTGGGAACGGCATCTGCGATGTGCGGCGCGCGGCAACCTCGTCTTGCGCTTGCTCAAGAACCATCTCGTTCCAGCTCTCCGACCGGGAGCGGTAGCTCAGTGCATCGACTGATGTCACTGCAGCGCCTCTGACCGGGAGGTCCTAGGTTCCCACTCCCCACGGCGGCAGGCTTTTCGACACTAGCTTTTCAGCTAGGTCGAATTCAGTCGCCGTCTGGAGGAGAATTCTAGCGGCCGGCCGCTCTGATCGGTAGTTTTCCGTGGTTTCTCCGATCAACACCGGGCGAATGCCGGAGCAGTACCCTAACAAACGGGCCACGGACCGCGCGCGATCTGTCCTTCCTCTTCCTTGTCCTATCCTCTCCCTTTACACACACACTTACACTAACATGCATTACACTACCACATATTCCGGGAGCTTAGAGCTTGTCGCGGCTGGGGCAGTGCCTGGTGCTGGTGGGAGAGTCCTGGTTAGGGGGAAACCCCACTAGCCGACGGTAGGTCGGCGCCGGATCTCGCCATCCAGCGGGGAAAGATCACCGCCATCTCCCGAGAGAAAACATGCACTACACTAACGGGACTAATGATCACAGTAGTTGACGCGCCCGGAAACACGAAAAAATCAATCAATCAATCCAGCTCTCCGCTGCCTCCCGGCCTCATATCACGCGCCTCCCCCCTTCCCCCCCCTTGCCTAGCATCCCACCCTACTTTCCTCCTCCCAGCCGAACTTCACTCCGTGGAGTCGAGGCTCAAACAGTAAAATAATGCATTTTTGACAGAAATATTTAGGATATATTTCGCCCTAGGAAAATGAATTAAATGTTCCTGCAAGAATACACTGTTGTTTTTTCTCTGTGGGTTTATACCGTACCGTTTAGGATGACTTCGGCTCGCCGCTTTTCTTTCTGCCTACGTTGAATATCAGTTCGCGGCGTTTACATTAAAAGTGAATTATTGTCAAATTGCTTGGAGCTGTATGTGATACAAAATTTTAAATCGATGCAATTTTCAATCATATTCGAAGAGAAAAAATGTTGAAAATTGCATGATTTGTATAGAATAACTTGTAGGCTGAGAGCCAGCACTTTCGGTTGCGATGAATGCAAGTTTTTATTATTCCTCAGAATTCCGGTGGGGTATATTACATTTAATATCATGTGATTTTTTAAAAATTACTAGGAAGTGAATAATAGAAAAGGTACTTTAACCGTATTACTTCAATAACTTAAAAACACCTAGACCTGCGAAAGTTTGGCTACAAAAGCCTGTACTAATTAAAACTATTTTTTTCTTATCATCTTGATAAACAGAGGTTTCTCTTTCATTTAGAGCATTTTTTGGGGATATTTCACGGTGGATGATCGAACGAACATACTTAAAGTACCTTAAACCCGGCTCTCTTTTCCCACGAGTTGTTTCTGTTGTCATATTTACTTCGTTTTTCGAACCTTCCTAAAAGAAACACGTTTACAGGTTTTCAACACATGTATTCAACACATTCTCTTCACGTCAAACACACATTGTAATAATATTAAAAATTACACTTACTACTCGCATTTTCATAATACAATACCCAAACAGCTTTCTTTAGATATCGTTTCCCCTAGTGACATGTTTTACTGATCTTTGCACGAATTCATCAATTCCAACAGTTTCTTATGCCATAATTGTCAACATGAGGATGGGACATTCATTTTGGAAGGCTTCCTCCACTCCGCAGCTCGGGGGATCAGAAACGTTCGAATTTGGAGTCCAGTGGGACGCTGTTTTCAATTTTAAAGCATTAACTTGACAAGTGCGGGTTATTCACATGGGTCCAACTGGCTTATTTTATTTTTTAAAGTCTATACAATACATCCCGGTAGAGTCATGAATGAATAAATAAATATGTTATAGATAATCGATTTGAAACCAAAAATGTTTCGAGCATATTCATAAGAGTATAATAAAACTGAACAAATATATTCACTTTCCGCATGGGTTAACGTTATTTGGACAAACCGCCGCTGTCCTTTGTGTAGCAGTGGCTCAGTTTTCAGCAGCTTGTTGCATGGCCAACACTCGATCATATTGTGTAGTAACCCCCGCGCTGATCTCGAGTCTCCAATGGGATCCAGCGCGTGTTCCCCAAATTTGAATTATTTTGTTGGCTCAGTCGCAGTAATGCCACAACCCCCCCTTCCCTGACGAGAGCGAGGTTTGTCCTCTGTTATCGCGTCCATTGGCAAAACAAGAGCCCACTGCTTTTTCTATGGGCGCGCGGCTTTCCGGAAAAACGTGCTCATAATCCTGCTGGTAGAGCTGCCGAATATTCCCGATACACTTTGAATTATTCATTTGGCTGCAGCTGATACGGAACTGTGCGATAACGACATGAAATGGTCGCCGCTCCCTTTTGCGAGGGGGATATCGGAAATCCACTGTAATTCACTCACCGTCGTTTAATTCAACATTCGGATGTAACTACATAAATTGCACCATTCCCTAATTGATGGTATAACGACATTCTACCGAGTTTTGAATCGCGCAGCAGTTTACTGCCGTCTTCCGTCGGTGCCTTCGTCGACATTAAAGGGCTGTCTTCTTCCCTCTCTCGAGGGAAGTCACGTGAAAGTTTCCTGTTTTTGTTCCACCCTTGTCTTCTTGGGGCAAACGCTTTTTGCGCGAGCTCTTTTTGCTCAAAGAAGAGCCCTCCCCGTAATGGACTTTTAGACTGTAACGATACCCATAAAATTTTACTTATAATAATTACGTCGTAATATTTTAGAAGAGTCCTAAGAAACGATGAAAGGGGATATGATACGAACGTCCCTCTCCTTAAAGAAATTCTTTCTAACTAGACTTGACGACCGTCATAAATTACAATTCGAAGAACATTATAACTTTTTAATACTCCACTTCGTGCTTTTGGAATTTCTTTTCAAGATAATTAGTTAAGTCCACTTTGTTTCTCGCGTTTTACATTCGTTTACTATGATAATAATAGGAAAATTCAAAACTTTCTTTGCCAAATTCTGTACGTTTATGATGAATATACTGTTCTTGAAGACAATTGTCGGTCTTATGTCATTCTTAATTTGAAGTGGCTAGTTGTTTTTTATTGAAATCCCCATTGAAAAATTAAAATGCAATTACATGATGGATATTCCACTGTAGTTTTATGTGAATTCATTTGGATAATGTTTAACAAACAAACATTCATTGACAATAAAAGCAGAAATAATAAGGGTGACGCTTTTGGCTAGCTCTTACATTTTGATTTTCATATTTGTAATATTACATAAATTCGTAATCAAAGTTTTAGGAATTTTTATGTTCTTGAATATGAATTTAGGAAAAATTATGTATTTTAAATTACTAGGAAAGGCGTATTATGGGATCCTTTAGAATACATTTTCTTATTTTGTTCGCAAGTGTGTATATTATTTAGAAAATTACTAGATTCCAGTGTGACGCCATCATAGAGGAACAATCAGGGAAAATACATTTCTGCCTACAATTGTTGTTTTATGAGGAGTGCTTATCACACGCTTATCGACCACTTCAGTTCCTTTATATCTCTCCATACCATGTCCCTACGATGTTTAGTCAACACCAGTAATAAATAAACCGGATTTGGGATTAGTCGCTTCCTGCTCACGAGATACCCAGAGGCTCGTATTTCATTCACATTCTCATTTGCTTCACGTTCCTCCCATTCATAAGGACTTCACTCTCATTCTTATTTTCTTCACTTGGTTGCGGCCGCGGCGCAGCGCGCGGCGACGGGAACCCCTGCGTTCTGCCTCGTTGCATCGTTCCGCCCGTGGGGTGCTTAGGTGATTGGGTATCTTTGCTGCTTCGAACGCGGCATTGCTCTCCCCTGGGAGCGAGGTCGACTTACCTAATTGTCCCGCGCCGCGCACCTCTGCACAGTATTATCATAACAATTCTACCTTGCCTAATTGTTCTGAAAGAGCATCTTCTTTCTCGAAGGCTGTTGCTGCTGCTTCGCTTTGTCATTAATTAAGCTCGGGGTAATTAATGCAGCATTTTTTTTTGTAATCATGCTAATTTCCTCATTAAATTACTACCCATTTTAATACTGCGAAGAGCGGAGGGAGGATGAATAACTTGATCATAGCAAGAATTACCCGCTAATTACCTCTCCAGAGGATATTGAAAGCTGATGGCGGCCTTGTCAACGGGAGAGAAGTGCGGTCTTTCATTGACATAGCCGGCTGAGAAGTTTCTTCTTCAGCAAGTTGGTCCTCGAAGGCGCCCCCCCCCCACCCCCAAGCATCGCCTCAGCGTCAAGCCAGTAACTCTAATCCATTAATATCATGACGTTTATTTAGGATCTTTCCTTAATACTGGGTGCGAGTAAATGAATGATTGCTCTGTCTGACCACCTAGCAAAGTGAAGATATAAAGAAATTTCTTTTTTGTTGTTGTTGTTTTTTGCTTTTTGTGTTAGAAAGGAATAATCTCAGGTGCTGATGTAAATATGTGCTAATATTTAATTTATTATTGAAGTGTGTTTAAAAATGTATTTTCATAGAAGATTCTGATGCTTCAATGTAATCTCTTGTCTACAAAATCTTGAAGTAATTGTTTTTTGTTTTTGTTTTTAAATTGACGACATTTTTACACTTCACCTGCCTTATAATGCTCATGATTCGAACATTATTTTTCTTAGCTAATGCTTACGTGTGTGTTAAATGTGACTTTGTAAGGAAGATCTGAAGCTTTTCGGTGCTATGTAACAGGATATTTCTTGGAAAACATTTGCACAATTTCTCAGAAAATGGCATAAGAAACATTGGTCTACAGTATGTTGTATAAAAAACTAGTGGTCTGGAGCAGGAAAAATGCTGTTGAACAAATTTACATATAGTGGTTTTCCAAAAGTAGTTCGCAACTGCACAAGAACAAATAAAATACTCTCGTATTACACTCTAATAAATTAAGCCAATAATGCCAATAATTTAACAAAAACCTTTTCACAAATACTATAGGAACGTAGTATAGTACGCACTACAAGTTCTTTATGTACCAAGAATATAAAAAACTTACTGTTCTAGAAAATGTGAATCGCAAATATTTAATGGCGGGCTATCTCTTCCTTGGAATGTTATTGTGCGTGACGCCAGGTGTGTTACAGTGACGCACTGAATATGATAATTCAGTTTCATTCGAGTGGTTTTTGAGACGTGTACGTCTCTATATTATAGTTTGGCCGCGACCCTACTTTATCATATTACTTTGATGGTCGGCTATCAATGTGTGGAGAAAATCCAATTTGCTCTTTGTTTGAAGTTTGCTGGCAGTATCCAACCAGCAATGAACATAATACTTACCGCTTCCCGTAGCAATGACGGCGGTAGCAACGATGATTAAGCATCTCCGTGGCGGATCATGGTTGTTGCGGGGCTGGGCGAGGTGGAGCAGGGCGGAAAGCGGATTGTCGGAACGGGGCGAGGCAAGGCGGTCGAGGCGGAGCGGGCAAGGGGCAGGACGGGATGGTGGTGGTGGGGATGTTTAAAGATGTTTGTGATGAAGACTCAGATAATTTGGAATAAAGAAGTAACATCAAAATGTCTGAAGTCATTTGTTGAGTACCCTATGAGTCACTTCTCGAAACACGAGTCCAGAGTAATAAATTACACAAAATTCTGAATTAATTTTAAGAAGCAAAACCATTTCATTTGAATCTGGATCCTGAAAAATATTTTTAATGAAAGTAGTTGCTGTTGGTTTCGCTCTCATTGTTGAAGTGATTTCGGTTGGGTGCTTTTATTGTTATGAATTTGTCTACTTGGAACAGAATTGAAAATTTTTCCCGTATGGACAATAAGCTTGAAATAAAATATAGCGTTGAAACTAAGGCTTTTTGTGTACAAAATATATTCATTTTGAATACATCGAATTTCAGAAATATACAAAGCCAAGATTCGCGAACATACAAGCCAAGATTCAAAGCCAAGGATCCAAGATTCTTGAAAGGAATTTTAAACTAAAACTCGTAGAATAATTTTACTTCAGTCATGTGCTTGTAGACTGGCGTTTCATTACTCAATATCGCTCGGAGCACACAATCCGCTAATGAACATGACAAGCGTTTCTGTAGATAACAGCACAAGGCAAACATTTCATTTCTCGTCGTGGAAACAGCGCCCTCACAAAGCGTTGCTGGCGGGCGGGAGGTCAGAGTAAGCCGCCCGGCGCGGCGCGGCTCCGTCGTCTATTTGCCGCCGCATCTAAAGCTAATGACAGAGAATTCGCTCGTTTCCTTTCAGCTGCGCGGATGTCGGAGGCGGTTTCGTTGTGGCGAGGCTTCTTTCAGCACCACTGCCGTCCCGATGAAGCGATTTGCGCGCCGGTCAGGTAAACGCAGAACGAGGCCTCGGCCGGCGCAAACGTGCTCGAATTGGAGTGCTCTTGAAATGCTTCTTTCAAGGGCCGTCGTCGCGAGCGAATCCGCGAGGAAAATATGCTTTGCGTCTGACATATGTGCGTTGGATGGGTTCTCGTTGTCTACGGAGTTTAAATAAAATCCCTTGGAAAATAAAGCGTGCGTGGTAGGAGAAAAAAACGCGCACAAACGACTGCGGAGATTTTTGTGAACGTGTAATGGAGTACAATACGTGTTATTCATAGTCTGCAAAACCGTGAATTTAGTGGAGATCTGACAATTTATCGTGTTTTGTTTCTAGTTTAAAATGAAAAAGAAGAATGGAAAATAAACTTTTTGTGTGGTTAAATTGAATAAAGAGGGTAATTATTACTGGAGAGCAGGCTTTTTTGTCGTGCATTGTGTTAACCGCGGATTCCGCATGCTGCATACACAGACCGCTCGTCGCGCTGTTGACTCCCGCCTCCCGCGCAACCATCCGTATCTTTCCAAACTAGCTACCGCGCATTATCGAAGCGACTAGTTTGTTCCGAACGATAACGCGATGTAATGGCAGGTCGAGCTCGTTTCAACTGCTGTCCACTTCCTTCTTAATATTAAGGAAATACGCGCCGTAATTGAGGGGCTATGCGCGAGAAGAAGCGCGTGCAGCAATCGGGTGGGTGAATGCAGGGGGAAGGGTGTGTGTGTGTGTGGAGGGGGAAGGGGCGATTAGGTTCCGGTGTGCGTGCGAGGGCCCAATACAGACCAGCGGGGAGCGGGCTGGGTTTCGGACTGGGAGTGGACTCTTGGGCGCAGCCCCAGGCCTCGCGCCGAAGCCGTGATGGCTACGCGCTCCAAAAAAGGCGCCCCCTCTCGCCCGCCCGCCGAAACGCCGCGTTTGTGGGCTGGCGGCCCCTGCGGCACGCGCAGGTGACAGTGGTGTAGGCAGCGGGGGAAGGACCAGCCCCGAAGGCACCAGCCCCCTCTTCTGATTGTACTCCTTTCTCTCTCCCAGAGTCCCTCCTACTGTAGCTGAGTTGAATTCGTAAACACTTTGAATGCTCGACAGAGCACGTAATTGTCACGCAACTTTTGTGTACTCTAGTGACCCGAACGCGAATAGGAAATATTTTAAAATTGATACGGATGTTCTTTACACTGCTGAGAGTTTGATTTGTTTCTGGAAGTACATTTTTAACACATTGTTGGGGACGACTCCTTTGGAAACACTACTGTATGTAAGGAAGTGATCGTGATAACAAAGAGCAACAGCCGCTTAGGTATACTCTGAAGATGTGCTAGAAGCAGCCTAGAACACACCACAAAAATGGGGACACCAATTTTGTGTTTTTTTTTCAACCATCTTTGAAGATTTTAAGAAAAGAAAATATGACAGAAGAAGAAGAATTTCCATATTCCTTCAATATGTGAAGAATCTAACAAGGAATTTCCCAATAAAACACCTATTCAAAAAACACAGCGTGATCTTTTCAATGAAGCACAGGCAAACTATTATTTCGTGGGCTCTGGGTGGCGCTTTGAGTTTTAAATTTGTTTTAACACCTCTGTTCGGTGGTGCGCGTCCGTCGGTCTCCAGTCGGCCCTTTTCTACGACGGGGTCATGGAGTCCTCATGGTGGAGCGAAGGGGAGGGAGGGAGATTCCCTGCCCTGCAGCGGTCACGCTCTCTCGTGGAGGGCCACGGACTCCCTCATTACCCTAGGCGAGGGCCCGGCTTTCTGGAGCAGTTAGTGCAGTGTTCGTCCTTTCTCAGTGCTCTTTTTCTTCGTGGAGAGGAAGCGGAAAAACAACAGTGTAATTAAGGTTTATTTCGTCTGTAATGTGGGATGAGCATGGTCTGAACAAAACTTCAGACGATGTTGACGCCCGTAGAGATATTTTCTATGTGTTTCTTTCAAAATCAAACCAAAGGATCATTGGGAAATGTAGATATGAGGAATTTTCGCAGCATAGAATTAAAAAAACAACTAATTCTGATGTCATAGATTCATGATTTGTTTACTAATGTTTTACAATTTTGATAGGGATTTTCTTGTCGCCTGGAATGTATTCACGTATATATCCACGTGCAAAGAATCATAGTTTTTTTTGAGCCCCCTCTAGATACCAATTTCAATCATTAGAACTCCGTGCTAGACGATGTTTAGTATTCGTACAGCTAGTCATATCTATCATAAAATTACTAGATATCACAATTACTAATTTTGGTTACATTTTCCTTTTAGAGTATAGAAACGTGTACGTCTTATTTGCAAAGTATTATTACATTGTAGGTCAGTGTAAACTTAATGAATACAAAATTAAGATGTTCTGCTATAAAATTTCCACACTCAGTTGCAGAATTAATCATTAATCTTTGTAAAAACGTAAATTTTTGTAAAACGCTGATCTGAAGGATATCAAAACATCCGCAGATGCGGCTGCGTGCTTTTGTGTAGTTCATGTGGGAAGTCGAGCGCAGGTCCGAGAGCCAGGTGCTGCGTGCCGGCGGTGCCATCTTGCTTGCAGGGGAAGCTGCCCCGTGGTGGGCGCAGGTGGACACCGCGCCACAACGGCTTGCCTCTGCCGCCGCAGCCGCTTTATGGTGACAAGAAGCCGACCCCCTCACCGCCCCGCCCACCGCGCGCTCGCACGCAACCTCAGCTACGCTGTCAGAAATTACGTTAAATTTAATGTAGATGTAATGTAAGGCTGTACATGAATGTTAATGCACCTTGTACATTAAAGGGAGATTAATGTGCATGTAGTACATTAAATTTAATGCTTAAATCAAAATCAGTGATTTAAATTATGACTGTTAACTTGTTTACATTAAATTTAATTTTACACTTAAATTTAATGTACTCGTTCATTAAAGTTCCTGTTTGTGTACATTAAATTTAATGTGCGTACATGATAATTACTTTAATATACTTTACATTAAAAGTAATACAGGAATTTCTGAGAGAGTAGTGACGCACGCGGGTATGGACTGGTCCGAATAGCGCGCATAGCTGAAGCCCCTTGGATCGAAATTGGCGATGTAGAGGAGCATGGTGCAAGGACAATTATATTATTTGGTAAAAATGTTATGAGATTGATTTTTTCAATGGATTTGTTAAATAAGAGTGGCTAGTTTTCTCCTTGTCGTTATAAAATTCTTAGAATGATCTAAATGTAACGATTAATTTTTAGTACTTTTATAATGTTTCGTCCATACATTAATGAGGATGCTTGGCCTTCATTTTAGATAAAGAGTTCAGTACATTCCAATACAAGAATGTTTACTCTACTCTCTGTATAAAAAGAAACATTGCAACACAAGACATTTTGGTATATCATACCACATTAAAATAGACATAAGGATTTTTGAAAAGCAGGCCATATTCTTTTTATGTAGTTTTCATTACAATTATGCGTTCTGAGCCTACATTAAAGATTCGATGTTGAATTTCAACGCATTCATCATTCAACGCATTGTTCACTTAGGCACATTGCAGTGTGCTGCCCCTGGCCGAAGCCCTTTGTCCACACAATGTCATTCAGAACGCCTGGGAAGAACAAGAACTGGGTAGATGAACTCATGCAAGAAGACTAGGGATCGATTTTTTAAAAGTTAGTTTTACTTGATGAAATCTACATAGTTCAGTTACATCCGCTCTACAGATGTTTGTCGACTTACTGACTAAACTAAAATTAATCGTACAGCTGTTGAAGAGCTGTTGAGGAAATCTTACACTGCATCTAATCTTACATTGCTGTTGAGGAAACATAATGGTCACCTCTAATCAGGGTCCATTTTGGAAAATTGTTGTAGGAATAAGAGCGAAGGTTATTATTTTTTCTTGTGGAATAAATGGAGTTTCTGGCTAGGTTGAATCCGGTTAAATTTAGTAGCTGCATTAGGTTGGAGTATAATTGGGTGGATAGGTATAGGATGTGCTAGGTTATGGGTTGGAGATTGAATTCTTTATGGAGCTGTGCATTAGATATAAACCATGGTGCGTTGGTCCTTAGAAACTGATTCTGGATAATTTGGATTTTATTAAGATTGGTTCTTGCTGCATTTAGCCATATTGGGCATGCATACAGTAGGAGGGGTCTAACTATTGTTTTATGTATTGCGAGTGCGGTGTCATATAGTAGATGGCTGTTTCTGTTGATTAATGGCTTTAATTGTAATAGTTTGTTTTTAGCCTGTATTACTTTATTGTAAATGTGATGTTTCCTGTTTAGTTTTGTATCGATGTTTAGACCTCAGTATTTTATTGGGTTGTTTGATGGGTACCAGTTTATCGTTTCATTGTTTAATGTTAATGGAGAAAGAGAGGTGTATGGTCTAAGTGAGAATATTTTAGCTGCAGTTTTAATTGAGGTTTGAATAGTGATTATTGACTGCTACTGAGAATGTTATGTTTTCTAATAAATTCTTTATGATTTCCATTAAATAATATGGGGTGCCGCTTTTTTTGATTTTGTATCTTAATGCTTGGTGCCATATTCTATCAAATGCTTGAGAGATATTTAAGAATATTGCTATTGTATGATATTTTTAATGTATAGGAGTATTAATGTTCGGAGATTCTTAGTAATTGGTGTTGCGTTGAAGTACGTTTCCTAAAGCCGAATTATTCTTTTGGTATGAGATTAGTAGAAGCTATATGTTTGGTCAGTCTTTGTAGGATTATTTTTTAAAATATTTTTGAGAGAGAGAGAGAGAGAGAGTAATAAACGTATTGGCCTGTAACTGTTGACGTTAGCCGTGTTTTTATTCGGATTTGGAACTGGAATAATAACTGCATGTTTCCAGGTAAACGGGAAGTGACTTATTCTGAGGCAAGAGTTATAAATGTTATTTATATAAGCTATTGCTGGTGAGGGTAGCTTTTTTAGTATCTATTATTTATTTTATTGTGACCTGGTGATTTTTTATTTGGTAGTTTTCTGATTATTTGTGTGTTTTCTTTTGGAGATATATAGTAAATTCTATGGTGTGGGACCATATACTGGTTGTTTTGATGTTGTAGTGATCGTTTTATGTTTGGGATGGGGTTGAGTTGAGTTAGTTGTGAATGTTGAGGCGTGACTAATTCTTCCGCTTTTTGTATTGAAGTGTATGTTTTTACTATTGTTTGGTTTAATGGGTGGGGGGATTATTGTTTTTTATTTAATATTTTTTTAGTGAAGCGTCATATTGAGTTATTTTTGTGTTCAGCGATTCAGTTTTAGAGTGGAATTGTTCGGCGTTGTGCTTTTTAATTAGTCTTTTGATTATGTTGGTAATTGTATTAAGTTCGGGCTTAATTTCTGGGGTTCTTAAGTTGGCTCACAGTCTTTTTTTTTATTGCATGTATTTCCTGAGGCAATATGGTGTCCTTGTTGCTTCTGGGTTGTTTGTCTGGATTAATTTGTGAAGTTTGTAGGGAGGAATGTATTTCGTGTTTAGGTAAGTTACGGCATTTTTTTGAATTGGAGTATTTAATATTTTAATTTTGGGAATGGCACTGCTTATAGTGTTCTGGAACTTCTACCAGTTGAATTTGAGAGTGTTGGAATTGGGCGTTGGGGAATGAGGTGGAGGCAGCTGATGGCAGGTTATTAGATCTGGTATGTGGTCCGAGTCAAGTTCGAAAACCGGAGTTGAATAAAATTGGGTGGTAGAGTCAGTAATTCCTATATTGAGAATATCTGGATTTTTGAATCGGTCGTAAGGGTAATATGTGGGTGCTGTTGTGGATATTATTTTTAAGTTATTTTGATTTATTATTTGTTCAAGTATTTTTCCGTCGCAATTGTTTGCTTGGCATCACCAGTTAGTATTCTTGGCATTAAGGTCTCCTAATACGAATGTACTTATCTGTGGTTGAAATCAATATGGTAGATTCGCATCAACTATTTTTGTTGTGGGAGGTTTGTACGCTGATATTATGTTCCAGACTTGGCTATTTATAATTGCCTAATAGCTAAGTCTAATTGCTATGGTTTCTAAGCCGGGTGTGTGAGCGGTATTTCTCTGGTGGTGCTCTATAGTGGACTTTACTGCGATTAGAACTCCTCGGCCGTTGTTGTTTGTTCTATCTGCTCTATGTAGTGTGTATTCCAGAATGTAAAGTTTATTTCTTGTTTTGAGATGGGTTTCAGTAATGCCTCCTACGTCTATTTTGAAGGAATGTAGAAAATTTATTAACTTGTTTTTTATTTTATTTAGGATGCTATTTGCGTTCCAGTTTATGAATGCTAAATTTTTAGGGAGATGCACTGACATTATTGTTACTTAGAAACGAGGTGACTGAGTTTTGGATTGCTGAAATGACGGTGGGGATCAATAAGTTTGTGAAGTTGATGATACATGATGATATTGTATTAACTATTGTATTTATTAGGGAGTTATCTGATAGGGAGGCTTGAGGATAATTTCTTGGGTGGGTGTTTGATTGGTTTGAGGATATATTTTGGATATGGTTTATTGATTGATTGGAGAGAAGTTTTGAAGTGGTTGGGTTACAGGTAAGTTTGGGAAGTGAGCTAGTGAATCATTTGAGTGGAGAGGTGTTGAATTCTGTTGGTGGGTATTTGTATTTCTGAAGGTTGAAGTGGAGATTTTATTTTCACTTATTTCTTTGAAATAAGGACAGTTATTATTTCTAATATCCGCATGGTGGTTTCCTTTGCAGTTAGTACAAATAGGTGTTTGAAGTTTTTGAGGGCATGTTACAGAGTAGTGGTATCCTGAACAGAAGGCACAGTTAATCAGAAGATTACAGTTATTTTTTGAGTGTCCGAAATCTAAACATTTTTGACTTTGTAGGAAGACGTTGGGTCTTCGTCTTCTTTCAGTTGTCACTCGGTGGTTGCATATTTTATTGATGGTTAATATAGTTTCTAAAGGTTCGTTTCCACTAAATTCAGCTGCTACAACCGGGATGGGATTGTTGCCTTTTTGTAAACGAGTTACTTTTATTATGGATGGGTGGTGGCATTGAGTGAGGTCTTGGAGTATTTCAGGTTCAGAGAGTGATTAATTAATGTTTTTGAATATCACTGACAATTTTTTGTTGGCAAGATTTTTATAAGAATGAAAACTTCTTTGGGTCTGTATCAGATATTTGACTATGTTTCTGAAGTCGGTAATTGATTTTGCAACTATTTTCACTTTGTTATTTTCGTTTTCGGAAACGAAATTTGAGATCACTTTAGCTTTTAATTCTTTTATAAATTCGTTAATGTTTGTGATGCTGGCTACAAATATTGGAAGAATTTTGTTAGTGTTTTGTGTCTTCTCACTGATATTTACTTTTAAGTAATTGAACCTATTATCTTCTTGTTTAGACGTTGAGTTACTTAATTCACTGAATCTGTTGCCTGAATCTATATTGTACACGTAGTCTGAATGTCGTTCTTAGACAGATGACGCATTATCGTGACTGGTACTCGCACTCTTTCTTTTTGAGTCTTGAAGGTTTGAATTGTCACCCACTGACATTTTTCGCTGTGTTCCGTTGCCTGGTAACTAGTGGATGAGCCGGTCTGGTGCTGTTGCCGTGTTGAAGGCCGCTGCGTGGTCGCCGACTTCACTGCTACTCAAGTTGGGAACTGACACTGGCGACGCGTCCATGACTTCCCAGTCTGCTGCGATGTGGTGTAGTGAAGGCACTGTTCGTTCAATGTATAATTGCGATAGCAATTATTTACTACAATCAGGGCTTGGCTGATTCCCTGCTCTATTGAAGAGGGTATGTAATAAGACATAGTCTAAAAAACAAAAACAACAAAAAAAACATGCTGCACTACAAAGTAGAACTTTCACTTGGAACTGAAACAATACGGAGCTCCACTCCAGCGATCCGCTGGGGTCGTAGGCTCGTTCGCGAATGAGGGATCCATATAAGGATAGGTGCTTGTTCGTCTTAAAGAAATTCAGTGGTCACGCAGGGATAACGAAGAATTTGAAAACTTGACTGATTTGTGCGATTAGTCGCATAGAGTTCTGGAAAAAAGGACATTTATTTCTTCTTCCTACTACTTACATATTTTTTTGGAAGTGGTCATACATATATCCATAGTACACAAACAGTTATGTAGAGATAAAAAAAAGAAAAATCGACGTCGAGATTTTGTCGAAAAGTGCATTTTGGGGAACCGTGATACATATATGTTTGTTTTTCACAAATACTACGTAGCTTTTACTTTGCATTCGCGTTCACATACGATTTCTTTTTCTTTTCAAAACGTCTGTAAACAACATTTAGCGCCTAACCCTTACACTTTTTTTTTTCCTAAAGTGGATATACGACTACCTCATACGTTCCGGCCAAACTCAAATTCCCACACATTTGTAGCGATTTTTGTTGTTGTAGGGAAGAGGTCTTGACATTTCGGGGAGAAGGGAATGCGTCGGGGCTGCTGAATTGTCTAACGACCGCGGTAGATCGTAACAGCCGTAAGTATCCATGAGATGATTTTGTACGTGCAACCCCAAAGCCGCTGGATGGTATCCCAGAACGATGACAGGTTTTCTCTCGCCTCTAGGTCATGATCGAAAAGCGCTCGAAACTGAGGGTCTGACGCTTGTCCCTGCCAGGCTCACAGGCGTCCATTGGACTTTTTGAATGTTTTCAAGTTTGTGTCTCGTATGCTGTATGTTATTAAACGTGCTCAAAATGAATTAACAAAAATCATAAATGCTAATACGTTCTGTGAAAACAATGTTAGCCGATCGTGGACATTAGAGTGTCAAAGGACGGTTTTTGAATCTCCACAATTGCTCTCCATCGCGATTTGAGTTGACTAGGACTGCAACCTCTCTATGATTAAAATTAACTAATAAATGTGATCA
The DNA here is from genome assembly GCA_011170035.1 of Teleogryllus occipitalis. Classification (NCBI taxonomy): domain Eukaryota; kingdom Metazoa; phylum Arthropoda; class Insecta; order Orthoptera; family Gryllidae; genus Teleogryllus; species Teleogryllus occipitalis. The sequence goes on from BLKR01000371.1 coordinate 199,866, forward strand.
ACAATAATAATATTAATTACTCTTCGTAAAAGCAGCCATCTCCATTGTAAATTATCTTTGTAGGTGATACATGGCATGAAAACGTCTAGCTCATGCTGGTCTACTGAAGATTGTTTACTCTGAGTTGGCATCACTTATGAATTCAGCCACATTGATTGACAAAATTATTAAGATTAGCACGAAAGTATGGAATTGAGATACCTGATATCCCTTATTAAAATATTGTCCCATTCATTAAATAATTGATGAGGTGAATTTTGCTCTTAACATAAGTTGTCAAACGATTCGCTGAACTCCATATGGTTGCGTTACGTTGCTGCTTTACAGCCTCGCTTCAAATTAAACTAGGCAACTCTATATCATGTAACATTTTAATTAATATGTAACAATTTAATTAATATTAAGTTCATGATAAATTTAACTTTGTATTCTCCGTAACTAGTAGTTACAAATAACGATGCAGTGTATAGAGGAAAAACAGGTTTTGTTACAGGGGTGCAAATACGCGAAAATGGTAAATTGGTTGTTTTTTTATTACAAATCGCATATAAACTCTTAGATAACAATAAACGTGATGATAAAAATGGTACATATTGTATGATTCAAATGACGATTCATGCTAATAACGAATTTCAGATGACGAATTGTATGAATTCAAACATCACTAATGCTTACAATTATCGTGAAAAATTAGTTTTTTCTATATTAAAAAATGAAATTCTCATAATTTCAAAAAATATTGACTTCAATTAGTTTTCATGCGTATTCCATTTATCAGCGACTAATAAACAGAAGACAAGAACGCAAGAAGAATGAACGAGGAAATCGCTGGACCACGGCGAACCAGCTGGACGAGGAACTGTGAATTGTAACTAAGATTTGTGTTGTGTGAATTGGACAACCTAATCATTCCTTAGCAGAAAATTATTCTTCTTTTTCCATGAATCCGGAGGCCTTTGCCTTTAATGGGATGTAATGGACTAAATAATAATAATAATAATAATAATAATAATAATAATAATAATAATAATAATAATAAACCTTCGTTATTTTTTTTTCATTATGTCCCATTGCTATTTACAGATTACTCATCTACAATAAAAATTTCGTCTATTTATGATATCAGAAAAGTTATTACTTCAATGTCCTCCGCTAAGGTTTTTAACTGTATTTGAAGATTTTTCTTTGCTATTTCATTCGTGCTTCAGTAAATCCAGTGATACCAATCGGTCCCATCCGGCCGATGAGAAAGATGAAACCATTATCTTTTCTTACTTGCATTTCCTTTCATCCTGAAAACTGAGTTCCCCCTTTTTTTTCGACCATAATCGTTCTTTGCTGAGCATTATATCGTACATCTGCCAGATATCCGTCATTTATTTTACTCATGTTGAAATACATTAGGATTGATACAATTGTTTTGTATATTTTTTTTACTTCTTATTTCTATGTACATCCTTATATAATCTCAATTATTTTGGTGCGAATTGGAGAATTGTAATTTGCGTTATTATGGGCTTATTTCAACATAGTGCTATTAACTTGACTTACTTGTTTTGAGTTTTTTGTGTTTGTACGCTTTGCTGAAATACGGTTATATCACAGCGTAAGAAACTATTGTAGCGTGAGGGTCTTGAAAGCAATTCGCTGCCTCTTGTATACGCAGATTTCAGAATTCAAACGCCACATTTTCATGCGCCATTGCACCTGGTTGCAAAAAGGGTCTCGACGTGCGCCAAAGCGAAACCTCGCACAGTGTATTATCATAGTTATTATTCCGTGAAACCGCGCTTGGAGGAAAAGGTGTTGCAATAACGTGCCTTGCTTTACCTCTCGTGGTGCGGGGCTTTGGCCGGCATTGGCTCTTGCAAGCCCATCATGTTAGGGGAACCAATGTAGCTGTAGCTGAAATAGTATTCAATTTTCGCTTTCCTTTGAAGAAAAGAAGCAATAAAATCCCTTAGACCCTGTTCTTTAATAAAGTTACACATTCTTTACTAATTTTACGCCCGAAGATATAATTTATTTCTCAATGAAAACTTAAATGACTCTAAGTAAATAGCATTGTGAAAAACATCACAAGAGAAATGATTACAATAACGAATATAGTTTAGTTTATTTTCTAGGAAAGGGTTTCTAGAATTTTAACAAAAATAATTGCTTGCAACGTTAGCGTTGACATTTCAGGACAGCAAATAAATGGAAATTTCGTTGCATAATAACGGATGAAAAGAGAAGAAGAAACATGTTTCTAACGTGAATGAAGCATTGTAATAACAATCACACTCACAAAATCAGTATCAAAAGCGTTTAACAATGCATTGATATGCCCCAAAGAGGGCAGGGTATCTAGGAAATATTGGCCTTTTCTAAGCAATTTTTCTTATTATTTCTCTTTACTAGTCAATTAGTATAAGCTATGATAGAGTCATTGGAGATGGTGTGCATTTAAAGTGCGAGTTTCAGCAATATGATTAATTTTTTAGATATTCTGAAACTCTATTAAGGCGTAGTTTTATTCGTGAGTCTTTTTTATATATTCCATTCGTGCATTGAAAATATCGAAATAACTTCTCCCAAGACAATTGAAAATTCGCAGTGAACTAGTGGTTTTCCCTATGGCAATGGTTTCTAAAGTGCGCACGTACTTCTCTTGACTTTTCGCTGCGTCGGGACGGGCCTTCGCTTGTGAAAGTGTAGACCAAGCAGTATGTGCGTCGGGGCGACTGGTGGGAGGTGGGGCGAGTGCGCTTTTGAAGCTCCGTGGTGGGCGGCAGGAGTAGGCGGTCGCTGTTACATTAAGTTGCTGCATTTCTTGAAAACGCGCCCTACAACAGTGCTGTGTATATACATGTGGTTAGGCCACTCGTTTCATTTAGAGATCAACTGAAGTATAGGTCTTGAGAGATGCACTTGCCTTCTCTGAATACGGGAGAACATCATTTTTCGGCGCTTTCTTGCGAAGTAAAGCGTTCAATATTAGTTACAGCCATCATTAATAAAACGAGGGTGGTTTCCCCTTCTTCTTCTTCATCTCCTTCAGGTATATAGGCACTGCCTGTTACGCCTCCGTTCCCATTTGGTCACCCCATCTCTTCTTCGGGCGGCAGGGATTTCTTCGTCCTTGTGGGCGGTATTTTAGAATTCTTTTCGGCAGGCGATTTTCTTGCATTCTTACAATGTGGTGCGTCCAGGAATTTCGGTAGTAATTATGGTGTCCTCTCTAATTAAATTTTAAAATATTGATTATTTGTTCAGAGATCCCAGTGAATATTAACAACACGCTGTATGTTTCTCTACTCTGGACGAACAGTTATCCTGGGTTCACATACTCTCAAAGACTCTTGTTTGACAGTGTTGAATAATCGTGATAACTTGATCTGTCTGAATTAATGGTCCCCAAACTTTATCAAAATAATAAAATAGTACTTGTAAAATATATAAATCACGATAAACTGACATCCCAATAAAATAATCACTGATTCCTGTTACGATATTCAATACATAATGTTTTGCATTAATGCATAATCCAGTGTTTTACTTTGGATTAGGTACGTCAGTTGTTTCAAATATCGAACGATTCGTTCAAAAATTCCATGTATCGTAACATTAATTTTAGTTATTCCCTGCAACAGTATTTTCTACATATCATAAATCTCTATTACTCGTGCACAAGGTGAACATCCTTGCAGTAATATGCAACTAGCGTCCCAACTTTTAAACCTTATGCTATTGCTTCGAGACATTGCGTCCCAACTGCGTTTTTGGGTCGTATTTTAACATGTCAGGAACTTCTTTCCTTTCAGGCTCTTGTTTCTTCCGATATTTGGCTTCGCGATACGCTGGAAACTGCAGAAGTCTCGTTTAAAAAATTGCCCTTCTCACAATGCAAGTTCCGGAGGGAAAGAAACTTTTCTGGATTTATATAATACATTATTTTTCCTTAACTAACATTGGAAGTTCACAAAGAAGCAAGAAATACTTGCCTAATTCTGTTCGTCGTCAGAAGATACCGCGGAAGTTTTTAAGACGCAACTCCCGAAGAAGTTGAGCGTTTCATTCCGATGGGGTCGCTCGATTGCCAGGGTTGTGTATGTGTGCGGGGAAGGGCCGGAAGTGGTGGCGGTGGAAAGCGTGGAGGGGCAGGAAGGAGGGGAAACGAGGCGGCCGGCGCGGCGCGGCGGTCGTGTAAATCCGCGACGCCGTCGTGTATTTTTTACGCCTTCGAGCGGTGGCCGTCTCGCGGCAGCGCGGGTGTCCGGATGTGTAAATACGGGCGGGCGAATGGCAGGCCATCCCAGGCGAATAGCGCGCCCCCGCCGCGGGAAACGCCGCCCCGGATGGTTATGCCTCCATATCGGCGCCGTCCGGCCTCGCCGCCGGCCTTCTGTGGCGCCCTTCCCCCCTCCCGGCCCTTCCGCCGCGACGGCGGGCGCCCCGATTGCCGTCTCTGCGCGGCGCCTGGCCCTTCGGAACCACCCCGCCTCGCCGCGCCGGCCTCGCTCGTCATAGCGTTGGGTTCCGCCATTGTCATTCGTCTTCTCTACTCTGGGCTTCGCGGCTTGCCTTGCGTTTCATTCCCTTTGCCGTGCTTCGTTCTTCCTCCTTCGGCGCTTCTGATGTTTTCCGTGAGTTGCGCCCCGAATCCCTCGCATTCTCAACCTCTTCATCATTACCCTTTTAGTCGTTTCTGCCGTTCGCCTCGATTCCACCGACTCCCCATCGACGTCTTTTCCAGCGTCCCTGGCCTATTTTCCCTCCCTTCCGTTGCCACTTGTTTTCGACTTCCATTTCCGCACACAGAACCGCCCTTCCCGGCCCTCCGTGTCCTTGTCTCCCTTGCCTTCGCCGCCGCCATAACCTCCCTCCATCACCGCCGCTGTCCTGCCCCGTTCTCCGGCGGGTGCGTAAGTGCGTGGGGCCGAGATGTGTTTTCGGGCCGCCATCGTAATGGTTAGCGGCGGCCTGGCGGAGAGCGACGGGTGCTGCGGGATATTGCGAGGTCGGCCTCGGCCGGTGCTGCTCTATGTCGCGTGGAACGTTGTCGCTCTCGCCGACGCTGTTTTCCTTTTTCGCCGTTTTATTTACGGGCGGCGTCTTCCGTGTTTTGTGCCAGAGGCGGAGGGCGGGCGGAGCGCCGGCGCAGGATTCAATGTCCTGCGGAACGCCGAGTACCAACGCCGCCCCGTTACGCCCCCGCGCACGCTCGTATTTCGTACGCTTTGTACGCGGGCGTGCCCGTCCCTTCCCGCTCTGGGGCTCCACTCCGCCCGCCTCTGCTCCTGGACGGCACGACGACGCCGGATCGTCCCCACGTCGAATTTACAACGGAAGGAAGTGCCCGCCCGTCCTGGAAGGGTGAGCCGAAGAAATTGGGGGTTGTGTGTAATGAGTGGCGAGAAAACGGACCTGTCGTGACGCAGCACCTCCTTGGGGCCAAAGGGAGGCGAACGAGAAAAAAAAAACGAGCGAGTGACAAATAATTTAATGAGGGGGTTGTGGCACAAAAGGGAACTTGATTGGAGAATGGAGTGCAGCGAGCGAGAACATCCAAGTGGCTCCTACAGGGACGAGTTGAAGGGAGAGCTTTGGGGACGGATACGGTGTTTTCGAGCCCATCTGGGACTCCTACAATTTTAAAATTGCTATCAAATTTTAAAAGTGGTCAATAAGTTTCCACAATATATGTTGCAAATTAAAAAAGTTTTGAGGAAAGGAATGTCAAGTTCTCGTTCTAATCAATATTTTTTTCACAACTCGAGTAAATCAGGTAAGTAGGTGTTCTTGGCGACGATAAGAGAAAAAAACTGCCTTTTGGCCGTTCTGTTTCATAACTTACATCGATTTCAGCACAGATTTAAGAAAAATTTGGATCAGATTATGCAAGAGGTTCAGGAGTGTAAAGCGACAATTGGAGCATTCACATTTCAAACATCGATTCTTATTCTAAAGAATGTTTCAAGAAGTAAATTTACGAGAGAAAATGAATGGCAGTGGGTCCCGATGCAGTACGTTCATAGTTATTTATATATTTGCCATTGTTATTTATATATTTGCCATTATTGCCATTGTTTAGAATTCACACTTTTTTAGATTTGATGAAATAGATTTACTTTCGAATAAGTTATTTTATAATTAATTCTAAGCGCGTATCACTGAATTGTAACTAATAAATTTAGGTTAAAGGAAGTGTATTAAAATAGAGAGCTGATAAACAGGACGCAAAAACACATATTTCCCAGTGTCCATTTCCTACGTGATACAAAAACACAGTCAATGCTGGGAACGTCATGATACCTGAATCTCCCTTACGTGTTTTGGGATATTAACGAACTGTACGTCTGTAGGCTATCGAATCACCCGTGGCAACGTGGACCTGTATCTAGCTTTACATCTAGCCCTGAGTCCAGCCGCGAAAACGCGGTGTGGTGGTGGAGGGCGACCCGACCCGGGCCGCGGCTCGGCGACATAAAATGCGTGATTTACACAGGTCGCGCTCGGGCGACGCTTAAACTTCCTCCGTTATGAGTCCGGGCGGGGCTTAAAAAAGTTTTGTAATACAGAGAAAACGTTTTTAATTGCTCCATTATGCGGAAAAGTACTCGCGTCTTAATACACATCTAAGCGGTCTTTATGCGCGCGCGTAAATCACAAGCGGTGCGCGGCGTTCCGCGCACGCACGCGGCGGCGCATCACGTGACCTGCTGGCACCCGCTGCGCGCCTGCTACTCCGCGGGTTCGTGCCAGCGGACTGGGTCTTTACGGCGATTTGTCTTAATGTAACATATAAATGACAATTAGGTGAGGTAGTAATGAAGTGATATTCATGATGTATTGTAACCAATTTAAAGTTTTATGCTAGTTTACTTGCCTTTAATTAGCATCGTGAGACCGCTAGTACCGAGCTTATTGGTAGTACGTTGACGTATTGTGAAAATGATTGAGGGTTTATTTCAAAACGGGGGATGTACGTTTAGATCTGCGAAGTTCACCGAGAATCTTAATTTGCTGTGGAGGTAACCAACTGTAATGGTAGCGAAATTCAGTTCGGTTCGGCAAAATGTTTGTGTGAGTTCATGAGCAGGGCAAACTGTCACAAGGACTTATTATTATCTTCAGCTTGGGCGAGGTGTCTAAAAGATGATAAATGTGGTAATTACAAAATTGAATAATAAAGGTAAGGATCTGCAACGAGAAAGTTTTGGAAATGAAAAGAAGCGGAGATATATTTACGGAATAAAGGATGTAATGAAAACAGAAAAAGTGATAGCAATGAGAGACAAGATTAGAAACAATAAAGTGTTGATTAAATAAAGGAGAGTTAAAGAAATGAAGATGCTGAAAACAGCTTGTAACAATTGCTTCAAAGGAGAGCAAAGATGCGCAGTTCCCTGGAAGAGACGAGTGGGCGAGCCACCCCGAGACCTGCGTTGCTCTCCCTCGCCCTCGCCCTCCCTTCATCACCCTTTCGGCTTGAGCATTCAGTTTTTCCCAGCCGAAAGGCGTCCGTCCCGTCCCGCCCTGCCCCGCCCGTCCCGCCCCCGTCCCGCCTTGCCCCGCCCGTCCCGCCCTGCTCATCCCACCCCGTCCCGCTCCGCTCCTCCCGGCCCCACTCCATCCCTCCCCGCCGCGCCGCACCGCGTCTCCGTGGATGAAAGCCCTCCGCTGCGTAATCCATCCGCGAAGGAAACGAGGTAATTTTAGCCGGACTTGTCTCCGGCGGATCGAGAGGCTGCAGAGGCGCGCGCCTCGCCCCCCACCTCCCTCGCCCGCGGCGCGGCGCTGCGCTGCTGGGCACTCGACCCCTGCGCCAATATGCAACCGGAGCGCCGCTCCCCGCTCGGCGCCACGCCCCTCCCCAGCTTTTCTTCGCACCTCCCTCCCCGCCTTTCGCTTGTTTTTCGTGGTTGTACGTGCGCCTTATCAGATCTCCTTTCGGTACGTCACGTCTGCTCTCTGCGCTCTTGTAGTACGTGTGTAAACGTAGTACTCGTCAGCACTAGAGGGGCTCGGGGTGTAATGACTAGCACATACGCTTTCCAGAGCTGCGCTCCGGGTTCGATTCACGGTCAATCCATTTACAATTTGTAGTGCATAAAGCTAGTTTTTGACAGGTTTTCCTCTTCTCATTCCATTATTTCTAAAGCATATATCTTGTCATCGTCATTATCGTTATCAACTCATATTATTTAGACCATTCATGGGTCACAATGACCTTATTCGTGGGTTACTAAATTTCAATAAGTAAGTAAATAAGTAAATCATCCGCACGTCCGCTTAATCTTACCTTAAATGGATAACTGTCAGGGAATAATAAAGCAGTAGGGAACCTGTTGTTAGTGTTGAAGCTGTGGAATTAGCAGGGATTTTTGTTTTTGAGAGGGAAGTGTCTTTGGGCATGGTTAAAAAAACCTTCTGCATGATTGTTCAATGAATATACTGCAGTGGGCATGGTTAGTTTAACGGCATGAAGGAGAGAAATGTCAACCTTTTTCCGCATGTATACTTATTTCACTCATGCAATTGGAAGTCAGATCTTTAGAGAGTGAGTATATTATTTGCTCGGAACAAACTTCCTTTATCCATAAAAAAGTCCTTGAATTTGCTTGGATGTAACAATTCTGAATCAAATCACATTCAAACAATATGAAAAATTAAAAAAAATAAAGAAAATGCCAGGAAAGGTGTCGGAATAACTGTATTAAAGTCAAAGAAATTTTCGGGAAATTTAGTTCCATAAATTTCATAGCGACAGTGTTACAATAGTTACTAGTTACATTTTTGTCTCTGAAACATGTATATTATAAACGAATATTCACTCTGTGCTCCTTTTTCATGGCCCAGCTAAGTCCTTTTATTGTCACTCCTACTTGTCTTCCTGGTCATTCATTCTTCGTCTGTCACGTCTTCCACTTCGGCCCAGCAGCTGTCGCGCTCGCCATTGCCGGTGCGAGACCTTACTTGGAGTCTCCTCGCCCCTACTCTTTCTCCGCTGAGTCTCGCGCTCTTGTTGCAACTTGCGGGAGGAGGAAGCCGCCCGCTGGAAGGGATGTTGTTGAAGTGGATCTGTAGGGGAAGTCTGTTGATTACATGGAAGCCGCGGCTTTCCCCCGGACATTACTTCGGTCCCTTTTATCTGTACAGGAATGTTGTTCTTTTATTTCTTTCGGGTAGAAGATGTACTAACGAAAGTTTGTGTGCGCAAAGCGCTTGAGAAAAATATTTCGATAATGAAAATTCAGTAAGTTCCTAAGAGCATGTCATACCCAGTAATATAAGCCTGCTTTGTATTTTCTCTTCTTTACACTCATTGCTCGTAATCCCTAAAAAATTGCTTTAAATTTCATTGGTATTTTCAAATTAAACATTGTTACGTACCTTTCGCTACCTTGAACTTTATAGCGTTTTAGAAGGGTGGAAATACTTAAAGAATTCTAGTTATTTCCTGGAAAAGCTACATTTTTGAAACTTAAGATAGAAGAAACCGAAAAGCGTGAAATAAAGTTTCATTTCCATTGTTCAAGGCGAGATAAAAAGTAACAGCGTAATGGAAGGACCTCTTGCTGCCGTGCTCTTTTCTTATCTTTCGCTTCCGTTTTCACCCCCACTTCTCTCTCTTTTTCCCTCTCTCTCTTTCTTTCTTTCTCTTTGATACTGGTAAGCGTGGAGATTTGCAGTGTATCGATTTCCTGGAATTTGTGGCAACGGGAGCTCCCATAAAGAGCAATGACTTTTTCTTAGCTCGGAACTCGTAAAAGAAACCACGTGCTTTGTCGTCCGGCGGCGGAGACAGCAACATTGTCCACGGCCTCCGTGAAGTGGAGCTATGGCCACGAAAACAGCATGAACTTGTAAAAAAGTTTAATTATCTTGTTTTATTGCGATATAAGAGACCACGTACATATGCAATTCATGACAATTAATTTATTTCCTGTTCGTAATTAGTCTCAAACTTTATATGGACGCTCATACTTTTTTATTATTATTTCTACTACTTGGTCGTTCTTCAAACTTCTATTTTTTTTCATTTCTTCCTATTGATTTAAATGATATATTGTGTGGTTTTATACAAATTTAACGCTCATGCAAGTTGTCCACAACTCTCAGGATGAAAAGTTGAATATTTTTACCTCAATATGATTGGATATTTATCTGCGTTTTCCACCATCCTGTGTTAGCTACTCTTGTGCCCGTGCCTCGGCTCCCCGCCACTCCTCTTCCCTCCCCTCCCCGGCCTTCTCCTCTCCTCTCCTCTCCGCTCTGCCGAGGGCCTCGAGCGGGCCCGTGGACCGTACGAGAAAGCACCGCGAGAACGATTTCATCTCGCGCATGGCGCGTGGTTTGTTCGCCGCCACCTTCGCCGTCGCTGCCACCAAGTTATGTCGTCGTATAACTGAGCATCGCGGACGCGCACGCGAAGTGCTGCTCGAGTTACTTGCTAGCCCTCGACTTTCAGGAGGTGTGACCCACACGAACGCAAGATTTCGTCTGACATCTGTACTCTCGTGAAGAATACATCTGGGTGGCTTTGAAGAGGAATCGCATCTTCATCCTCGTGACCATGAAAAACGTGGGATATCCATTTGCTTAGAATAATTTCGGTGTACAAACCACTCCACAACCATTTCAAGAATATCTTTGCCTCCCATATGAGTGTTGGGGAATAGTCGATCTGTGACAAAAACCTAAACCAATATAACTTCGAGAGGCTACAACTTTTGACCACTATTAATTCAAAAAATTGTATAACTTAAAAGAATAGTTGAATACTAAATACATGTTTCCCATGATTTCGCATTCTTGAGACCATTGGGAAGTTGTTGACATTGGATCGCGCCGTAGAATCGCTCCTGTGCTCTTGGCCTCAAGAATTTCCAATCTTCTAATTAATAAGACCAATTATTCCTTCCTCTTCTAATTGCCTGAAGTCTGATAGTAAAAAATTATATTAAAATCTGAGGTAGAAATATGAAGCCAGCTTCAAAAAGATCCTGTCTTCCTTTAATGAAGACGCTAAAGTAAAGAAACATTTTTATGGTTGTTTTTCCAAAAATAATAGCTCTATGTACATTTAACTGTTGCTTTGTTCCAGCGAAAATTAAGTCGTGACGCGGTGCCATGAAAGTAGTATTCGTAATAATGAAGTTATTTTCCTCCACGAGAGCGGAAATTTGAAATGCAGATTGTGCATTTCAAGAAATTGTTTTCTGAGTCATTTATCTACCCTAATCATCCGAACCGCATCTTCGAGTTACAATAAGTACCTCTACCTCTTTCTTAGAAATGATTTATCTCAGTAGTATTTTTGTTTGTAATTTTGATAAGTTTTTTAGAAAGTACTCTTAGATATATTCGGCTTTCTGGACGTTCACACTTAAAATCAAATTTGTATATACTTATTCCAGGACAAACACTGAAGTCGAAATTCGGTAATGTATAATGAATGGACAAATTTCTTGAAGTGGATTTATCTACATTACAGACTTCCAGTGCGCCCAGAAATGGAAAGAAAAATAAACAGCCTCTGTCTTTCAGAGAGGTGTCTGTGGTTTTGTTACATACCCACTATCTTGGGAAAAAAAATACCTAAGCAATTATATTACTCATTACCAATCCGCGCCAAAATTCAAAGGAAAGTCTCTGGCAATGTGAGAGGGACTGTTTTTGTTAAAATATTTCGTTTATGAGAGTGTACATGATCTTTTTCGAATTTTGTGAGCTTTTGTTCTGCAGCAGCTATTTGTACAATAAGTAAGTTCGCTGAGTGGGGGAGTTGAAAAAAAAGAAGAAAAAACAAACAAACAACTCACAATAACAATGCTATCTGAATCGTGTGCCACCGTGAATCTGCATTATGTAACGTGCAGCGAATACATTGTCTACACTTTTCTGTCAAGAACTGACAGATGTCTATTATGTACTAGTTGTAAAATTTTTCCACTCTAAAAGGTACTCAATAATTAGTCAGTTCTACATTTCATATAAGATTGCTAATAGAAAACACATCGTTTGTATTTTGCACTATAATTGCACCACATCGTTTGTATTTTCTTGGTTGATTTTCTTTCCTTTCAGAATATAAGATATACATGCCAATATTATTTCTATTACGGCGCGATCTGAAGAGTTATTGTCCGAATTTCGGTTTAATAGAATCCCTCCGACAATCCTCGGATATTATTCGCATTCATTTCGACTTTTTTTTGTCATGGAAATGATGCCCGCAGACTGTATTTACCAGTGACCGTGGCATCCCGAACAGCTTACAGACCTCCCGCACGCTCGGTCATCGCTGCCGCCGCCTCGTTATGAATGTTAATTAAACGATATTAATTTCTCCATTTCGAGTGTGACACGGCGATTTCATTGCCCCGGGCGCAGCCCTTTTTCCATCGCGCGGCCCGGCTCGGCGGGCGCGTTTATACGGGCGGCGGCGCGCGGAGGGGGGAGGTAATTGAAAAAAAATGTAATTTGTGCGACGGTGACGCGTGACGCGCGCGTAACCCTCTCGCTTCCTCTCCCTCTCTCTCCCTCCCTCCCACCCGTCTGCGCGCATTACGACAATAATTAGCGTTTCCCGCGGGCGGTCATGCGGGCGACCGCCGGCGGGCGATTGCGACCCCTCGCCCCGCCCCCGCCCCCGCGCCCGCATGCGCCGACGCGCGCCGCCCGGTACACGCCTGGGCGGTGCCGCTCCCGCGATTCGGACGCCCGCCGCCCCGCGCCCTCGGCTGCCCCAGCCGGCCCTCGCGCCCCGCCCACCCGCCCATGCGAGATGTGCTCCTGTATGACCATCATGATTAGGGGAGTGGTCGCTGAGACAAAAATCTTTAAAAACTTATTGGAAGGTGAAATGCGCCAAGAGTGGACCAAAAATAATATTATGAAGATATAATTTGTCAAGTAAGTTTCACTTATTTTTTTTAAGAATTCAGAGGCTCGTTGGAGATATCTTGCGGGCAGTCAAATCTATGTTGCTGCATTTTGTGTTCCGTAGGAAGTTCATACTAAATACCCTGAAAAGGGGGCTCTTAAACGTCATTTAGAGTGTTAGGGATTTGAAATCCAATGCGGATTTGCCCAGGATGGATTTAGAAATACGCATTGTAGTATCGTCTTAGCCTGACCTCAAAAGCGGCGTGCAGTTTAAAACGAGAGATTCAGTTTGTGAAGACTATAGTGTACTACACTACACAGTGTACAAATTAGTAAAAATGTGTGTGATAATAGTACATATTTTAGTCAGTACGTATTTTCGTTCATGAGCTTGAATATGAGCGAACCTTTAAGAGCGAGCGCTTGGAGGGAAATAGAGAAGTCCCCTTGCCTTCGTACAAGAATCCATAATATATCGTGCTCTCCTTGCCTACGCATTCCTGAAATTGCAACGACTCTTATAGTATGCACACGGAGAAGGCAGAATTGAGATACTCCATTGCGACTGGAACAGAAGATGTTTCAGAAATTTCCTCAGAGAGAAACGAAGTTTTTGTGTCTTGTTTTCTGTATTTTCGTTCATTTTTTGTCGTGCTGTGTATCTCAAGGGCTTCATTCTTTCTGTTTCAGGTGAGTTTGCGTCACTTCCCTATTTTGAAACTCAGCATCTACCGTCAGTGAAAAGAGTGAGTAAAAATATGTTCTCGTCAGATTTTACGTTTGTTTTGCTTTTCAATATTGTTTATTTCCAATTTGTTGCAAGTAACTTTGCTTATTTTAGTTGAATTTAAAAGTGTAATAAATTATCAAATTGAATTTAAAAATAAACATATTTCTTATCTGAAGTGCAATATATTTTGTGGAATTTCAGTGAAAGCTTATTTCTTACTTTAAAGTCAAAATCTTACACATTAACTTGTTTCTTAAGTCATTATTTCCCATTCGAATTCAATTCAATCATTTTCGAAGGAAAAACACATGTGCAAAAATTCTGAATTTGAAGTGTGTTAAATCTCAAATGTATATTATGTGGAAAATAAATTGTAATAGTTATGCTGATTTCATTTATATTCCTCAACATCGATATTTATCTATCAGGCTTACTTTTTTTCATAAGAATAATCTTATTTACGGTTTCGATCACACAGTAAAAATAAAAACTATTATTTAAAGCTTATTTTAACCTACTCGCAAAGTGGTAGTCAAACTTCATATCACACCCAAACCTTGCGGATTCAGTATTCTTCTTCATGTCTCACCGGCCACCGTGTGTAATTCAAAGGATGAGTTGTCTAGTTTCAGTTTATAGCTTTATTCGTGAATAATGAGGCTATTCTGCGGGTAGTTGGTGATTTCAACGTTATGTTTGTACGCATTGTAAATGTTTAGACATCACCCAAACACAACGACTATTGATAATGCCCCCGCATAAAAACGACTTCCGCAAATTTGTATACTTTCTTTCCAGTCGCCTCTGATGTCAGAAAGGGAAAAAAGAGCGAGGCAAATATTCGTTCTTCCCAGAATATCTCCTAGGACGTTAAATAAATATCATGATGACTTTTTACCACAAACTGTATTCTTAATGTAAAGGAATACTTATGTTTTCATGTCTTTGCCTGACGGAGATGTTCAAAAAGCAATTGAGGTTTAGATCCTAACATTGCTTTTTTATGTGTTATATTATATATTATGTGTTATATTAACTAAATTGTCAAAGAAAAAATAATTTTTTGGTTTTCCAGCGCAAAATATACTTTTTTTTTAAACTGATAAAATTATTTTTCATTGGCATATTCTTTTAAGATTTCGTTTATGTATTGGTGATAAAGAGAGAATATTTTATTGGTTTCTAATCGAAATTCTCAGTTGCATGAAGTCGAACCATTGTAACATCTCGATCCGAGGTTTCTCTTTTTAACATGGGCTCCTGGAGGTGAGGAAACCTGTAGCAAAAGTGATCTGAGCAATAGATGTCGCGACCTCGCTTTCCTCGTTTAACGCGGCTGGTGTTCTGTATCAAAACTCCGTTGCGTGTTCGTATTGCGAGGCGATGACGGTGTGTTCCGTCAACTGCCTCGACACTTTCCTGAGGACGAAAAGCTTTCTGTTATTTCCCGCCGAACGGGACTGTGACTCAAAAGGCGTCACTGTGCCTTAGCCACCCGGTGCAGCTCAGCAGCATTGTAGGCACCGTTGGTTGCTTCCCTGTGACATTTTGACGACGTACTACAAACATGAGTGTCTTTTCTCAAACTCTATTTGCACAAATAATGAAATTTGTCTATATAACCATATCAGCTATAAGTTGAATTTGGTGATTTCCATTTTAGTCTCGTAATCCAACAAGTAAAAAGCGTTCACTAATGTTCAGGGTACTTTCACAGTTGTGATTCTGTGTGTTTTATTATGTGTGATAAGCAGCCATTAACATAATTTTTAGATCCAGTAGTCTTATCGGTTACTCTTGACGAATGAATTTCTTACCTGCAGCGTTGGGGGAGAATATGGAAATATTTCCTGAAAGTGGACCTCATTACTTAGGCTACCATTTATCACGCCAAGCTGGGCCTGAAACTGATTACCGTTTTCTTAAATAGTTTTAATTTATTCTGTTAAAACAGCTTGAACTCACTTGTCTCAACTTCTATTAGTTTTTAAAAATATGAACTGATGATAGAATACATGTTTTATGAGATGAAAGTTGTAATCAATGGAGAAAGATAATTGAGCGTTCGTTTTATTTATTAGGTATCTACATTTGTAATCTTGTATTTATAATTTCAATAAATTATTGCGGATTGAGAAGATGCAGATGATTGAGGACCCACTTCTCGAGTTTTAGGTTAAATTCTCTAACAAGCACTTACGTTTCTTCAGATATTGTGATTGCGGTTTGCGTAGCACTAAGGCAAGACAGTAATATCTGTCCATCATTTCATAATTTTCTCTTCAAAGGCAATCTCTGACACTTCGTCACTGTCCGACCACGAGGCGGCACTATAATAACAAAAAGAAGGCATAAAGATAAACAAGATTGTAATACACGTGATCTTCAATCAGAGGACATTGACAGCTCTCTTGCTTACTTGGCCACTGGCGATTCAGTCTGCCGGGCACTTCCCCAGGAGCGACCAACTCGCCCGCCAGCAGATCGCCCGGCTCGCTGTCAGCCATGCGTTTGTTTCTGGACGATGCGTTCCGATCCCGTTTAACAGTCGATGAGGCGATTCGATTACGATAACGAAGCGTCGACGCGGTTATTGGCATCGATCGATGGAGCGACAGGAGGCGACGGCGGCGGAGCCCTGCGGGGCCCCTCCTCCTGCAGAGCGCGCTCTGCCGCCGCCAGCTGCTGCAGCCTGTCTGCAGGTGACGCGTGATGGCGACGCGCAGTGCCAGCTTACCTGGTGGCGCCGCTCGGCGCGGCGCCGCAAGGCGAACCCAAGCGAGGAGGGCGTGGGGGTAATGCCTACTCAAGCCGACTTTTTTTTTTAACTTTTACTCAATATAGTCAAAATAATTCGCCCCGAATTGTTGTTATTTCTTCTCGGGCTGGACGGCCACTCTGCAATTGAATCTACAGTTCTTCCACACTTTTAGGCTGCCCCTGCGACAGGCATCCTCTGCCATCTTCACGTTTGTCGCAGGTACAGACGAAACGTCTGGTAGGACAATTCTTTATTCAACTGGGACTACGGCCTACCAATCCGGTAAGCAAAATCAACATTGACTTCAGCCTTGAAAGCTTACATTGTTTTGTAATTTCCACATTAACCTCCCTACATCCAACTCAGTATTTCTATTATAAGTACTTATATTTTAAACAAGCTTATAATTAAAATATTATTTAAATATATGTAAAGGGGATCCAAGCTGAAATTGCTCCCCTTATTTAATACGTCATGGTCTGCCCCTTAGGTTGCCCCTCTTCATTCAACCCTGCTCATGCCTCTCAGCCGCCAAGCAGAAGACGTCAGTCGATTGCGGTATTGAAATTACGGAATCAATAGCTGTGAATAGGTGAATGGTACGTTTAAACCAGAGATAATTGTTAAGTGTTTAAACGTACTCCGTACACATCGCTGTCCGTGCGTGAGGCGGCCCTATGCTACAGCGCAGGAAGGAAAAGAATTGGTGTCATCACATCAATACCATCTCGAATTTTCGGTCAAAAAATCCCTGTTGAAGATACTATTGAGGTGTAATTTCACATACGCGTCTAGATTAAGGTCTTTAGTGAAGTTCAAAGACGGTTAATATTGGTGATGGTGTCGAAGAGATACACGCTATTTTTTACTCGAAAATCGGGATGGATGGATGCTCGAAAAATGAAAGCTAAAGCTCGTTGGAACTCGGTAAATACGTCAGAATTAAGCTCTAATTGTGCCATTCCGGAGAGAATCGAGATATTTTAATGTTGGGGGAACCTTACATGAAACCTTTGTAACATTTTCAAACTTTTCTTGGAAATGATTACATTTTTTCTATAAACGTTGTACTCGAGTAGAACAAAGAGGATTTATAAAAATGGAATAATTCTAATTTTCATTAAAGCCTCTTAAATTTTGAAAATTATAGAAGCTTCACTAAATGGAAATAGAAGACGAGTCGTTATACCACGAAAAATAATAATGTCGTAATGTGGGTAAGGATTATGAAATACTTGCGTTAATATTTTAACAAAAATGTGAAGTTGGAGCGCTGTTGTGTCGTGAGCTAGTCTTCGAGTTACGTTGACTGGTTATTTAGCTCAGAGCTGACGCTTACTCCGCAGCAACTGAGGTACTGAAGTTCCGAGTTCCAATGACAGCTGAGTTTCAACACTTGGTACATAGCTAGTTCGAATTCAGCCGCTCTGTCGTGAGGAGAATTGTAGCGACCAGCAGCTCTGATCGATAGTTTTCCTTGACTTCTCCGATCAAGACCAGGCGATTGCCTAGCATCACCCTAACAAACGGACCGCATGTGCTTT
Organism: Teleogryllus occipitalis; assembly: GCA_011170035.1. Lineage (NCBI taxonomy): Eukaryota > Metazoa > Arthropoda > Insecta > Orthoptera > Gryllidae > Teleogryllus > Teleogryllus occipitalis. The sequence goes on from BLKR01000371.1 coordinate 217,777, forward strand.
TTCCTTTCTCATCGTTGTCCCACCCTCTCAGCTTACATCCAGACATACACACATACACAATACTACCACACTGATTGGGAGAGTAGTCGGAAGCTTCGAGCTCTTCCTGGCTTGGGAGGTGCCCCGCTGGTGGGATATACCTGGAGGGGGAAATCTCACGCCTATTGACATGTAGGTCATCCCGCATCTCTCCAGCAGAGGAGGGACACCGCCTCCTCCCAAGTTTAAACACACTGCAGTAGCAGGACTTAACGATCATAGTAGTTGACATGCCTGAAAACATAAATTACTCGATATGAATCGAATCGCTCTCGAGTGGCCGTGGGGTGGGAATGTGCGAGTAGTTGGTTCACGTAGTGGCCATATGCGGCCACTGCGCGCCCCAGCGGCCTGGGTCGAGCCCTAATGAGCCGGCGACCTTCACTTCGGCTATAAATTTTTCCTGGCACAAGTTTGAAACTCGGCCCTGTATCGACGTGCACGCAGAAGGCGCAAGGCGCGTTTCTTTCATCGAAAGAAGGGTTCAGCCCGAGACCAGAGAAGAAACTTAACTGTAGGGGGAAAAGAGTGGAACTCGTCCCGTTGTTCATTTCTTGATGACTTTCGCCTAATTGAATGTTCCGTACGCTAGAAGTATCGTGGAAGCTTGAGGCCTAATTGAAAATGAAGTCATTTAAAAAGTATTTCTAAGAGTATTCGATATATCAATTGTTTATTTGCAATTGATTTAGCGTTAAATCATTTAATTTATTCTAATATCACATTCTTTTTAAGTCGTACTCGAAAATGACTCCTCTAAAAAACGACGCATTTTAATGAACATACGTTGCTTGCAATTCACGATTAAGAAGTCAGTAAATACTGAAATATCTTATTAGAAGTGATTCACAATCGAACTTAAATCATTCACTGGGACCACTTTCCTTTTCAAATTTATCTATGGACCGCTTTCAAAAACTTCTCACAAGTTGGGAACTTAAAAAAAATGCCGGATGATTTTGAGGAAGAGTTGTTGCAGAAGCGGTTTTTTGAACAAAACAAGAAAGAAAGAATATTAAAAACCGTAAAAACAGAGAAAGTAATATCTATGTAAAATTTTTATATTTACGTTTTAATTATCAAGTATTGAATTATCAGGAATTGAATTTGTCAGAACAAACTAGGTACTGAAGAGCAAAAGCAGGAAATTAGTTTATGAAACGTGCGTGCAATTCGGTTGTTTACTCCAAAGACGTGTCAAGAGTGCAATACACGTGAGGTTATATATTACCTCTGAAGCTATTTCGTCGCAGCGGCTATTTAATACGGGTTTCAAAGTATGCGGGTAAGAATGCATTTCAGTTTTTCTTGACGTAATCGTGTATGAGCGAATGATAAATGACTTGAATACATTGGATATAAATTATCGAGTGTCACGTAAACTACAATATCTAAATGGAAGTATAAAATATTATATTGTAGACGAACTTTTCATTGTCGACTTTCTCGCGAAAGTATAATAGAGTGATTTAGATACTGGCCTTACTTGCAAAAATTTGCCATTAAATCTAAGAAGGCCGATGAAAAACTGGCGTCTAACCTCTTTCCTAGAAAAGTATGAAAATTCATATTCATGTTTAACTTCAATTTACAGAAAGTTTGCAATCTTCTGGAAAATCGATATGAGAAATAGCCAAATATCGTCATGATAGGAAATAATGGAGTAAATTTAAAAACTGTAAAAGGGACTAGGCGTGTGAACGTTCAGGGAGAATACGGATAATTCATGAGCGCTTTTGTTTCCATTCTTGAGCAAATTTGGTTTATAAAGAACGACTAAATAAAGTTATCTGTGGTGAAGTTGTGTGTTGTGTCATTGGAAAATGCACTAGTTATAGTATGTTGTTATATCTTTGGCAATTAGCAGAGGCGTAGCCGGAATGTTTGTGTATATGAATGTGTATGTGTGTGGGGGGGGGGGCACAGTTATAGTATCCAGCCGACGATGTTTTCTTATAAATAATTTTTCAGATCCGCTGAGTATAAAATTTCTTATTTGTGTTGACTTGTAGTTAATATTTATAACGTTGACAATTGCTTAGTTGAATGAATTTAGTTAGTACAGAAAATTTGTTAAAAGTTTTTTTAAAAATACATGTCATCGGTCTTGGGGGGGGGGTTAAGCCCTATGAGCACCCCCTTCCCCTGGATGCGCCACTGTCAATTAGTTTCAGGATAATTTACGAATATTTTGGGTTGAAGTTTCATTATTCGTTGTATATATTTGCCATTTTAGGGTCGAGTTAATCCGAAATTTGTCAGCCAGCGGTGTTAACAGGTCTGGGTCTTTTTTTATTATTTTATTTTTTATCCACGCCTAGGGTAAGAAAGACATGTGGCCAGCATGGCGTATTTGTATCGCCGAACCTAGGTTTCTTCGTCTCCCTTGTAGGATTTTCTTTCGTCAGCTTTAGAAACTGACATTAAGACGATTTTTTATTAGAAAACTACAGCTTCATTTTTGCCTCTGCGGGGAATCGAACCAGGAGCCCTCTGACAAAAAGCTAGCACGCTGCTCATGAGCTATATGAGGAGCTTTTTTGTTCATTAATAAGATGACTCTGCGTGGCTTAACTCGTCATTATTAGATGTTCATCTGTGGTGGTTGGACGGAGCGCAAGGCAGCGCCTGGAGCACCTGCGCTGGGGCCGGCGCGGCGCCTCTCTCGGCGAGTGACGGGGTGCGGAAGGCAGCGGTGCCGTACGCCGCGCCACGAGACTCTCGTGAGGTTCCCAGCCGCGGCGCAGGGAGCCTTGACACGGCTGTGCACGCAGCATGGCGGCGGCGAGGCCGCCCTCCCCCGCGCCGCTTGTCACAGACACCTCTCCCCAATGCAGTTTCGACACCTTCGCTGCAGAAACTGCCGTCGCCTCGCGATATCTCCGGCGCTGTTTCGCCGCTCTCTACAGTCAACGTGGCGTCTGAATGTTATTTCTCTGCTAATCGGATGTCATCTGTTCTGAATGTACTCATTCGGTTCCGTTAGAAATGTCGGGGTATGTCGTTTTCAACTTGCGTTCACTGTTTATCTCCGTATGAAAAATGTCTTGTCGATTGACACATTGGACTTCCATGATATGCTTACAACCATACAGTATAAGATATTTTTAAAAATTGTGTGTTCTTCTGACCTTGCTTCACGGAGGAGTCCGTTCCGATCCGGCCAGTAAACAAATGTGTGATTGAGCTCTTTTCTGACAGCATTTCTAGAACTTGTTTTCCACACATACTCCAAACAGTTCTTATGCGTTTTTAACGACCTTTCCAAGTATCATTTGGTCATTATATTGCGAAAGAGTATAGTGAAATCCATTTCTCCAATAAGAGGACAATGCCTTCCACTCCTAAGGTCAGATCGATAAATCAGGTGTCTGCTGCATTTACCTAAAGCTTCCAATGTGAAATAACAGTCGAGTTAAAAGAGACTAAAAATAGTATGTCTTAGCCTAAGGAATATTTTTTGAAAATGCAGCTATTGAAATTACAAAGTTAAATTTTAAAATTTCTTTTGAAAACGCGTCATTTTCTCTGCCAGAACCTTAAAATTGTTCAGTCAGGTGGTCGTTTCTGCCGAAGTCGTTTCCCATCCCTGTCGCCTTCCTGATCACCGTTTCCACGCCTTCCTGTTTCCGGCGAATTCCACTCCATCGTCTTCCCTGCTTTCCGGCCAGCGCCGCCTCCGGATGTGCAAAGTCAGCTCTGTCGCGTTCGCCACCGCCTCCCTCGCCTCCGCCGCCCCAGCTCCAGGTTCCACGCGGTTCGAATCTCTCGCTATCTGCGCAGCGCTTCCGTTCTCCAGTTAGTGCCCTTCCGGTCGACGTCTTAGTCTTCAACAGGCTAGCCACATTCACAAACCTAAAATATCGTTTGCAAAATTAGTCGTATCCTGTTGCAAGTCAGGATGTCTGGATGTCAGATAACATGGCGAAAGAGGCAGTATTAGTGCTCGATAATTGGATATTCAAGGCAAATGAAAAATAGTTATCGAATTTCCACACATCGTGCTTTGAGTTATGAAGAGGTGAAAGATTTGAGGGGTGTTTGGAGTAATGAGGAAGAAACGATTTGAGGCATTAAACATTTAGAAGGCCAACATTGACTGACAGTACAGGTTTATTCCCTAATGTCTGAGTAGAATTTTAAATGAGCCCATTTTTTTGAGTTAAATAAAATGAAATAATTTACAATACTATACTGAAGGCGAATTCAGCCAAAAAGGAAAAAAAATATGCGTGTTATGAGAAGTTCATTCACAAATGGCATTACCAATTTTTATAAGACAAATTTCACAGCTTTCTTAGACTTCTTGCACATTTACAAGGTATTTACTAGGGTGCACGTTATCTTGTCGCGAAATAGAACATATTGAATTAGAGGGTAGGAAAAGTGGAAATATGAAACTGGTTCCATGTGAATTTTAACTAACTTCATAAGACAACCGCTCCAACATCGGTGTGTGTGTGTGTGTGTGTATTATGTATGTATGTGTGTTCCAATATCCGCTAGGTAAAATGTTCACTACAGTGTCTAAAAGAATTTCCAGAAAGTTCAGATTCGAATTGTCTGGTTCGTCCTTCGTAGTACTTGCGATATCGAAGTACATTAACATGGGCATGCGTAAAGACAATGAAGAAAAAAGAAAACAATTCGTGTTAACGAGCTTCGAGTTATAAAATTCCACTTTTTTCGAGAAGCTATTTCTGAAACTGTACAATATGAAAGATTCATTATCTTCTCATACCTTCCATTACGTATGTGTTGTTGACTGATTTTATCATTCTAATTTTTTAAGAAAAGTATTCTAATCTGGTAGAGTGTGTAATGCGACTCCAATATTTCGCCATTCATTGAGAATTAATGTAAAATGGGATTTGGTTGCACCATAAAACTAGAAACGACATTTTACAAATAAAACGCGAACATTAAGCTAAAAGAGAGAAAATGTTTCTTAGTAGGTTTATTGTGTATATACCTCTTATAATGGCTTATACATCTATGAATAATTTACATTTATTTATACAATTTACATACAACTTATGAACATGAAAGGTCCAATGGAATTACTGTGTATTGAATATAGAAAAACTGTAATAACTCCTTTCATATTCTTTTCTGTCTGTGTAATGCACCAGTCAGTTGGTTTCACAAAAATAATGATGTAGTTAAGCATACTAGAATAATATTGATGTCATTAGAAGTAACGCAAGTCCTGCTTTTCATTGTCACGTATTTCGCGCTTTTGATAAATCTAAAAAACAATTTTCAATTCCACATTCATTTAAACTAATAACTAAATCACGTCACTTTAAACTCTCTTCCAACCCCGTCTAAGCAATATGTGCGTTTCTCATTTTCTAGTGAGTGCCACGTCCTTATCTAGAATTCGTGGATTTCTGCACTTTTCGTACTTTTCCTTCACCTTACGTCTTTGGAATTTTACTTCTGGAACATTGTGTTTCGAAATATTGATGAAGCGATTTTTTCCTTTTGTCCTTCATCGTGGAGCAACGAAGGTTCTTCACTAATTACATGCATTTTAATCGTGAAAACGTGCGTGTGCATACTGTACCCGCGCACGCAAGAGAAAGGTTTCCCTACGCGCAATCACCACGGTAATCGCGCTGGCTTGTGCCTTGACGTAATGGCCGCGCGTTCAGGTCCCGCTCCGCCCCTGTCGCGCACGCGCGCCGCACGAGGGCGGGTGCGCCGTGCGGCGCGGTGCGGCGGAAATCGTAAAATTAGCGCCGCAGATGCTTTCTGCGCGACGCCCCGCACAGAGGGGGCGTTCTGCGCGCGCGCGCAGGTGTTGGTGTGCCATGATGACTGCGCTCTTCGTGCGTTGCCTGCGGACAGTTACTTTTGCGCGGAGCGGCGTGGAGCGGCCGGGCAGCGGCGGCGGCAGGCGACCCACCGACTCAAAAACATGGAAACAGCGCGACGCGCTCCCTGCGACGACGCGCGGCCCCATCTGCCGCGCGACTGTGTGTGGCCGACAGCTGAGGGCGATGTCGCCGGCATATGGGCGACCGCTACCTTGGACGGGCCGGCTGGAATTTTCTGGGCGTTTTTGTGTGGTACTAGGCTATATAGACCTTCTTAGTAAAATGCATTACGTAATGTAAAATACAAGTTCATAATTTGATATTTTGACCCATTGTAATGTGGTCTTATTTTCAATGTGTTGTTCCCCTGTCGTATTGAAAGAAGTTTGAAAAAAAAACTTTTATTGAGAACAAAATGTTAATTAATTTTGTTTACCCTAAATATTATTGGGTAAAAATGAAACGAAAATTGAAAGAAAAATTATATTAATATTTCAAGCCACGAGTCAGCTTGATCACTGAACATCATGAGGAGAGGTTTTTGAAATGTGGCATTGATATTTTCGTTATTATTCTAGTGGCTTAACGTAGCGCCTCTGGTAGCTGTTTTCAAGATTAAAAGTTAAATTTGCACTTTGCAAGTGAAAGTAAACGTACATTTTAAACATATTGCAATTGCTCGGCTCGTCCATTTCCGAGAACAGAAACTTTCCGAGCACAGAAATATGAAAATCTATCGATTAAAATACTTATTTAATTTTTTGCTACATTACAAATGTATTAACATTAATGATTGGTAATCTGATAAATGAAGTTCTAACGATTCATGTAAATACCGGAAAGAGAGTATAGTTTTAGTCAATTTGCCTTGTCGAGAGGAGTTATTGATCACCTCTGTAGGTGCTGTAAGCCACCAAAACGCGCGTTTTTATTTCTTAAAGAACGAAAAACAAATATGTTTTTAGAAAATTTCATATAAAAGATTGATATTGATCAAAATGTCAAAATGATTTCTACACTGACACGTTTAATGCTGTAATCTGCCCTTTTGTTCTTTATTCCATCGTCTGCTTTTCTTAGATTTTGATATGTATTTCTGAATGTTGTTGAATTCGAACTTGATTAACGCTATGTATATCGAGCCTTATACAATAGATACAGGCCGAAACATCCGTGCCTTTCAGGAAAATTTGTTTACTGATGGTTATCGGCTAAATTCGGCCATAAATCAAATGCTGTTTGCGTTTCTGCATTGAATTCAAGCACTCCCTGCTCAGCAAATGGCCTTATCGAATCGATAACATTTCTTTTCGAAGTGTGTATTTGCGAACTGTACAACTCAGTATCTCAATGATAAAGTATAACATTCAAAAATAAAGTAAATTTAAACGTGAATATATAATGCACTCGAGGTTATTTTATACTATGTGTTTACATTTCATGTCTATTAATGATACATTTCTGTTCCAATCAGTTACTTCATTCCGACCACCATCTACTTTTCGTATGTGATGTTCGTGGAACTTAAATTCATCTTGCCAAAGAAAATGTACACAATGTACTGTAGTGTCATCCCTGAACATAATTTATTACATTCTGAGTTGCTTAAATGTATTTTGATTGATTATCAAGATTATCAAATATTATGTAAGAGGTGATGTCACTTGGAATCCACGTTTGTGTAAAGTTTTCCAGTATAAGAGTGAAATAAGATGATGCGTAATTGTATTTTTTTTACCGTTGTTAAAATGGTTCAGAACTGGAAAGTTTTCATTCTATTTACCGTGAAAATACTACGAAAGATAAAGTGATTAGGCGTAGTAATGTTTGAGCTAAGAAAAAACATTTCATTAGTTTTGGAGGAGTGTGGAGCGTACTTGGAGGATATTGCTCAGGGATATTGAGTCCACTGGAAATACCTGGAATCAGAAAACAGCAATGAACGAGAGAGATATAGAGGGAAAATATTGGGGAAATCATGTTATAGGTAGAAACCAAAAGAATGGGGAAAAATAGGATTTGTTGTTTCCAATTTTTTGTTTTAGCGGCTATTTTTTGTATTAGCAGGTAGTTGAGTGAACCGCTGGATTGTTGGAGTTTCAGTTCTAGCAAGAGAGCAAGTATCTCAATTGCCAAGGGCGCAAATGAGTTTCCGAACTCTTCAGACAATAAGCGTTGGAGTGTGCTGCTCTTACCCCAACCTAAGCTCTGAATAATCAACTAAGCCAAGATCTAGTGTGGCAGGATCTAGATGTGTGGCCACTAGAAGATCTAGTGGCGCATCAGCGAAGGCAGAGCTGAAAACGTCCTTCTGGAAAAACAGTGAAAAAATAAAAAATTGACCACTATTTTAATAATATAATGCTTTCTTTCTACTGTAGACAAGTTTCCACGCGATTTTTGTTTGTCCGTGGATTTTTCTCTACGTCCATGGTGATAGATGATTGATCCACACGTGAACGCTGGCGGTGAGGACCTGGGCCGTGGAGGAATAGCCGGGTTGTGGGAACGCCACTCGCTAGGAACTGTCTGCACGGCTGCCAGTTTTTCCTGGCGTACCAACATACCATGCGCTCTGTTGAACATGGAAAATCAAGTATGTCATTGCTAGTAATAATAATGGATGGAAAATATAAATCGATTGGTCTTGTGTAACCGCATTTAATTCAAATTTAACAAAATTAATCTTCCTTGTGCATAATATTTATGTTTAGATACCGGAAAGTAAATGTTTTTTCTGGGAACGATTTACCCACTGAGGCACCGATGTGTTCTCGATTGATCAAAAGAAAACGATTCAACCTAAAATTTCGTTTTTGACCGAGTACCACTGTTTTTGGACATTCAAACTTTTTTTATATTAATCGAACATTTAAATGAGTTTCATAAATTATGTTCTTGACGAGCTAATCACCCACATCGTAGTTGATATTAGTATTCGCATTTGTTAATTAATTGGAGTGAACAGTGTGATATTGTAACGAGTTACCTAGCAACACCTCAATCGACAACTTTGCTTAATGCAGAAAAGTACTTAATGCATAATGCGTGTCGAAGATCAGAGATATCAAAGGAAATATAACCACAATTAATTTTGTAAAACAATGCGTATTAAATTTAATATTTCTTAATAAACCTTATGGAAATAATTCGAACGAAATATCTGTAAATGTGTAATGAAGAAAGTTATTGTATCCTTGAGAATACATTTCGCTTGACTAGGTTAATACCATCTTTACAAGCGTAATATCTCGTAATATCCAAATTCTGTAACAGGATGATGGACTCTCTGGTGTATCGTGAGTGTCCTGCTTGGAAAAGCGCAGTTTGGCATACGATACGAGCACGGTGTCAACTGCCAGGCAACTCACTGGCACTAATACTGTATTCTTTGTTTCCACTCCCGGACGTTTGAGGTACAACGTTGTGTTGATGTTATATTATGAACGCGGGGTGTTCATTTCTCCGTCATATAATTATTTGTTTAGAAATTTTTGTCCTACTGACATTCTGTTAGAAAAGTACCTGATCTTGGATGTTATTATTTGAACTGCACTCGATACCATTATAATGAAATATAATTGTTAATTAAAATAAAAGTTATAAAAACTTTTTTATAAAAAAACAAATTATATTTCAATTTTTTGACAAAGCTCATTTGAGCTGCACTGCCAGCTGCATTGTCCCAAATGTCGCACTGACCGTAATTAAATCAATCTAATTAAACTTGTGAGTAGTGCTTAGGAGTAAATATGTTCTGCGCGTGACTGTTCAATTGCCACGCTTAGTTCCTCTTTCTTCAGTACGAGTTGTATTTAATATACAAAGTGACATCTTCACTTTCGTGTTGCTTTTCAGAATGGATTTCGAATTCACTTTACACACTTTCTGAGTCTCAACTGCACTTCTACTTGAGTGTGCAGTAGCATAACGTCTTAGCTTTCTTTACTTCTTGATCTCCCTTCCGCAACTGGTGCTATGAAGTAATATCTCTGAGATATTTATTTGTGTTTTGTCAAGTGTATCTTGTTACCAAAAAAAGTCAACAAATGTATTGTTCACTAAGGCGATTTACAACTTATGTTAAGAGCATTAAATGAGATTGTAAAATTTTGAAAAATGTTCTGTGTAACGTTCACACACAAGAAATACTCTCGAAAATACTTGACAGCTCTTATTAAGAACTCTTCAGTATGTAATGTTTATTGCTTACTTGCGCGGATTTGGCGGGAGCGTACTTTGGTAGAGCGGCCAGAAAACTAAAGTGTTCTAGAAATGATAGATTTATGAAATCTGTTAATATTGCAAAACGCGTGCCCCAGTTTCATGCTGTTGCATGGTATTCAAGAATAAATCTTCTTTCTGGAACATAATTATTTAGTACCCAATGTCACGCGAAATAGGATGCACTTTTGGCGCTCCTGAATCCATTATACTTCTGCACCTAATTCCCTTAATTTTGTGTTGATACGTCTTGTTGATTACAAATCTCATTTTATTAGACGTTGGTAAGTATGTTGTGGAAGTGCTGTAGTAGTGGTTCGGAAAAGGTTAGTCGTGAAATTGTGTGTGTCCCAAAAATATTATAATAAAGAAAATATGAATACGTTGGACTTGGGGACTCCAAAAACCGCACTGTTACATTACAAATTCACCAATTAAAATGTTCTGTCAATTTGTTTTCGCAATTTAATGGGAAATGTCGATTTGTTTTCATTTTCACTATAACTGAATATGAGGAGGAGTTGCAGATAGACACGTCCGTCATTGTTCATTCTTGGAAGAAATTCATTTACAAATTCTTAAATTATAATGTGAGCCAGTCCCTGAAAATTCTTATTCAGGATGGTACGTTGTTGAAAATTGAAGTACTTTACACAGAATCTCCTGAGAGTTGTAAGTCCTAATACAGAAAGGGTTTTTTCTGGGCGAACTAAAAATATTTGAGAACCACTGAAGTAAATTGAAGAAAACCCTTTTGCAGAATTATCAAATTCTTGAGGCGCTCAATCTTGTCTAAACTGTTCAAAATAACCTTTTTTGCGGATGATACTGTGAGTGCTTGACATGTATAAGAAGCATTCTGTTAAATTTCACAGCTCACAATGTGAAAATCTATCCGATGAATTGCATATTCTTGGCTGTCACTTACTTGGAATTATTTACAGACAGCAGCAATTTTGAGATGGTATGAACATATTTTTCTCAGTCTCACAAAATGGTGGGACTACAACTTTTCGTAGTATTATTTGTGTGCAGGTAATCTTGTGCAACAAATCTCTGGCCCTTTTATTTCTGGGAAAAAAAAACCCTGTAGATGTAATATAATTCATAAATATTAAGACGAGATTGTTCTTGACGTTTAGTATATTATTCTTGTGTGCTTCATTGTTGGCATTGCTTCTAACATTTAAAAAATTACACCCTCTACCTCCCCATCATTTTTTCTAATTTATTGTTCTCTCTCCGTCTGTTGTAGACTGAATTGGGACTACTGACGAGCAAGAACTACATATTTAAAAACAATTCAAGATAATCAAAGATAGTGTATGTTAAATGAGTATATATAACAAATGTAATAATGACATATTGTTAAAATATATCCCCCGGTGAATAAGCTGATAAGTCAAAAAAACTAAATTTTACAGCAGAGCAAAAAGCTACGTTCAACCAATGCTGTATATCGGGGATTAATGATATTCAGACAAAACCTACACACAAATAGTTTCGTTTTAATACCATCTTCCTTTGAATATTATTAATCCTTCACTTACTTCAATTGAGGGTTGCTTTTTGCTCCCCTGTAAAACTAAGGGTATATGACTTGTCAGCTTATTAGTCGGGATCAAAGATATATAATGCTCATTCTGTGTAGTTTTTTTTCAACAATATGAACACATTCTAGAAAAACCTAAAAGAGTCTTCACGCCAATCTGAAACGTTTTTGGGACAATGTGAAGTAGTATTTAAAACAGTTCGTCGGCGCCCCCTCCCCGTGGCGCTAGGAAGCGACAGCTTGTGGCGGCACCTCCCGCGCGTGTGCCGTGTGTGCGCGGCGCCAGACCGGTTGAGGGGGGGGGGAGTATCGGCAAGCGCGAGCGACGCTGCTGCTGCGGCGGCGGCGGCAGCGGGCGCGTGGGCGGGCACACCCACGAGCTCGCGGCGCGGGCGAGCGGGCGGGCGGGCGGAAAACCGCTCGGTGGCGTAGCGGGGGCCGTTTGCGAGTAGCGGGGCTTCGTGCCCGCGGCGGCGCAGCTGCCGGCCGCGCGACGGGACCGCCCGCCCGCCCGGCGCTGCACTCTCGCCCACGCCGGCCGCGCCCACGCCCACGCCCACGCCCGCGCCTGGCCCGCCGCGGTCTGCCACATGCAGTTAAATAAATGGTGCGGCGCACACGTGCGGACGCCTGTTTAGGCGCGCTATGCTTTGCTCGCACTTGAATGTTGTTTTTTTTCTCCCGTGATTTGCTGAGTGGTGAAATCAATTTTGTGATAATAGAATAAAGTATGTGTTCATAAAGTATTCTTTGCTGTACGTGTTTCCAGGGGGGCGGCTTTTCATTTTTCTAAACGAAAAAGAGTAATTTTGTTTTTACCGGGGAAGATTAGTATATGATGCGTAAATATATCTCCTAACGTGACTTTTGTGAAAGTTTTCAAAATATTTATCAGCGTAATATCGTTTACTTCCTTAGCTGTGCATGAATAACGAATTGTTCTACAAAATGTAATGTGGTAAGTATTTTCTATTGTAAATTTTCCTTATGTAAACAATTTCTATACAAATAATCTTTTTATAACGTAATGGACTGGCAAAATATTGTCGTATGTAATTACATCTTCAAAAATTCTAACTTCTTATTATAGAGCCTGTAAATTTTCATAATACCATTTTTCGTCTGAAATCGAACTTAAGACTGCCGATTTTTAACTATCGACGTTCGAATCACGAGTGCACTGATCGAACTCTGCATTTCAAGAAGTCACGTGCTCAGGAGGTTTGAATACGTTGTAATTCTTGTAGGACACATGTCGTCTCGCTACTAGAGTTGGGTACGAGAAGTGTCCGCCCCCACAGTTTGGTGATGATGCGTTAGTTCTTTATGTATAGGATGCTTCACCGTGAGGTATCAACTGCCAAGTTTCAAACGATCCATAAAACATCCCACATAAGGGTGTGAAATAAATATTACATGTGCCTGTTTCTTATTACTGTCTGCAAACGGTTTGGTCCGTAAATCGGGAAGTGAGTCAGCAGTGGAAGCGTTGTGGCTACACCATTTCGAATATTGAATCATAGTTAATGCATATGTTCTATAAGTGGCGTGTGTACATTACTGGTAAATACTCAACCACTGAAGTCAAATGATTTCGAAACTGAGAAGGAAGGTGATTAACCTAAATATAATCATATTGTGAATTTGAGTATTGAATTTGAGAAAGTTTGGAAGTATATGTCACCCTTTAGGAATATTTCGTATCTGACAGGAGTCCATTCCTGAGATTAGAGACACTGGAATCTGGAGATCTAGAGAATAGTGTCAATTTGATCCTCTGATAGATTTATCGTTTTGCCGTCCAGTATATAAATTTAGTAGATTGATGAAAATGATCTATAAATATGAAAGCCTATCTTTAATTTGTTAATATCACTCTATACTTAGATATTGCTTAATTTAATGCTTCCTCAAAAGGAAATGATTAATTAACATAACAAACAACAAGAGTTCGACGACTATGTCTCGTAAATATTATAACTACGAAGAAGAACATGTATCAATATGAACTGTCAATAGAAGTGTTATTGGAAATTGCACTGCAGAAACAGAATGAATAGAAAAAAGGAAAGCAGAAAAAATTTCTTTCAATAGGACAATTAAATTGGGATGATTTATTGGAAGCATGTTTCAGTTCAACAGTGATTCTCTTTAGCGATCGTTGGACTCTTGTAGAGAGGACTTCTAGTAATTAAGAGCGAACATGAAACTCTTCTATGCAGAGAGGTGTTCAACCTCGCACGAGAGAGAGAGAAAGAGAGAGAGGGAGAGTGCGACAGGGAAATTGATCACGGCATCATAAACAAAGTTCCTGTCTGGCCTTTGACCGCGGGACGCGAATGAATGCGGTTCATCTGCACCGCACTTGTCACTGGGCGTCAGTATGCAGCTCGCAGCGGCGCAAAACCCACCCGTGGCGCGATGATATTTCCTGTTAGCAAGTGGACTTGACAACCAGCATTAGCATCAATTATTCGCGAGTGTCCGTCTTTGTTGTCACAGAGGACAGCGGGAGCGGAGCCCAGCCGAACCGAGCCGGGCTGGACCGGCGCCGGACGACGCGGGTCTGGAGCGGGTGGCGCCCGGGAAACGAATCGTCGGGGCTCTCGATAGAATTTACAGCGTCCAATGAACGAACGAACGAACCATCGGAAGCCGCCGTCGCTTTTTACCGCCGTCGTTTTTTGTGCGTGCCATTCCGACCTTCAATTTGTGTTGAGATTACGGAGGCCTTTTTGACATCTTAATGAGGTTTTAAATTGAGTCCCCGCGGGCAGCGGGTACGGAATACGCTGAGTCGCCGGGCGTTTGTTTAATACTTTACGTGGCGCGGGTACGCACGGTGTGTGTGCGGCCGGTCGGGGCTGACGGAGGATGGGGCGCCGCGACGGCGGTGGGCGGGGCACGCAAGGTCACTCTTGTCAAAAACACTGGATCAAAAGACACAGATATTAGAAGGAAAACTGGCACATCAAAAGTATAATTGATTAAATAGTCCCGTTTTAAACGGCAGTTATTTATAATTATGCGGAATGTGATACATAGTCAATAGAAAACATTTGGGATTATAAGGAGAAAAGGAATGAATTGCATTAAGGAATGAAACTTTCATTATATTCTGTAATTTGTGGATTTGAGAACAATAGTTTCAATAGTGACATTGGAACATTTTCTGCATGAAAATAGTTGTTAGATGTCTTGGAAATAATAATAGAAAACTTAATGTAACGTAAACTAAAATTAGTTGTTCTGTTTATAATATTTTATTTATTTTCATTTTATTTTTATTATGTTATTTTATTTTTTTCCATTGAGTTTTGTCTATAGTCGATGGAAATGTTTCGATAAAAGTGTTGTCTATAGTATAATAGGTAATGGGTAAATCCTGTAAACAAATTACGAATAAAAAAATTGAATTGATTGAATTGTCGTCTTCGGAATCGTAGGACAATATCGTTTGCGTCCTGGTATATCGTTTTGTCACACTGTGCGGCGTGGGCGAAGATTGCTCCGCGGGAAGCGAGGGCGGAGCGCTCGCAGTAGTGCTAAGAAACAGCTGTGATTCTCAGGCGCTGACGTGAATAGGCGACGTGCAGAGTTGACGACAATCGCGAGCGCCTAGAGGGAGGTGATTTGTGTCAGTGCTATCGAGATGCAAATAAAACGAAAAGGTATTGTAATACTGTGAAAGAGCTATTATTCTCGGCCATTTTACAAACGGGATTTTCCTCCTTTTAGATTTCTCTGGAAAGTTTGGAATGATTTTTAAAATGCCTTGAAATTGTGTTAATTGGTGCGTTGAGCACAGAGAACATAGTATGTTGAAAGACGCAATAAATATCAACTTTTTCTGATCGTTTTGTCTGAGCGTGACAGGAAGAATTCATTGGATTTATGCATAGGGATTGGCATATGTTTAATTTCCTTGAAACTCCATGTCCCCTCTTCATTATTGTTATAACTAAAATTCATAAACATTAGTGAGTATTTTCCCTTTATTATCTTCATTTTACGCGATTGCGCTCTAACTGGTGCCCTTGATTTTTTCCAGCGTTCCGAAACAATTGAACGAACCAGGGGTATCACGTTACGAGAACAATACACAAATTATCAATGATTTCGCCAAAATTAGCTTCATTTCATGAAAATGAGTTCATCTAAATCTGTTCGTTCAGCACAATCGAGCTGGAGGATTAGAGGAGACTGGAGCGTGCTGGGGCGAAGTGAGAAGGAAACGTAAAGGGGTGGAGCAAGACGGACATCAGGAGGTAGAACTACAGCAAGTCTTTTGCTGGGCGTCTGCACCGCAGTGGCGACGGAAGCAGGAAGTACGGCGGGAGTGGCAGGCGCGTGGGTGACAGCGCCGGGAGTGGATTTGGCATGGGCGTCACGTCGCGGGACGGCGGGCGGCAAATGAGGGATTTCAGCGCCCGCAAGCGCGCTCGCTCGCGCCACGGAGAAGCCGCGCCCCCTCCCTGCCACGTCGTAATGAGCGATGCAGCGAGTAACACGCCGCTTCCGCCTCGCCCTGCGTCAACCCCGGCGCGGCGGCCCCGTTGCCCCCATCCCACCCCGCTCTCAATGCCTCGCCCCACTAGATCGCCCGCTAGCCACCCCTCAACGCCATACCATGCCGCGCCTCTTTCCGTCCCTTACCTCCCAGTGCAGCTCCGCCCCGTCCCGCCCAGCTCCGTTCCGTTCTTTCTCGTTCCACTCAGTCCCGCCCCGCACCGTCTAGCGGCGTCCCCGTCCGTCCATCCCCGCCACACTTCCATCCAGCCCGGCTCAGCCCTGCCCACTCAACCGCGGTGCCCTGTCTTTCCGATCTTCGTCATCGTCACCAACGCATCGCCGGTGCTGCCCCGCCCCTCTCCGCCGCTTTGCATCCGCCTGCTGAGCGCCAGCGCTGGAGTGGCCGCGTCTCGCGGGGCGCTTCGTTAGGGCGTGATTGGCGCTTCATCGCGCCGCGGGGGCGCCCGCCCGTGCAGAGCCCCGTCGCGCCGGGGTGGGGCGGGGCGGGGCGGGGCAGGGCAGGGCAGGGCGGGGCGGGGCGGGCAAACGCCTGCAGCGCAGAGCGGCGCGGCGCGGCTCCTCGGGCTGGTTGAATGCGCGCGGGAACGCGCTCAACTCGATTGCGGCGGGGCGTGAGTGATATGGAAACTGTGCACCCGCGAGCCGTCCATTAAATTTTCGAGTACTCACGTGTTGAACGGTGCGCTTTTCCCTCTTCAGAAAAGGATTCAAGTGAAGTGAAATTCGTGATTATAATACACATATATTTTTTCAGTAATAGAAACTCTGTAGGAATAATAACTTTGTTATTAATATCCTGAAATATTTACTAATGTTACAGAAATTATATCATTTTATTGAAATTACTCTAACTGTTAACCATACACTTTTGTCTGTTTTTCAAAGAAAGTGTAACTTTTCATATGTGAAGTTTTCGTTAAGGTGACTATCGTTTCGTTTCTGTAACTGCTTGACGGAGTGTAAATGCCTTTTTGCAGGTGTTATGTAATCTGCATCACGCTCATACTCTTCAGCTGTTAAAAGAGTAAATCAAAATCCGAATTGTTTGTTATATATTAGTTATTTCTGGATCCCATTCATGTCTGTTGTGATCGTTTGATCGTTTTACATCGAATATTAACTTGTCAAGTTTCCTTTCTATAAAAAAAGGGGAAATTTTTTAAACAAATATCGTTCTACTATAACTGGACATAGTTTCTTCTAGTGAGAGCGAGGTTTTTCATAATGTTTCCTTGAATGTTCTGCTGGTGAGATAATTCAATGGGATAGCGTTCCCTTCACTATGGTGAGTGTCCATTTGGTATTGTATTGATTTTGTGTTGTTGTGTTGTTCTTTGGTTGTTTTGTATAAAAATTAAAAGTTTAAAAGGATCTCTTTTATAGTAGATATGTTTGATTTTGAGATAATTTTACTTAATTTTACTCAATAGACTTATACTTTTGTGACAATTGTAGTGTTTGTGAACTATTCTAGTAATTACATTAATTGATATGTAGAATAACAGTTTCTGTGTCCCATTACTTCAGCACCTGATGATGTAACAAAACGAGTTACGAAACGTTGTGTAATTGTTGAAATAAATGATTGTCATAAAAAACTTTGGATACTTTTATTTGTAAACATATATTGACAATCAAGAACAAATATTGATTTCTTCTCATTACCAAAGAAAATCATATTTTGAGAATATACGAAATGGGATTGCCCGATTGAAGACCGTCGCCCTTGGAGGAGCACGCGGCAGTGCGGCTTGCCTGGTGGGAGCAAAACGGCTAATTCGCCGAGCGCGTCTGCCAGGTCTCCTCTCCCGCTCGGGCCGTGCCAGTGTCGCGCTCGTGCGCCGCTCGCTCAGCGCACCGTCGTCGTCGCTGGGCGCAGACACGCGACGGGCGTTACGTCACGTTCGCCAGGCTGGCAATGTGCGACGGCGCGCCGCACATAACAGGACTTGGGCGCGGGGGCGGGCCTCGCGCCGTCCCGCGCCGCCCCGCGCCGCCCCGCCCCCGCGCCGAGCCGCGCTCGCCGGCGGCTTCTTCCGCGTGGCGGACGGGGCCTGTTATTTTCTATTCAGCTCCGTTCTAGTGATTACAGCGCTGGCGATCGCTATAGTCTTGCTGTGTTAGCTCGCGCTGCCACGCCTCTCCTTGCAAACCCCGCCCGGATACCGTCTCGCTCCGGCGTTTCGCCTTCTCCGATCTTCCCACTATCGTCGCTCTCAGTGCCATTGGCGTGCCTCTTGTCTTCGCCTTTACAACCCTCCGTCGCCGCGCTATCATTACTGCCTTGCCTCGCCACCGCTTCTCCTTCATCTTCTCCGAGCCGACAACGCCTGGTCGTGGTATCCGCCGCTGACGCCGTCGTCCTTGCATCTCTACCGGATTTCGCAACATCCTAGTTTGTTGTCGTCAGTAGAACTGTCGCGTCGAATAAGAAAATTCTTTGGGATATCGCAAATGGTACTGGCATTTCACCAAGTGAATCCAAGAAGTCACTCTTGTCGGCTTATCCTCAGCTACCTCCTTGTTCGCTGACAGCAACGCCAACGTTCTTGTATCTTCTTGAGTGTACCTTTTCAAATCTCCCACCATCTTTCTATCGTCACTATAAGCAGCGCGGGCAACCTTTGAAAGATAATTCTTTCCGGCATTGCCAATATCGCCGCCAGTTGCACCGGGTGCCTGACCTAAAGCTCTCTCGCCTTCATATTCTGTTGCTAGTGTTCAAGGCAGACACTGCGACGTGCCCTCAGCGGCGCACCACAAGGGCCCGTGCCTCGCCCTTGCGGCCCGCACGACGCGCCGCGCCGCGCCGCGGTTGCCTGGGGTTTATGGCACCGACGCTGCGGCCGCAGACAATGGAAACTTTCCTGGAGTTGAGACGTTTCGGAACCGAAAAATATGGCGGGCGGAGGCGCACGAGGGCGGGGCGGGGGCGGGTGGTGGTGGCGCGGCACGGCTCCTGCGGGCCTTGCACCATAAACCGGACGGCCCTTTGTGGGCGCGGGAAGAGATATACGGCCTTGGGCTCCGGGTTGCAGCGACGCGCCGCCACTCTTCGTCCGTCCGACCGCCGGCTCGCCCTTTGTCGCCCTGCACCGCGTGGGCGCTTTGGGCTGGGGAGCTTTCAGCGCACGCCGATCGAGGCTTCGTCTTGTCTTGGTTTCATTGTAACGGCTCTGCCGCTTCGTACCAAACGGTGTGATCTTTTGTCTTTGTAAGTGTTGTTCTGAAAGATCTGAAGTGGTTGATGAAATCTCGCCTAGCCAATTGCTTAGCGAAATAAAGTGTAGTTCCGAAGTAAATTGTCAAATTCTCAGTGGAGGCGATAGGAAACGAACCAATTAAACAGTGCAATCATCAAAGGTATGATGATTACGGTTGAAAGAAGAAACTTCCAAACGTCTTCGTTGATCAACTGAGCAGGATTCCAATATTACTTGAAGGATATGAAATGGTTTCAAAATTACATAACACGAAGGAATAATAATTAAGATATTTAATAGAATAAGATTCGCTCCACTGATGTTTCCCACCCCCTTCCTTTCATCAACAACGCCACTGAACGGATAGTACCTACCAATGTAGAGCATTGTATTTGATTCGTTAACATTTCTCAAGGGAAGAAAAGATTACGTCACCTTTTGGATTAATATGCTTGATCTTTTTTTTTCTCATGTTGGTTGATAATATGTGTTAATGATTCCTTATCATTTCGTGTCTAATGGCAGACAACTCGTCAGTATCTACGTACACATCGCCCAACCACAGAATCAAGTTAATTTCTTCGTTTACTGCTTGATGAAATTGCAGACAAATAGTCAATTTGTTTTCTAGGTTGTTAGAAACTGATGGAGAAGTAGTGGAATGCATTGTTGACATTTTTTATATGTACTTAACCGTATGGTTTAGTAACGTGGCAGAACATGTTTCTTCCCTGAGTAAACACCATTGTCTTCAAGAAGCACCTCACTTATTACTCCAAAAAATCTCTGTCTGCCTCTGGCAATATGCCTGGGATCTTTTGAAAGTGTCAGTCCAAAGTATACATAAGAAAAGGTGCATAAGATATTGCGTAATTATTGGCATAGTCAATATTTTGTTCATGACGTCGAATATTTTTTTATTTATCAATATACAATGATAAAATTTTTTGGAAAAGCTGAGTTCATGTTGCCAATAAAAATGTTCACCAGTGCTGGAGTGAAATTTCAAATACACTGATTTTAGGACACTTGGAGAAATATTCTACGTAAACTTTTCGTTTGGTTGAATTACATTTTTAAGACTTATACCAAATTTGTTTGATAGCAAGCTATAATTTGTTTTATCTGGCTTATTTGTCTTGTACTAAGTTTTTGCCTTTGTGTAAAACTATGATTTTGTAAGGAACTATGATATTGACTGATGGAGTCAATGTCATGAAATATATCAAATATTGAAGTAAGCTTAAAAATAATCACAAAACAATGTGTCAAGTTAAAACTAATAAATGAAATTGAAGTTTTAGATAATGATTGCTAAGTGAGTAAAAACGTTGAACACGTTAGAAATTGGAACCTCTCAGCGGCGCAGTTTTTTGGAATGGAAGTGAGCTAAGCTATTGTCAAGGTCGTTTTACGTGATCTTTTATTATATACGTGAATGGAAATGAAAAAAACAAATATTGACATTACCATTTTAAATGACACCTTACTGCATACCACAATTGCCAGTGTTTCCGCGGTTACTCGCTAAACGCCTTCCAAGATCCTTCCCCGCTTCAATTTCGTAACCAGCTTCGCCGCGGGAAGTGTATCTTGCGCCAAAGTAATACCTACGAAAGCCGCCGAAAACAACGTTGCGGCGGCGCCAGAAGCGGGCAAAGTTGGCGCGAGCGAACGCGGCGCTGGTCCCACCTGCGGCGCGGCTGCTGAGGGAGGGGGGAGAGGGGGCGGGGCCGGGCGCGGCGCCGCACGGCGCAGAGGAGGCGCGGAAAATGTAATTAGTTTTGAAATAATTATGTATGGAGGGTTGCGGAGCACACGTCGGCGTCTGCAGGCGCTGTGCGGCGACGCACGGCGATGGCGGTGGAGGCGACGACGCGACGCGTCAGTGCGTTGCCGAGAGTTGTCGCCCGGTGGGCGTCCTCCGACGCGTGGTGTAGTGAGAATGAATGAGTTGATTCAACAGCTGTGATTAAAATGTAAAAAAAAAAACGGTATGAATCTTGTGTGAATGGAGAAAAACCGAGATCAGTAATGAAAAAGAAACACAAATCAATGAACGTTCCTGGGTATTACAAAACATTTTAAGCCCTCCCTCTGACTGCAGCGCAGTAAAATACGAGTAAGGCTCAGCGCCGCAGAACGAATTAAATTCCCACATCGGCAAGTCTACTGTGGAGGGGAGAAAAAGCGTCGTCCAACGGTCGGTGCGAGCATTTGTCACCGTTGCTTACTTCGGACTCCGATCGTTCGACTGTGCTCTGAATGTTATCACTAATTGATGGAATAAAGAATGGTAGGCAAAAATTGCCTTACATGAATATTAAAGGTGGTTATTTTATTGTGGATTTGGCTTTTCAATCATTTCAACGGAGGTCTCTCGTATAATCTGAAAAATGTAAAGACCAGAAAAGATTTGGCGTATGTTTCTGTAATCTATGAAAAAGTGACATTGCAGGAATCTTATTTTTATTTACCTTTGTATTTTTAGTTTATTCTCTGTTGAAGTGTATGAGCTTGCCGATTCATACATTGACCATGATAGAGCATTAAGTTTGTCACCGTTTGACTATTATTAATATCTACGGTTGAGTACATTTCAATATTATTCTCTGATACATGAATTTATTTCTCTCATTAATTTTTATTTTTCTTATGGAAGGATTCTCATGAATCCTGTTATTTACGAAAAATCCCCCCCTCCCCCGTGAGACTGAGATTATCACGAAGTGCGTTCGTTGAAACGTGCGTCTCTTGAAATCATCCAAGCTGAACACTAATCATATAATTTCGAATCGCATTCTTGGAAATACCGGTATTACGTAAAACATTCAGATGTAAAATTTACTTAGAAAGATATTCGCCAAGTATTTACTGCTACTGCAGTCCAAACTTTTTGACTTTCCGCAGTACATTTAACTATCATTTGTTTTACGTGAGATTCTCGTAAAAATAGCGTCTCAAGACAAAACCATATTATTGTAAAGTAATAAGGAATGTTATGTGTAGTTTAAAAATAATTACCACTCTTGTTCGTGCTTTCCTTTCGTTTGCTGAGAAGTAACGGCGGGTTCCTGGAATTGCCCACACGGTATGGAACGTCGGACACAGTCTACTTCCCAGCTTCCCCTGCGCCCCGCCGTCGTCGCACGGCGACGGCTCCTCGGCTGCCGCTCCGCCCACTTGCCGCACGCCCGCGCACCGTCGAAGGAGATGGCGTCTCCGAAACATTTAATTTCAAGTTTATTACAAAGTTATAATGAGGCGCGCGCGCAAAAGTGGGGCTGGCGACATGGGGCGGGGCGGGGCAGGACGGGGGGGGGGCGGGCAGAGAAGGTGCGTCTCCGCAGGCGTGTGTGCTGCGCGTAGGGCCCCGGTGCCCTTTCGTCATCTTTAGGTGTACGCTAGGGTTGGCAACTACGTTCATGTAAAAGAGAGGACACTCAATGAGCTAAAAAAAGCATTCACACATTTCTTTTTATAAATGTTTAATTTATTAAATTACGCGTTTCTAGATCTAATACATCTATATAAATAATATAATTATAACATATGTATTATGAAATCAACATATAATCTATATATATAAAAGAAAATCTTATTTTACAAGTACATAATTTTCTTCTTGATAAATTTGTCCTTTTTACTTTCTCTCCTTACGAATTCCTTGTAAGAAGAGAAAGTTATGTAATCGTACCCAGGAAAACGGAGAATTTTCGCCAGAAAAACTCTTATAGCTGGGCTCAGGTATCGAAAAAGTGAATAAATCCTGTTGCTAAATTTAGAAAAGACTAGTGGTGCTAATGAATAGCACAGACTTTCTCGCTCTTCTTAGGTTTCTGAACTCCTTTGCCTCGACTAGTTTTGGGGTTATATCTTATTCCTTTCCCACCTGCCATCTTTTGCCGCCCAAAGGAATTTTTTTCAGATTTTCTTAATTTTTTTATGAGGCTGACCGTGGGTCTCTTGTGTGGAGAAGTGGTATGAGTGCCAACAAGTTAACTCGGAGGAACTGAGATCGAGTCTCGGAACGGAAAAAGGATTTTGTTGGTTGAAATCACTTTTCCTGGTTTATGTAATAGAATAATATTGTGAAACATTTACATCCAATGCGAGAAAATATGTGCTTTGGCTGCCCCACTAGTTTTATATTTGGTAGCTTGCGGAACAGCTTTGTTATCTGTTATAAAATCGTAAAAGACTGAACAACTCATGTCAGGTGTTAGTCATGTGATAAAATAAATGTAAACAAATGTTTAAAATTTAGAAAAATGAAGACATTTAAAATACAAAAGAGGACGTGAGGACAATTGTCGTCAATGGAGAACTGTCCTCCCCAATGGAGGATGGTTGGCAACCCTATAGGGTTGCCGTACTATATGGTGTATGCCAATATTGATGCAAATGATTTCATCTGTATACGTTTATTTAAAAAAGTAGCTTGCAAAATAATTAAGAATGTATTATAAGATAACTGAATTCAGAGGAAGAGGATTTGTCTGGATGCCCATTGATTTTATCTCCCATTGGTCCTGATTGCATGTTCTTTGTAAGACATAATATGTACCTTTATTTCCAGATTTCAAAAATTCATTGTAAATCCTCAAGACTTGTAGATCTCTCTGGTTTGATCACTTTCTGTGACTTGATTCAACTGTATTAAAGTTCAGCATTTTTATTTCAAAACTGATGGACCAGAGAGTGTTCCATAAAACAGTGGTCTCGCGAAAATCTAGATTTCCTGAGGATTGAATACACTTAATTACCTAATATATACAGTATAAATGCTCTTAACTTTATTCGAAATTCATAGTAATCAATTTTGTCATTTTCACTCTTGTTTTCGAATTTAATTGGAAAGTATTAATTTACATTACATGACAAGAAAGTGTGTGTTTTCTTGACTAAATGGGAGAGTTCCCTGATGTTCCGAGTCTAGGAATCAGTCGTGTCGGGGAAAGTAACTTTTGTATTATATTTTATTCGAGATCTCGATATTATGACAATTTGTCCGTGAATTTAAAAGTAATTGATGATCATGAGAACATTGTACGTATTTTTCCATTCGAGAGTTGATACTTATTGTATCTTTCAGTGCAAGTATGGAATGTACTTTCGGTACGTTTCCAGGTTGAAAAGTTGAACTTCTGTGTCCGTGTGTATGTAAGTATGCGTCTCTTTCTTGATGGTCTCGATGAATAATTAATTTAAAAAAATAATTTTAATATGGTTCGATATTAAATTTATTCTACCTGAAATAAATATTTGCAATAACAATTTTTATTGTTAGTGGCTTGTGATATTTGATTTTACTTAAAAAAAATAATATAGTATATGTTCATAATATATTTTTTTGTTATATGATTTTGGTATTATAACAGTTTTTCCATGAAAAAGCGTAAAAAAACTTGTTAAATGTTAAACGGCAAAATTTCATGTAAATGAACAGAGTCGTTCACTTGCGACTGGCAGAGCACCAGGGGCGAGGGACATCGCCGTCAAGGCATGCCGTCTACGCACGTGAGAGGGATTGGTTGGAATTAATGGTTATGTCTCTAATGTAAAAATGTATGAATGTTGTGTAAACGAAAAACAAATTACCAAATATTTCGAATATTTTGTAACAATTAGCTCTAAGGGGAAAGAATTCTTCAAATTAGGTTGGCCAAAGAGCCTACAAAAAAATTCTCCTTCTAGATTTTAGATTAGGTGGTTTTGACTAGTATATTTAAGAAAAAATCCTCCCGCTAACTAATAAAGTCGCAAGACCATAGAGAAATAAATGTAAATGGCCCTTTGAAGCAATACACTCCCATCCCCAAGAGGCTGTTGTGAAGGGAACATATAAAAGGACTACGCACACACGCAACCCTCCGCCGCGTGCGTCGCGCTCTGTGAGCGGCGGCGGCGCGCCGTGCGTTGCGCACGACACGCTGATTTCGGACGCGCGACGTGCGCCGGGGGCGTGACTGCACCATTCACGATTATGTTCACCGTATGCTTTTCCCCTGTCCTCACGTTATGTATTTGGAATGCAATGGAATGATATCCTACATTTTGTTTTTGTTAGATGACACTTCGAATGATAAGCGCGCAATAAAAATATTCACCAGGATGGTAAACTTCAGCTATTTCTAGAAATAATGTGAGGTGGAGAGTTAGTGGTTTAATGTCTAGCTCATGCGACTTCTCCGCTGCGGTCCGGGTTCGATCCTCGGTCTAACCATGTGGTTTTTGTAGTGGGCAAAGCGAGTTCTAGGCAAGTTTCCTCGGACTTCTCCCGTTTCCCCTACCTCTGTCAACCACCATTTCTCAATCATCCTTCTTATCATTATCGCAGTCATCTATTCCGATCATGTGGCCGTGGCAGTGGATGGTTTCATGAGCCAAAAATAAATAAATTCCACAAATTGTGAATTTACCGGCGAGTTCAACTGTTAAAGAATTCTTTTTTTTCTAGGTTCGAATATCTTAGCGTCCGGGTTCGTGGTTGACCGTATCCTCAAGGTTCTCCAAGAAACCTATTAAAAATTAAAGTTTAATAATACAGAAATTAGAAAAAAATTTAATTGTGGCTCTTTTTGTCCGATGTTCTGTCTGGCTACGACCATTACCTACTACAGAATGTGGAACCGAAGAA
Source organism: Teleogryllus occipitalis (assembly GCA_011170035.1). Classification (NCBI taxonomy): domain Eukaryota; kingdom Metazoa; phylum Arthropoda; class Insecta; order Orthoptera; family Gryllidae; genus Teleogryllus; species Teleogryllus occipitalis. The sequence goes on from BLKR01000371.1 coordinate 243,790, forward strand.
CGTTATCCAAGCGCTCCGAGAAGAGTTGTTCGGAAGAGAACATTCTTTCAGTGCATAATCAGGCTGCTTATTAAAAAAATTACAAGTACTTACTCTAGAACATTCCGTTGCATTCTTATAAATTTGTATTAGAATATAATTTCTTAGTTGCAATTGTTCTATAAAAGACGATTATCCCGCTACCGTTATCGTATATGTTACACATAATAAAATTATCCTACGATGTGGTAACACTGCCGAAGAACCTTTTCCTTCCGAATGATCCAAGCTCTGCAGCCAGCGGCGCCCGGGCAATACATTCTCTAGCGACCTGTTGTGTCATCCATCGCATGGGTGTCTAGGGCCGCCTCGCTGGCGTCAAGTTGTCATCACACCTGCATTGCAACTCTCTGTGGGCACTCTCTTCGCATAGCGATGGCGATTTCGAACGCAAGGTTTAAAGGTTGACAGGTGAGGAAGAGCGGAAGATCGTCTTTCTTGATATTTGTGCATTTTATTCGCGAATCGGGAATATGCTGTTTCTATGAGTTTCATAAACTACTTTGTTCCCATAAATACATTGTTTCCACATTGGTCTTGCAACTGAGTCAGAGTTCTTGATACTATTATTCTCACTTTCAAAAATATACAATATATAATAACTTGCCTTCATATCGAAAATAGACTAATATAGAATACAATTTAAGAAATATAGAACAAACTTGATAAAATTCATCTCATTATTAAACAAACAAAAGAACTTAACTTACAAGTAACATGCATTTTATTGCATTGCTAGGATTAGCTGTTTTATGTCATTATCATAGCCTAATAACCAAGTATTTATTTGGAAAATATTCGAAGACGTATTATTTTTCAATTCATATAATACACTGACAAGACGTTTATTCAAACAAAAAAAGTGTGTCCTCACATATTAATTTGTAGGATGTCGGTAAGAAAATTCTTACTTCTCTCTTAGAAAAAAAAAACACCAAACGTTTAATAATAATGTTTCATTAATAGTTACATTTAAGGTAAGATTTGAAAAACAATACACGTATTACAACTGCGCCCGTTTCCCTACAGCCTACAGACATAGTGTATCTTAACTCCAGCGACGGCCAGACTGCTATACAATACACTCTTTAAAACGGCCAGCTCTCAAATGCCCGCTGGTCGTGAGGCTTCTGCTTGCCAACAATCGGCCGGTCTCGGGCAGAGGCGTACGGTGACAATTTTAGTTCGGGAAGCACTTTTGAAGTCAAAAGTATAAAAAACGTAAAACAGTTAAAAATGATATGAATTTTCACAAAATGTGAATATTAACCCGGGAAAGATAGCGTCTTGCAAACAAACGTAACCGGTCGCCTGGGAGAAAACGGACCCGAGGGAAAATTTCGTTGCGTAAATGCTTTCTGATATCATAAACAAATATAATTCGGTATTTATGTGACTTACATTCTTAACCTTATTTATCGAGTACTTTGTTATTTAAAATTATGAATATAAATTTATAAAATCCATCAATGCATTAAAGAATATTTTTCTTTCATAAAATGTAAAATAAAGGCAAAAACTTTCATATATGGTGAATGTTGATTTGAAAATGTATGTATACAGTCCAGTAATAATGTTTTTCACTATCTTTATATACAATGGAAATGATGTGCATTCTACTGATTTCTTACACTTTTCACATTCTCTGGATGCTTCGCTGTTTAAATTCATGGGACAAATTTCAGGTCTTGTTAGTTCACTTTCCTGCTACTTGTATTTCTTCTGAATACAATTATTGTGCTATTTTACTATACGCTATCAACTTTCGCGTCTTGGCACGTGTCTTCATACTATCTAGGCACGAGTCTTCACATCACGGCCCGAGTCCCCATTAAAGTTTAGGATGTCAGTAAGGAAACTTTTGCTCCTGTCTTAGAAACACCAAACGATTAATAATAATGTTTCATTAATCAATTTGGTACATTTATGGTAAGATTTGAAAGACTACCCACGTATTACAACTCCACCCGTTTCCCTACACAGCTTACACACATACAGTCTCTCTATTAACTTCAGCTACAGCCAGACTGCTACAAAATACAGTCTGCTTTTTAACGGCCAGCTCTCAAAGGCCGTCTGAAGGGTAGTGCGGCTTCTGCTTGCCAACAATCGGCCGGTCTCAGGGCAGCCAACTTCTGCACCTCACTAGGGCGGCCAACCTCCGCGCAAGATCCACGCGGTCCTGCAATATTATCACTCTTACGAATCATGACCCTAGGACTCACCCTGTACTCGAAATGCAGTAATTGTAGTAATTCACAGCATTTCACCGCTATTGGTGCCTTGAAACACCCCAAAAAAACTGAGTTTCTAGTTATTTTTAATGTACTAAAAGGATCTACCCAAAAATAATGTCAATCCATTTGCTTCATTGAAAGGAAGCAAGTGAGCTGTTGATTATCTCTGTAGGTACCATAAGTCGCTCAAGACACGTTTTTGTTGCCTAAACATGCAAGAGAGGGAGCATTTTCGTAGAATCTTGTGGATACATCTTCAAAAAAAATCATCAGCTCCCCGCCAGGAGACAGAAACGCTTCGAATGACACCTCGTCTGTCTCGATTAGTGCACGAAAAATGGTGTACCCGTGAGTGACGGACGAACGCAGGTAACTCGAATACTACGAAAGGATATTCTTTCTTTTGTATACTTATGGTTAATTTTATTTTATTTTCCATTCAAGCGTCATTCATACTTTATTTACATTATTTACATAACCAAGTAATCCGACCCGAATACAGTCCTCTACAGATTAGGTAGCGATGCTCCCTCGCCCTGGCAAAAGCGGCTCTCTCCCTAAGGTGATCAACGGAGGGGCCGAGTGCCGGTGGGGAGGCATACCAGGGGCCACGGAGTTGAGTACGCGAGATGCTCACCACAAGGTAATAGCTGATAGGCATAATTTGGTATTTGTGGATGCTTTCGGGATGCCGAGAACACGAGTCGTGCAAGCACGGAGGTACTCTACTTGTCCCGATACTGTATGGCTCTCACTAAGGTGCCCCCACATTACATGTTTAAAAAGGAACGGGTAAAGCGTCATTATCCGGAATATGTTTGAACCCTTTTATCAGACTTTTCATCCGTATCATCGCCAAGGAATAGAGGAAGAGAGGCGAACTACTACCCAACAGACTGAACAAACTGATTAATTGTACTGTGTAGACTGAAGAACACAGTGTAAATATTGTAAATTTTACTTTGGGACAAAGGCAGATCAAATATACCACAACATGTAATAACACGGTCTAAATGGAATCCTATTGACTATAGCATTTTTCTAACTAAAGTGTAATGTCCACAATTAGACTCTCAATGAAATTTCTCTGTACTCGTTGATATGAGTCTAAATTGACCATTTGCTTAAACGTGGACAAAAAATAAACTTTTTGTTGGGGGGAGGTAGAACGGACTGGCTGGCCTCTCCCCTTCCAATAGTGCACTTTTCGTTCTGTCGCTCTGGCTGCTATTCAGGCCGTATCTAGGTGGCTAGACAAACCACATTAGCTTGCATGAAGGTCTTGCTATTGAGGAATTTTTTCTCCCCAATTCGCGACTTAAATGGAAACTGCGACAAAAAATTCTGTCCAAAGGCCAAAGGGAGCGATATGTGATATCATCGAATAAAAATTCATGTTTGGAAATTCGCTGAAAATCATCAGTTTGTGAAACTGTCGTGGGCAGAGATTTTAACCCTGATCACATTTGGGACGCAACCTAATAATGGTAGGAATCCAAACCTTAATAGGAACTTTCATTCCAGAACCAAACAATGAGCTGGTGCGAGGTAGCCAGGCCAGATTAGATAGCCTAAAAGTGTCGTACAACTTGCAGGTCGAGTTCTTGTGACTAGCAATTTGCATCGTCTTACATTCGACTTCAGAGACTCATTGCAGCATCTAGAACGCTCTCCGCGATGGTCCGGAGGCGTTTTTCTGCTTCTAGGAAGTTTTTTTTTCCCGGGCGGGATCCCCTCCCGGCTGCCTCTCCGGCGCGGCGCCAGGGGGATTTGTGAGGAGTGCGGCGGCGAAGGGATTAACATTTTCGAACGCAGCATTAGGGCGGCGGGTGGCTCTAATCCCGTAGTTATGTGCGTGGGCGCTGTTGAAGGTGGTGGCCTCTCTCTTTCATAACGGCAAGTGCTTTTTGTATTAGAGCTGAGTGCGACTTGTTTTTATGGGTCCCCGGCGTGGGACAATTCTTTCCACTCAGATAGCGCCAACGTAGTGATGAAAATAGCGTCGTTGCCTCTTGCGCTTTGAAAATACTTTAATGGTTGTGTGCGTCGCGAGTTGCGCGACTAACTTCCTTGCTTCTGAGAGACTTCCCTTGAAGTACGTACTAGAAAGCGTTTACATTACTGAGAATAAGTACTACCTTGCGTCTCCTCATATACTTCGAAATTTGCACTCTCAGGAGATTATTTGTCAATGCTTCTAATTTGTGTTTCTCGATTGTTTTTACTTAGAATGACTTCCAATACCTATTATTTACAATATTATTATACTTATATCTAAAATAGGGACGTATGCCCAAGGGAAAAAATTCGCCGTTTTTCGCGCAACATTACATAACTTTCTCTCTACTACTAAAACACTTGGATGTAGAGTAATGTAATCATAAAGAAAAATATTTCAGAAATATGTAAACTGTTTTTCAGTTCCAAAAGAAAGAAATATTTTTACGAGGAAAAACTTGCTAAGAAATAAACATAAATGTGAACTGTGTTAATTAGGTCTTTCCGAAACATTAGGCAGCTTTGAACCTTTTCTTTCTTCTTTGGTCGCAGTTGTCGGAAAAGAAGGGTGACCAGGTGGACAGGCGCATTCGCGATTTTCGCTATCCTTCCGAAATCTGTAAGAATACAATTTTTCGTTGTGCAGCATCTGTCATGCTGTTCTCCTCCCAACATCCAACGTAGCAGAAATTCTTCTTTCACTTGTTAGATTTTCTTCAGTTTTTCTCAGGTTGTTAATTACCCTTTTATGAGGAACAAAAGTATTGGGAAAGAAACAACAAACATAAATCATGTGTATTTCTCGTTGTTCTAAGTGAGCATTTGTGGGTGTGGGTGTGTATGTGTGTGAGTGTGAAATACAGTGCGCAGTAGTCGAAACTAGAGTGGTAAAATTTGCACAATGACGACCCGCTGTTTCGGCATTGTTCGTAATAAGCGACACAGACGCCCTGACGAGAGTTTGAACTTTGTTGTTACGAGTTTTTTCTCAGTTTCGGGACTTTGTCAAGAACCAGATGTTTCATTTTCACGAGAAAATATATCATGAGAATTATCTTGGAGGAAGAATTGACCGTGTAATTTTGGAATTTTTTATACTCAGAACTACGTGAAAAGACAGAAAATTGAAGGTTTGTCATTTCCCCTCCCAGGATATCTATATATTCCAGTGTTCATATTTGGGATATAAATTTAAATGTTTTCAGAGAGTTTTCTTATAAAATTAATTCTCTTTTAGATTTGTTTAGATTTTTTTATTAGCCTGGTGCCGTTCGACATTTTTTCGAAATCTGTTTTATTTATTCCCAAAGAAGGGATAAAGATGGAGGAAGTTTGGCAGCCAGCCACACGCCAAAAATGTGCGAAGAGATTGCCCTAACCCAGAGATCTTGAAATAGAAGTTGCATACAGCTTGTAATGCAATCTAGAGACATGTAGATATAGAAGAGTTACGTGTTTGGAAACATTTCCAGTCACTGACATGAATATCAACTCCAATACAAATGGTCCTAACGTTAATAAATGTATAAATGATGCATTTCTGAGATCACAGAATTAAAATTAACATCGCTTTTACACCATAGGAGTCGGCCTATGTAAACAAAATCCAGTTGATTACGTTGTTAAAACAAAACGTGTATAATTTACAATTGTCTTGTTTAATTTTTTTTATAGACCAAATGTGCAACGTTTTGCTCTAGGAAATGAATTGCTGTAGAAGTGAGTGTTGCCGCGAAGCGCCAGCCATCGGCCCCGCCCCTTTGGCGGCGGCGCCGTGCGTCCGTTGGGACTCTCGCGGGGGCGCGTGTGTGCGCGCGCGCCCACGGGCCGCGCCCAGGTGGCCGCGGAGGGATTTGGATCGATAGCGGCCCGCGGTTATTACGAAAGCAATTTGGGCGGCGGGCGCCAGCGGGCAAGTGCGCGGGTGGGCGGGGCGGTGCGGCGCGACGCGGCGTGGCTGGGGAAAAAAAAAGGCATTGCCCTGCGCGCGTCCAGTGGGCCCAGGTGTCATCGAGAGACCTCAAACACACCATATCACGCCTAGCTTTTTTTTTTTTTTTTTTTGTTATTCACGTGTGGCAATTTTGTTTTAACAAATACTTTTTAAAATATAACTCTTGAAGTTAAAAATATTATTAATTCCTGGTAAAATCGACATTTTATCTTGGGAGTAGGAACTTTTACGACACGAAGTCGATAAGCCGCATTTCATACATCAACGTTTGAGAATCTTTCTCGGCATTTTATGGAGAGAAATTGATTATTTTTTGGAACAATAGAATGTGAGAAACTTTTAATTACATAATTTTAATTTTATGTTTACAATTGTGGGTGACTTGCTATCTCCTGGAACGCGAATTCTCCCTGGAAGACTGGATTTAACTTTCTCTTAAAGATCAGTTGCCCAAGTATTGGGTAAACATTTATTAAATAGCGTTTTCGTTTTCCACGTAACCGTTGTTGAACATTACCAATTGTTCGCTAATAACATTTATTGTCAAAACTTTCCATGAGCTAAGCATTTCATTTCTATGATGTAGAAGTGTTCGATTTAAGCACGTTTTATTCGTTACCTCTTATGAGGTTTCGAAAGTATAAAGATGGCAAAATTTTGAAAATCGTATTACTGAAGTACAGAAGTAATTGCTAATTCTGGATTATGTACATCCAGTTGCTTCGCTTCCAAGTAATAAATATTATCTGTGAATCCATGAGGGATATAGTGTTGAACGGGAAGAAATTTATTTTACAAATAAAACCACGGCGGAAGACGTCAGTCACCGATCAGTTAGTGAACTCTATCTTGTTTGCTTTTAGTCTTGATGTGGTCAGCCTGTTTGTTTAACTTTCACGGGAGTGTCAGAGAATGAAACAAGATCGGGGTAGACAATATCGGCATTTAGTCAACATATTCCCGATTGCTTACACGACGATGAAAAGACACATTGTCTTCGATAACTTCTGTCTATATTCCATGTCAGCAAAGCACCTTTCTCACGTTCCTAGCTTTGTATGCTTTCTGGGTTGTACCATTCTTAACGACAGCGTAAATGAACAAATTATGGCTCCAGTCCAATCTTTGGAAAATGTTTTTTCGTTTATAAGAGACATACAAATTACTCCAGGGGGATGTAAATATTTATTATTTTAAAAACATTTTCCTTGATGGTAATGGAACGAGTTACGGATGGAATAACAGCGTAAATATATTATTTTCATTATCATTGAGGTACAAATACTACAGCTACCCGCAACCTTTATTTCTTTCGGTCCAGTGTCAATGGTATCTTTTCCTCTTTGAGGTCAGAATGTTTTTCTCCGTTCCCCGTTTTATTGGACTGGTTAAGAAAAACGCGTGAAAGCGAGACTGGAAGCCACGAGTTTCCTTGTCGGTTGAGAGACACCGAGTTGAGGCATCGTTGATAATATATTGCTAGCGGTAGAAATCTGAATTTTGCCTTCCTCTGGAGCATTACTTACGATCCACTCTTACAATAAATCGTACGTGAGGCAGCTCAATTGCATTAATGAACCTGAACTTCAGTTTAGGTGCTGATTATTAGATACTACTGAGTGTGCGATGCAAACCAAGCAAAGTCTTTTCAGGTTTGTTCCGTGGATTGCCAGTGTCTCTCTCCACCGTTGGTATTAGTATTTCTTTGACGTAACTTCGGAGCCCAGGCGGATCAATACCAGGCGAAGGACGGAGCAGAAACCCAACATACGGGCAGTGGACTGTCCTCGGACCTTTCCTTTCGCATCCTTGTCTTCTTTTCTCCCCTTACACACAGATATTTACACACTCTACTCTACCACACATGTCGCGAAACCACTCGGGAGCATAGGACTTGTCCCGTCGTTAACGATGCTCCGCTGGCGGAGATATCTGGAGAGAGAAATCCCTAAGAACGACGTATCTGTCGCTCCGGCGGGAGTTCCCTCCTGGATATAACATATAACTAATGCCGCAATAACGCAGTTGACGCGCCCAGGAACAGAAACATTCTATTAATCAACCAGTGATAAGGGATACTCTAAAGAAAAATCCTCAGTGGAACGTTCTTCCCGTATTCGGCAATTCATTTCAGGAACTTTTTTTTTCCTAGGGCTTGTATCCAACCGACAGCCGGTTGCCCTTTACGTCCCGAAGGGACGCATATTCGACCATACCCTAAACAAACACTTGCGGGCTCCTCTGATCTGAGGTCAGCAGAACGCGAGGCCCTCCGCGACAACACACACACAAAGTCAAGGGACAAACAGCCATGCCCAAGGCGGGACTCGAACCCGCGACCCTTCGGACCGAAGCGCTGAGTCGGTACTCGCTCTTAGCCACCTCGGCCATCCAAGTCGGCATTTCGGGAACTCCTTATCCAAATATACTCGGCGCCTTTCCCTCCGATCGCGAACCGGCTAATAAAGTGTGCAATTAACCGAAGGGATGACCGCTCCATCGGGAGCGCGTGCCGCTCGCCCCCGGCGCGGCGCGGCGCGGCGCAGGGCTTTCATTTGGGGCCGGCGAACGCGGTGTGTTTACGCGGCGCGCTATTGCTTCCAGGACTCGTCGTTACGGGCCCGTTGATGTTAAATACCCGCAGTAAAGGGCGATCAAAGCCGCGCCCCGGCCGGATGTTTGCCCAAGTTAACGTGACAGTTAAGTCGTAACCGCCGACTTAATAATTGAATCACACCGCACGCCGGGCTTTGTGCGGGGGTGGGGTGAGGGTGGGGGTGCGCTGGCCGATGCGTGGGCGCCTGCGCGGGGCGGCGCCGGACGCGAACCCCTCCCCCGGTGGGCGCTGATTTACGTCCGCTATCAGATGCTCGCTCGCTGCACGCGCCGCAGGCCTCCTGGAATGCGTGTCTCGGAAGGAGGGTGTGCGATCGGGAGAATGATTTGGGAGGACTCGAGTAATGTGGTACTGTAGAATATAATTGATAAAAATGGGACAGTTCCGCGTAATTAATGTTTTTTGAAATTGTGCATAAGGATTCATCTGGGCCGAAGTGGAATTCTGGATTTGTTACGAAAAAGTAAAGACTCTCATGTGACTGAAATGAATGTTAATAAAACACTTAACATATGTTAAATGAAAATTAAGGACTTAAAGACTAGTTAACTCAAAATCCTGAATATGGAAATAATACGAAAGAAATTGTAAATGGAATGGCCCAACTATTGGTTATGAGTTGGGCAGTGATTTATATGCATTTGCATATCTTTTTCTGTTAACTAGTACATCCCGTTTCAACAATTTGTATACGATTTGAGGCATTTGGAATCAATTTAAGCTATATTTATTTTGCCCATTTTCGCACGTATAACTGTAATTGCATATGTTTGCATATTTGGGTCTAAATTTCATATTTTTGTTGCATATTCACCCCTCATCCGCGAAAAGAGCATATTCACCCCTCATTGCGAGGTATTTTAATTCATCAATGAGTGTTTTTTGACCGAGTGGAGTTCAGCATGAAAAGGTTCTACTATTTCTGTCGGATGGTGCTCCTTATATGTGAAAAGCAGGGGTTGCGTTAAAAGTTGTTCATCCTAAACTTCTTCATCTGACTTGCCTTGCTCTCGCTTTTCATCCTGTTGCAGAAACTGTGAAATTTGAATTCCCAGATATTGATCAGTTGATATCAACTGTCAAGAAAGTATTCTTGAAGGCTCCAAGTCGTGTGAATATTTTTATGACAAATTACCCTGATATACCTCTACCTCCCTAACCAGTCGTCAAAAAGTGGGGTACTTGGCTGAAGGCAGCTGAGTACTATTCCAACTGCTTTGATCAAATAAAAGATGTTCTGTCAAAGTTACCTGGTGATTGTTAATGTGGAGCGGTCAGTCAGCCTGTTTAAAGCGATTTTGAAACTAAATAGACGTTAGTTTGAGTTTGAGAACTTGAAAAAAGTGGGTGTTTAGAATTGCAACAACTTTGCGAGTGATCAATAGTCTTTGCTCAAGGTATGTCCCATCTTTTTCAATTTACTAACGTTTCTCTTTTAACCAAATATCGTTGGCTCACAAGTGAAACTCATTAAGCTAGATTTTTCAAGTTTTAAGTTATTTGATTATTGCGTTCTAGGTCTAGATGAAGTTTGTAGGTAATTGTAATGGAAATTACGAACGGAGAAACGTCTACTGATAACAAATATTAATAATCGACTTCAAGTGGTACCCAAACCAGGATGTAACAGTGTCAGATATTCAGCAATATTTTAAAACTCTTGAATTAGCTTTAACGAGAATTTCTGTCATTGCACTGAATACATTCATTATGAGAAATACTTTCTTGCATTTGTTGTTGTCCTTCGCGGTGAAAAGCAAAACAAAACAAAAAAAGTCCTGTAAGACTTCTGTTCCCGATGACGTACCTCACCTTTGCTTTTGCCTGGGCCGCAAAAGAAAAGAGTGCGAAAGAACAAATCATACTCAAAGGTAATGCTGGTTCGAGGAAAACTGAATCCCAGGCGTTTTCCTTGTTGCCTTCTCTTTATGTAAGATACGAACCCAGCCTTTTCTACTCATATGTTAGCTAATTTCCTACAGTGAGACGGCAATAAATTAGGTAGTGCTGTGAGGGCCATTCCGTTTCGTAGCCATGTAAATGTTAAATTCTTTTCTATATAGGAATGCAGTACTTCCTGGGTTTGTAGACAAATAAATTCTTTCTTGTCGCATATTCTATGATTGGACGGTGGCTTGTGTTCATCAAGACGAACCTTCAGAAGTCCTGTAATAACTAAGAAGGTAACTGTAGCTGTACTTTCCTACATGAACTGCAAGAAAATTTCTTCCTCTTGTGAAATCTCTGCGGAATTACGCCGTCACATGTTTCTCAGGTTGGACTTCTTAGCATATAATTTTGAACAATACGTCATAGCTTCGTCGCCCTTGCTGAAGAGACGAGAGTTGTAAAACTATGTGAAATTTATTATAAAATAGACACCATTTATTATTATTATTATATTATTATTATTATTATTATTATTATTATTATTATTATTATTATTATTATTATGGTGAAATAGACATATACAAATATGCAAAGCCACACACACAATACAACCATGCCCGAGGCGGGTTCTCGAACCCGCGATCCTCTGGTCCAAGATCGCTACTGCACTATTGTCTTAACGACCATCGGATCGGCATTATTATTATTATTATTATTATTATTATTATTATTATTATTATTATTGTTATTATTATTATTATTATTGTTATTGTTGTTGTTGCTCAAAAGTATAAAAATGTGCTATTGCGCCTTCTAACGTCATTTGGGTACATAATTTGTTTCAGGTAAGCCGCGAATCCTGGTTCAAAGAAGCTGTATTTTCAAGTGAGTAGTACATCTCATGTGAGGTACATCTTTAGCTTCCTCGCTACTGCGTTGCCTGTCCCACCTCTCACATGTAAATACTTTGATCTTGCCGTTTGGGGCTTAATTTCCTCGTCATATGCTGATGCCACTCTAGGTGTAGTGACTGGGTAATTTGTCACTACATATTAACTGAAAATTATTATTAAAGTTACCAAAAGAACGGTCAAGGCGAGGGTTACGGAACACCAAGCAAACAATAGGTTACCAGAGTACAAAAAAACAACGTAATTTCTAGATAAATACGTGCTTTATGACACATGGATTGGAGTAATATTCAAATCTTAGAAACTGAGAATAACTATTAAACTAGTGACGCTAAAACGCACGTACTTTCTCGCTTTATTTGCAACGGTTACTTAATATTATATACTACTTGAACCCGCAGAAATGTTTTCTAACTTCAAGAGTATTTTTAACTCGCTGGAATATGAACTCAGATATTTAGGTTTGGCAAGCATTTATCGTAACCAATAATGTATTCAACTTCTTTCGACGCTGTAAAACGCCTTCCGACGCTTTAAAAAGAAAGTTGAACAATTGCAATTTTCGAAAATTCAGAGGTTGTAATGAAAATCGTAAAAGTTTGAGTATAAAATTAAGAAAAAGTTTGCAAATTTCAAAATATCATGTTTATGTAATTTTGTTGTTACTATTCACTCAAAATTAGGCGAAAACTTCTCATATTTCAAAAAAGTTTACGTGACTCTATTTGATATATTCTAATTGAAGGAAGACCCTGATTTTTTATAAACGTTTTCGAATAGAATTCAGTGTAAACTGGACGTGGCCCATTTTAATTTCTCGCTACTGTTTAGGCAGTATAGAGAAAGTATTGTAATGCTGCAGGGAAAAAAAACTGGGAATTTTGCTTTTCTTCTTATTGCCAGTCACTGGTGTCGAGAAAGTGGATAAATCGTGTACATATTCATAGTAAATAACTTCGTCTAACTTCCTCTAGAGGAAGGTCCAGAGAGGATGTATACTGCAGGAAGTGCAATACAGCGGTAGAAACTATGAATCACATCCTCGGTCAGTGCATTTTTACGAAACCAGCTAGAATAAAGCGTCATGAGATAAAGAACTTTATAGAGGGGAAGATGCTCCGGAAATCAGACACTGTGGTGTCTACGGAAGCCACTTTCTCCGTTGCCGAAGGGGTTACACTCAAACCTGACCTGGTAATAAAAAGTCGGGAGGGGGTCCATGTGGTCGATGTGACTGTCCGCCACGAGGATGGGTCTAACCTTCTAAAAGCAGGGGAGGAAAAAGTGGTAAAGTACCAACCAGTCATTCCCCTGGCAGCCCAACTTCATGGAGTGCCCAACGCCAGAATCCTGCCTGTGGTGGTTGGAACCTCTGGAGCTATGCCACGATCAACAGTCAGTGCCCTTAAGACGTTGGGGATCATGTCTCGTGGAGATTTACTGACTATCTCGTTAATTGCTCTCAGATGCTCTATTAAGATTTACACACAATTTGTAAATTACGATGGAGCAATTTAGCATTGCTGGCAGTAAATGCAGAAAATGAACTTCTTGTCCCGTGGGGAAGTCTAGGGAACCCAGGGGATCCGACAATGCCTAGAATATACATAGTTACCACGCCTTTAAGTGGGAAGTGTATGCTATTTAATGCAGCATGTAGAAAATTGTGTAGTCAGTATCCATTTTAGTGGATCCTTGAAACGGAAAAATCGATTGATGGTAAAAGTTGACGAATCAAGAATTTTCCAGCGATCACCACCCGGGCGGGCATCGCCACAGCCGAAAAAGTTCCAAACTCCGGTCATAGAATGGAAAAGAGATCCCTTTGAAATTGTTATTAATTATACATTTATAATTTCACACCTTTCTATTTATTTCTATTTATGTATTGTTATTCGTCAATAACTTTTAACTTTTGTTTAACATTTTGTATTAATACGATTCCAAACATTTTCATGATTGAGAATATTCAGTAACACTCTGAGGAGGAGAAGGAATTCAATAAAAACACAATTGTTTATAATGTGAAATTGTCTGTCAATGTGAATTCTGTGGCCCAAACGCCGTTTAATATGAATTCAATAAAACTATGGAGAAGGACGTCAACCGTCCTTGCCTTAAAATAGGCGCGGCTTTTGGCATCACCCGATAGGAGCGGATCCCAGGTACCTCCTCTTAAAAATAATTTGTTGAAACAAAATTTCGCTTATTTGATTTAGATCTATTTTGAATTCGAAGCGGCTGACTTTGTCGGTTATCTAACAAGAAATTAATATGGATATTTATACATTTGTTGAGATATTCACGTAAATTAATAGTAGATTCTTTTAACGTGTTTTGTAAACATTTTAAATCATTAAAACGTGAATTTAAATTCATGAGTATTTTGCACAAAATGCGACACTCTCCTCAAATCAAATGTCTAGGTCCCTGCTTGCCACCTGAGTGAATCACACCGGCCGCCACTGGTCACGAGTTTCAGCTGTTCTGAAAATTCAAGGACGAATGCTGATGCACCTTTGCCATCATCGTCACGTACTCGATATCCACAAGGGGTTTTTGTGTCTGCCATCTGTTCTCATTTCTCAGGCGACATCTGTCAGGAAAGTCGCTTTCCATTCTCTCGCGTCTTTGCTGACAAGGTCGTTAGGATAACAGGAAGGGGAACACACTATCTGAGAAGAATAACGCGATAATGATGATGAAACTATGTGATGGAAGACGATTGGAAATGTTGTGTTGTGAAGATCGATTGGTTAATATGTCATCGTCGTAAGTTTCTCTTAGGTTTTGCCCCAAGCTAAGACAATAATAGAAGTAATGAAAAAAGTCTCATTAGAGGACGTCTGTTGCGCAGTAGCTATTGTTGGTTTCAGAATTTGAAGAACATGAGACGAGGTATTGACTTGGAAAATGTTTTGTACGAATTACATTTAAATACTCATTTTCTATCTCGCGTGATTTATTGGGTATGGATTAAACAGAATACAGTCGAGTTCGGTTATTGTATACCTCTGGAGGCTAACATTTTTGGTTCACGATATCCGATAACCTCAAAATATAATAGTTTTCTTTAAACTACGGTTTATTTTATTGTTTCATCTATGCTGTAAAATATACGTGAATTCAAAATTTCAAAATCATCTTGCTTTCTCCTCACTTAATTGTACATTGTCCGCATACTAAATATCTTAGTGCCGATTTAACACCCTTCAATGTCTCTTTCACTGTAAGGAGTACTTTCTTCATTTTCATGTTCTCTTTGTCACCGCACTCTATTTGTTGTGTTCCGGTAAATCCTTTTATCACATGCACGATTTCCTAGCTAGATCGGATTTCACTGGTCTTCATCCTGCAGTCCACTCGATGCAAACACCTTCATTCTGGAGCATAGATGAATTGCCCTTGATCAGCTGAAGCACTTTCCTCAGGGACACCGATTCCTCAAGCCCTTTCATTCACCATAAATTTTACTACAATAGGTCACGAGACTCTCTATATGCAAATCGTTTGTGCTATATGTATTTGCGATACTGATTTTTTTTCCTGAAAGTTTTATTAACTACGTTCACTAATATCGGTACTGAGTTCACTATAACCGAATCTCTTATAGTGTTTATGTATGTGAATCGGAACCAGTGATTTCATTTCATTATAACCGATAATTCCGTAAATTCGAGTCACTATACCCAGAGACAACTGTATATGTTATTTTAAACCCCATTTGTATAAATTGTATGTTGCTAGAGTATGAAATTTCGATTATATGTGTAACCTTATTATTATATGTATCACCCCACACCTAGTTGTTTTTGCCGTCATGAATCATAAAAAATTAATAGGTTTGGGGTCGTTTTGTCGTAATTTTTAGTGAAATTGAGTCAATTTAAAGAAAGCAAAAATATATTGTCAAAAACGGCATCAATTTTTTTTCTTTAATTTTGGCTCAAATAAAGGAACCTTCGCTCATTTGTCGTGTTTTTTATTAAAATCTCTGGAATTTGAAAATTGTTCCTTTTTTCTGCGTCGAGAGCGTTTTTCTTAAATAGTGACGGTGGTATACCGGATAATAGCATTACTCGCGGACTCTTACACCTGAAGTTCAAACATCAACCCACGGAAATAATGTTCGCTTGGAAATGCTTTGGCGTGTTTAAGCACTAGTATTATACGATTACCTAACTGTTAAAAATAATACTAGAAAGTGTGTGACTGTTGTAGCTACACTAGATAGTATCCCAAGCCGTCTTGCTGAACGCGCGAATAGTCGCTGCCGAAGCAACGTTGTCGCTCAGTGTCTCGACACCCCCGACTGTCGCTTCTCACGAGCACGAAGCGCATATTCCTCCCTCCGCGCAGGCTGCCAGTTAGTTGTGTGCTCCACCTCTTTTCCCTTTCCCGTCGAGCTCTTTGTTCTATAGGAAGTTTGCATTGTAAAACGAATTAATGTTCTTTAGATGCGTCGGGCAACAAGCGATTGTACGCAGCCGAGCGGCTTGCGAGCAGCGTGTTAGCGTAGATCAGGGGCGTGTAGCCGGTGGCGCGACCTGCAACTCGCGAGCCGCGCAGCGCGACTGAGACGTCTGTATACAGAGCCGTGGTGCTGTAGTGCCTTGTCCTTTGAATATACGCGTGTCAAGCAGAATTCTCTGAATCAACTAACCGTAATTCGTGAGACATGAGAAAACGGAAATCCTAACCGTAGAAATCCCTTTGATACTTGTAAGAGTTACTGACACCGCACTGGATTTCAGTTATGTAGAGCATGCTTCACTATGGCATCGTAACCTCGCTGATATTTTTCGCTACCCAAAATGTATGATCTGAAGTTGAAAGCTTTCCATCCGTTTTGTTACTTCACCATTTCCGCTTGATGTCCTTAGGTAAACGGGTGGCGCGTTTGTATCTCATCGCCTCTCATTTTTACTTTCTCGCTACGAAGTAGAGAGAAAGTTATGTAGTGCTGCGCGAAAACGGTGAATTTTCGGCAAAAAGACTATTATTACAGGGCTCTGGAAAAGAAAAAGTGGTCCTAATCTAGTAGTCTAAATCCAGTTGCTAAATTTAGAAAAAAAATCCACTGACACGTGGTGTAGTCAGAATCCATATTTTGTGGACTTAATACCAAAAAATCGAATGACTGCAAAACGTCTGTCTGTCCGTCTGTGAACAACGCTAGCGGGTAAACCGTTCAGCCGATTTTCTCAAAAAAATTGATATTCCCCAATCGGTGAGGCTGAGGTCGCGGCCTCTAGAATTTGAAATCGATATTTTAACTGAGGAGTACTTTACATGAAGCCCCTGGGACATTTTCCAAATTTAAAAAAAATCCTTCATCGTTCTTGATTATTATTATTTTTCTTTTTTTGGATAGTGTGAAGGACGTTTAAGAGAATGGTGTAGGTCTCGTATTCGTTAAAATCCCTAATTTTTCGAAAATTGCAAAAGTTCAAAATTGTTTCGGAGTCTTCCTACAACTATTAATTAATTAATAATTCTAACAAAATATTAAAGATATAAACTTTTTCCTTAATCTGTGCCTTAAAGATAGATTTTCAGATAAAGACATGGACAATTTTTCGAGAAATTTAGTATATTTTGCGTAATAAAACAGACGAGAAAGTACGAGCTGTTTTAGCCCCACTACTTTATATTCTTAGTATGTAAAGAACTTTTGTACTATATGCATGTAATACACTTAGTTATTGTAGGTTTTTGTGAAAATCATTTCTGTTAAAATAGTTAATTTATTGCAGTGTTACTCGGGATAATTCTTATTTGTCGTTCTTGACCAGTGTGCATGCTAGTTTTTGGAAAACCATGTTGTGTGAATATGTTCAGCAAGATTTTCGCTGCTGCTGGCGAGTAGTTCTATTCTTTTTTTTCCATCGCGGTTAAATTACTTAAATTTGCTGAAAATGTTCCATTAAAAAAGGATAGGTGGCAGCAATCAACGTTGCAGCATCATTCAAAGTGCTCGGCCCTGCATTCTTCATGTGGGCCTGCCCGGTCGGCGCAGCGCCACGGTCAGTGCGTGGCGCACGGGCGCTTCCAGGAAGTGGCGTGGCCATTCCGCCGTTCGTCGCGCCCGCTAGCCTGCATTCGTTGCCGCGGGGCCACGTGGCACACCTTGCTGCCCGTCCCAAGCAGACTGTTTACTCTCTTGTGTACGTAGTAAAGAGACAGATATGTAATGCAGCAAAAAAAATCGATGTCGAAATTTTGACGGAAATTCACAATACGAAGTTTCTGATTCCAGAGAAATCCTTTGTAATTCAAAACGTCCGTCTATCCAAGGATAACAATAACGCCTGTATCAAACCTACTTTTGCTCCAAAATTAATATTCTCTGATCGAACTGACTGATTTTGCGGTACCTTGAATTTGGTCTGGTACTAAAATTCGTTTAGGTGCTTTATATAAAAATTTTTCAAAAAAAAATTCCTTTTAAAATTATTTTGCTCGAATACAGCAAAATTCATTCATAAATATGGTACATGACCGATTTTTAGGAGAATTGGGCATGATACTTACTCAAAATTAGCACAGTGTTCCAATGTTCAAAAAAATTAGGAATTTTCGGAATTTGCAAATGTTTAAAAACGTTTCGTCTCCTTCCTACAACTACACTATTTAAGGTAGATATTCTTTTCTCAATGAAATATGTTCTTTAAGGAAGATAAATCTTTAAATAATGTCCCTTCAATTTAATGTTAGTAATTTTCCAGTAATTTTGAGTTATCTTTGAGTATATCAAGTAATGGCTGAAATGTAAGTAGGAAGATAGGTGCTGTTCTAGCATAACAAGTTTGGAGAATGGACGGCCACCGGGGCGTTAGGGTCGTTCAATGGGTCTGGCCCTGTAGTAAGTTGCGGCTGCTCCTGGAGGGTGGCCTCATTTTTCAAAAAAATATTTCTCGGAAAAAGTTGCTGAACGTATCAACGTTACTCTAAAATAAGCTCATTAAATTGCGCACATCTCATGTGCACATGTGAATATAATTTAATGCGCCCCGAAAGCGAATCCTTTTTGTTAATTTAGACAAGAATTTAAATGTCATTCCTTGCAAATCGGTCGCATACCACATGCTATAGTTGGTCCCTCGCACAAGAAATATTCCGAAGAACAAAATATAAGCGAGTGCTCGGACAAATGTATTATCCCTCTTAATTCTTAACTCACCGTCCGTCACTATAATACAACCCTTCCGGCGGTCTTTTAAAAGAATATGTCGGATGGAAGTTGTCCTAAATGCTCACATTTTACACAACGAAAATCCAGAATATATCCAGAAAATATTTAAGGAATTACAGTTTCAAGAAAAAAAACTTGCCCAATGGTCTTACCTGCCCTTAGCCCTTATTATAAAGGTACCTGTAACGAAAAATGGAAATATTTCTATGTAATTAGTAATATTTGTACGATGCTCCCCTTTTCTGTTTTTAAAATGAAACTTTTGAGAATTTTTTATTTCAATGTCTTGCCTACGATTTTTTGCATTTAGCCGAAGAAAATAGTGAGGAAACGATTCAGAAATAATACAAAATAACTTCACGTCCACGTCACTTCCTCTTTCTCCAACCACTCGTTCGAAAAGGTTGTTGGAAATTCGTTCCTAAACACCGCACTGTCTGTAAGGACTAGAGTTGCCAACAATGCTCATGTAAAAGGGAGCACACTCGATAAGCGCGAAAAAACATATCAACTCATTTCCTTTTATAAATATTGAATTTAGACTAACATCAGCTCTATTTCTTTCTTCTATCCATTTGCGATTCAAGGGAAAAGATACGCTCACAAATTGCAGATGAAGATAGTCTGAACTCTTTTTTTTTTATTTTAGTCGCTAACCAGAGACACTCTCATGTATATGTGTGTCATGTGCGTGTGTCAGCGTTCTGAAAAAAGGATATTAATGTTTTCTATTATAAATTAAGCAATAAAAGATACAACGTAGTAGATGTTAGTCACGTGATAAAATAAGTGACAAGAAATGTTAAAAATTTACTAAAAGGAGGACATTTAAAATACAAAGAAGGACGAGAGGACAATTGACGTCAATGGAGGACTGACCTCCCAAATGGACGACGGTTGGCAACCCAATTAAGGGCTGTGACCTATGATCTTCTTGGTCGGTGATTCATGCTGAAAAAGTAGTGTCGAGAGGCGTGGAAAAGGGTAGTAAAGATGTAATGATTCATAGACCAAACTTTCGACCCTTATCTCAAACATCAGCCACTAGCGACCTTCGTATTGCTCTTTCTTCTTATTTCCAGGGAATAAAACATTCTCTACCTATCTAAAAGACCAGTGTATTTTACCCTAGCGTTAGTGAGAAATTGAGGTGCGCACTTTCTTAAGTCATACAACATAAAACAAGTTGATAAAAAGTTGTAAAATTTGATTTATTTCCTTCGTTGGAGTTGGAGTTACCGCAACGATCCCAATTTCATTTCAAGGATTTATTCAATGATTTATTATTGTGAAATAAAGAGAAAAAATATTATTGGCTTTTTAAAAATAAGCGAAGTGTTTTAAAATGTGAATTGAAAAGGTCTCAATACAAAGACTGAGTTGTGTTTCATGTGATAGTTCACTTGATATCAAAGTGGTATTATTTTTCTCAAAGGGACAAGAAATAATGTCCTAGCCCAGATTGAAATGCCTTGCAGTTTTGAAGAAATGTTGTTCTACCTGGAAAATGTATAGTAGTTTGTTTCCTTGTGCATATTTTCTCCTGCTGTCATTTCTCAAAACAATAGAACTTTTCTTTTGAAATGTACAGACTGGTGTAAGTAAATGAGGTGAATAATTCTATCTCTCAATTCAATTTTTCTTGCACAGTTTTTTAATTTTTTTTCTTATTTTATTTTATTTTTATTACAGCTTTAGTTGTGAAGAATATTTACTAATTATTATCTCACACAAAATTCGTTTGTTAGAAAATACTCTCGCAAACGAAACCTTTTCAAGTGATCTGTGACAAAATCGTCAACAGTCAGTATGAAGTATTTCATAGTGTGATGTGAAGTTGATCGCCGGTCTCCTGTCGCCACTTTCCGGACACGAGCGTTAACTCCTAGTGCGCCTAACTGTAAATCACTCTGCTCCAGCACAATGGAACTGTCAGTTTCGCCTTTCGGCCCGCTGCATCCTGTTTACCCTCGTCTGGTCAGTTGGACTAGGGACAAATTCTGGAGAAAAGGCCCCGTGGTCAGTCACCCCCGCTGCATTCGCCGGCCGCGTGCTTTTGTTGGCCCCGCGCGGCTCGCAATGGAGTGTTTGCCGAAGTGACCGCGTCAACACTGCACCAGACGGAGATATTCGCGCCAAGGAGTGGCTTGAGAACGTGTCCTCTGCAGCATTCTTGCTTGTAAAGCCAGTTTTGTCTGATTTTCGGTTTTCCACATCTCCAATGTTTGTCTGCGACTTTTATTCTTACTTCCTCTGCATACTTTATATTAAATGATTTGCTGGGTGTCGATTACTGTAATATTTGAAATTGCATTTATTGCGTTAGACCCCCACGCCTTATACCAAATATTGACCAAATTAAACTATACTCATTTTTATTATAGTAGGTATTCTCCCTGAACATGGCAGGAAACGAGATAATCTACTCTGAGTAAACTTCCTTGTTTTTATTCCTTTATTCTCCCAAGGGATACATAAAAGGTACATTGATACATTAGGTACACATTGGTTAGGCGATTGGTTATCAAATTCGTTACCTGTTTACTTTCTTTTGTCTTATTGGCATTTTAGATTGTATTGCCGAACAGAAGAAACTAGCGTCACCAAAAGTATTCTCTCTCGAGTTGATGTCAAAAATAGCATTTTTGTATTTTGTTTTTATGAGCCCGTTGCTTTATTGTCTTGGAAGATTTCTTCCATTACGAAGGTTAAATTTTTTGATATTACGTAAAAGACTGCTTTTTTTGATATTTTTTTTTTAAATCTTGGAAGGTCCTTTAATTTTTAAGGCAGACATTCATATTATGTTAATTTTTGTTAATGTTTTTTTTTACATTTTTATGGACCAACGTTTCTAAAAGTCATTGACCTTCATCTTAACTTCGAAACTTGGTCTATAAAAATTCTAAAAAAAATCATTAATAAAAATTGATGTAATATGAATGTCTGCCTTAAAAATTAAAGGACCTTCCAAGATTTAAAAAAAAGGTCTTCCATTTTTATTCTTATGAAACTGCATTTTTTGTTGGATATTACTAATCATTATAGAATTTTGTCTTCAGGTCAAATGGATCTGTTGAATTCCAGCTCCGCGAATGCAATAAAATGTCACTTGACAATTTTTGTTCTTGATCTCTTGCAGATTTTTTGTTGAATTTTGATTTTTTTAACTTCTGTGAATCCTTAGCCAGCAGCTAGTGCGCTAACTTTTCCTGTCCTTCAAATTTAAATCAAATCCATCTTTATGGTAGAATTTTTGGTGAATTAATTTCATTTGCGCACAATTCGTCGGGGATTCTGCCGTTTCGCTCTCATGTCACCTTTGTTTCGTTTATCTTCTAGTAAAATCATAATCTAACCTTGGTAAAAGCTTATATCCAGGCTAAGGAATAATCACTGTAAATTCAAGTTTGGGATGTAGCTACAATAGTCAGCAGCCCTCTAGAGTGCGCGGTAGAAAATTGGGTGTCTGATGCTGTTGAAAGTTCGATAATGAAGCATAATTTTTAGAACTCTAATAGAAATCTAGTAATTCTGATCACTGTTTGAAGGTGTGACTTTGCGTTACGGTTACCGAAAGTAAATAAATCACTCAGCATCAGAAGTAAACAAGACATTGGGGCGACATCAGCCAGTATGGTTGCTGACTCGAGTAAATTTCCATGAATTCGTAATGCCAGATAACACACGCAAGTCGCACGAAAGTATTGGGCATAGTCTTTCTAATTCCAAACTCGGCACCTATCGTCGCCGTCTCGCCGGAAATATTTCAGCCGTACGCAGCACTTTCTGTACTGCAGTAACTTTCGTAACTATAGTTACGAAAATGAGTATTAAAAGAAAAGATTTAGGAACCAGTGAAACCATGTGATTACATGTATCTTCGCTGTGTTTGGTTTGTGGGTTTAAACTGAGCTACTTGTTTTTATATTAAAACTCGTTTTAAATTTGGTAATTTAGGTTGTTCGCGATTCCCTACGTTGCTTCTTCGAAATGCGGTGCCCTACTGTAATCCAGGAGCGAAATCGGGAGGTTGGGAGGGCGCTCGGCTGGCGGGGGTGATCCGTGCGGGCATTCCTCGTTTGCTCCGCGCGTCACGCAACGCGCGGGCGAAGGGGCAGTGCGTTGTTGGCGTGGGTTCCGGCGCCGCTTCCGAGAACGCCAGTCGGAAGTGGAGAGCGCGCAGGTCGCGTGCGGGGCCTCCCGCACCTGACGGCGGCTGGCGCCCGCACCCGCACCCGCACCCACGCACGCCGCGCCGCGCCGCCCCGCGCCGCGCCGGCAGATGGCAGGCAGCCGGCCTGCTGGCGGCAGTGGGGGTGGGTGCGTATTCTGCGATTGAAGTGGGTCGGAACTGCAAACTTAAAATCTGCTGCTCTTTAAAAAATATATATTAATTTGTATATTAAAACACGCATCTGTAGAAAAGTGTTGTTTCCCGTTAAAATATTCTGCCCACGTGTTTCCCCAAAGTGTGTATTCAGCTAGTTTTGCAATATTCTTAGACCAAAGGAAATGACAAAAAGAATTATTTACGTCTAATTAAATAAAAGGTAATGACTTCCTAGCGGTTCGTATTCCAGAAAGCATCGCAGATAGGAATACAACCACCGTCATTGATTAAACGTTCGGTAACGTTGATGGAATGAGTAGGGGAGTGAAGTATTCAAACCGTAAGATTTAGTAAAATTCGAACTATTAGAATATCGCCAAATCTCCAATCTTAACAAGCTGTTTTCGGATTAGAAGTAGGAAACATGACCCTGCGTCTATGTAAGATTTGGGTTTTGTTATTATGTTTCAACAAAGGGTGAGTCGTTTTTCGTTATTGTATTGAAACGGACCCTCTTGAGTTTTACGGGTGTAGATTTTATCTTGTCTCGATGGGTTACACTCAAGACGAATGTCAATACCAATATTTTATTTGTTGGATTCCAAAGTTAATGTGATTCATGCCTTTAACAGCAGTTGAGTCGTAGCGTTTTTGTTCCGGATGCAATCACTGTGAATGTCACTCTTTAGGAGCAAAACAAACGATGTCTTTGGCGACAGGAAGACCTTGCTTCCTGTCCCGCCACGAGCACCTGCCAATGGTGTATGTCGCGTTCTGGTTCTAAAGAGATTCTTGTCACTTGGCACTGGTCGGCCACGTGAAACGGTGCAAAATTAAGAGACGAAGTATAAATTTCTTACGTTTTCTACCGTACTAAGTTGATGCAAATTTATTGTCTAGATTATATATGTGGTCTGCTGTTGGCCTACTTGTGTCCCAAATTGTGGCCGAACCTTTGACGACAATGTTTTTACTCAGTTATTGGGGATGATGTCTACCTTGTTCAATCTCCGTTCAATGAATTTAAAACGATCCGGAAACTGAACTACTCAGAAAAAATGTCATTTAAACCATGCTGTTTTTTGTGCACTTAATTTATTTTCACTTTTCTCTCTCCCTCTTCTGTTTCCTTTTTTGAGGTTTTATTCAAACCAACAGGTGATTGCGATATTTAGCTGTCAAATGAACAACAACGCTGCGGAGAAAATCTTACGCTGCGACGCTATATCACGACTAACGATGCCGAACTGTTTCGGAAGATATCCCCCAAAAATGTCTTTTGGGCTGGAACGATACATAGCATCGGCGGCGACTGCTCTGCGCGGACGTCTCGAGCGGGTAATTGCCGCTGCAGGAGCACCAGCGGAGGCGGCAGCTGCGCCGCGCGCAATCCCAGCCCTTGCGCACCGGCCCCGGCGGCGAGCGACGGGTTGCGTGCCCCGGCGTCCCAGCTGCCGCCCCACCCCTCCCTACCCGCCCTTCACAGTGGTTCAGCGTGGACGGAAAGCGGCGGGAAGTCATCGACTGCGACCAGGGACGACTCCGGCCCCGAGCATTTTTTGGGGAAAAGGAAGTGATTTGAATGCGTGTACCACCTCGGAATTTTAGCGTAAGCCAAATTTTTTGTTTTATGGTAGTTAACAAAATGCATGCGGTAGATTTAAAATGGATAAAAGTATATGGCAGATATTTAGGAATTCAATAATGTTCTCGGACAATAAACTTAGAAAGCACGAAGAACATGAAAAAAAATAGTTACAGTAATTTTAATTTTACTAAAAGTTAATTATCTTACCGCATTCTCCCAATTTTTTATTGCTGATTCAACCAAAGATTGTCTTGCGTCGGTCACTGGCTGCAATAAATTTGGCCGCTTACTCGTCTAGATTCACCAAATCGTGACTATCGCTGACGATAACATTATTCAGTCGTTTCTGTGTAATGCTATTTTTAAGAACATGTTTAGTCTTCGCACAGAACTACAACTCCGCTTATATATCGTTGGTCGTTCACATCTTGTTTAAAACTAAAAAATGTAATTTTGGGGGGCACGGCCCCCACCCCAACCCCGACAGCGACGCCTGTGACTTTGCATTGTGTATACGCGATTTGACGATAGGATTTCAAGACAATTGTAATGTGATGTTATTGCTTCGGACGATTAGGATATAAACATTTAAAATTCATTATATTGTAATTACTATATTTTCAGGGTCGTGAGAGCAAATTTAAATGTTATATCTAGCGTAGCTTATTTCAATCCAAAAGAGCTAACAAGAAGGAAAATTCCAACGAACGTGAATCAATACAGAGCAAGAACTGTCTTGGAAAATCCTTTTCTCTCTTAATACATTAACGGCTAAGTAAGTTCCCTGCACACTGACCTTACAAGATGAATATAGTTCCCTGCAAAAGATTTCTGTCTTATAAAGAAGCGATGAATTCCATTTGCGCAATATTAAAGGGTGGGTTCATCCATATAATTTTCAAAATAATATTTCCCCATTGCTGGCCGATAAAGAGCAAAGAAATATCGTCCTTCGAAATTATTTTGAGAGCTGATCGAATCGTTTGCGATCTTGTTTGAAAATTTGGTTGTAGTTGTATTCCTACTGTATTCGATAAAGGTTTTCCAAAGGGCAAAAGTAAAATGGATTCACCAACGAACGTCTAAAATCCAATGAACAGTTTAGCGACTAAGTTGATATTTTTGAATAAATGTTCGGTTGAGATACACTACAGTGAAAAAAAGGCTAATATTTATTTACATCCGCTTCCTTCCAATAATAACCATTATCTGCATTTACTTGTATGAAAGTGGCCGGCGTGACTTACAAATAAACAAACACCAAAGTAAAAGTGTTATAAAATCCAATTCAGACGTCGAGGTGCGTCGCCATCACAGGAGCTGTGTCGCCACGCAAGTAAAAAAAGCCATGTTCTTATCACTGACTAAATAATTTACAACATAGAGAAAATGTGTTAAAAAAATCCGGAGAAATGAAACCGAAACGTTATTTGAAACGATTTCATTCCAACTTAAATGTATTTTTACAATTGTATTTTTACGTGTTTGGTCTTTGTATGCATCTGACATGTGGTTAGGTGGAAGAACGGACGTGATGTCCCTAGCCTCGCCGTATCAATTAAGGCATTATTATTATTATTATTATTATTATTATTATTATTATTATTATTATTATTATTATTATTATTCCTCGATTAACACAATCGAAGTATTAAATCGAATCAAATAAGTATGAATAGGAATCAAAGAAGTAGGTAATTATGTAAATGGGATTGTGAAAGCGAATGCCGCCGAAGCGATTGAAGGAGCCACTGTGCGTGGGCGCGCCGCGCGAAGGCGATCGGCGGCGCCAGGTGCAGGGCGACGGCAGCCCCTCGCCGCCCCTCGTGGCGCCCGCAGGGAGGGTCGCGCTGCTGGACAGAAATAGCGGCCAGCACCGCGCGGGTGGAGTCGTGTGAAACTGGAAGTGTTTTCATGCGTGTGGGAACGCCTTCGATGAGGAGCAACAAGATGACCATGGAACTAACGTCGTCTCATGAATTCATTGGGGGAAATTCTAGGATGTCAGATGTGAAGGACAGCATTTTCTTTTGTAGTGAGTTTGATATTTTATTTTGGTATCTCTGGGGTATTTAGTGCCTTCATCTCCGTGCCCCAAGATTCCGCGAGATTCGCAGCTCCCATGACCATTTTCTTACATTGTTTTCACCTTCTGCGGGTAACTCGGGTAATTTCTGGTGCCCCCGAAGGAGGGTGTCTCTATGTAAACGAGTAATATGGCACTCGCATGCTTTAACCGTGTAAACATTAATCATTGCGAATGCGGATTTCTTAACACTTACGAGATTGCAGAATCGACTTTCCGTAGAAAATAAACAACTCGAAAGGAGGGAATCATTTGTCGATAACGAATATTCTGCAAACTAACTGTATTTCTCTAAGAGTCAGAGAACACCGGACCAATTTTACGTGTATTCATGTGACTTGGCTTTTCTTTTTTGAGAGCAAAGCACCTTCCCATAGTTTTCGATGAACCTGACGGTCCCACATCTGAAATTTATTCTGAGGCTGATAGACGTAATTATTATACGTTTGATTCTTTGCGATGCTGAGGAAAGTTTTGAATTTTTTGCGGGAGCATAAAAATTCTCGATAAGACCTATATTGTAGAAGACGCTAGCTCACAGAATTTGTTATGCAAAGGACTATCTCCACGGACATGCCCTCTTTTCGCAGTTGAATTGAGCTTTGCACCAGGGATGTCGGGCGTGGGGGTTGGCGGGGGATCTTGGATGCGAATGTGGCCGTGCTGTCTCCGAAGTGCGAAAAGAAAATTGGATGGGCGACTGAATTGATCTCTCCAGCCCTGCCTCTCTGTCGTATTTTCGCCAAAATTTTTATTTTCTTGAAGTGGAGCGGAGGAGCTTCTGCAGCAAGTGTTCGGTTTTTGTCACGCTCCCTTTGTTTGTCATACATTGGACTTCAAACTGCTTCACGATTGCTTCAGTTTGGAAGAGAAATAATGTGAATTGAACACATTTCTTCCACTTTTATTTCCTGTTTGCTTCTGTTGTGAAAAGTCATATATTTCTGTTCTTCCTTGAATATTTCCAAAACCCTAGACATTGTTCAGTTGAGTGTGATAGTTTTATAATTTTTTAGTTGGAACGAATCGACCTAAAGCAGCTTCGTAAATTGAAGCTAAGGTGACCTTCAGTAGCAAGAAAAGATACAAAACGAATGTAGATATAAAAATGAATTGTTGATATTCGTGGTGAGCAATTTCTGTCGTTTTATCTTCTAATTTCGTAAAATCTTTTAATATACTACTTAACCCGTGAGGATTTTTGGAAGACCATTCTCAGAAGTGTTTCCAAATTCAATAATTCGATGCCCCGGCGCGGGATCTCCAACCATTCCCTTGGAAGTGAATTCGACCCCTCCTGCGCCAGTGCGTGGCTGTCATGGACGTCCAATTGGAAGGCGGGTTTCCGCCCCTGCGTTTGTACTTCCAAACAGCGCCCGGATAAGAAAGGCCTCTATCTTATCTTTCCCTTCCGGTTTCGACCCCTGCGCCCGCCGCGCGCTGTTTGCCGGGGTGGCGAGTCGCGCCGAAGCGAGGCGTCGCGGCCGCTGGCGCCGCGTGAGCCTCGCTGGCAGCGCCCGCCGCGTCTGCGGTGGGGGCGCCGCTTGCGGCCGACGGCGCTCAGCGTGCTGACGTTGATTGATTGATAGTGATTCTGGGCACGTCAACTACTATGGTCATTAGTCCTGTGAGTTTAGTGCGTGTTTGGGGAGAGGGAAATGGCGTTGTTTTCCCCCGCTGTATAGCGAGATCCGGTGCCCACCTACCGTCGGCTAGCGGGGTTTTCCCCAACCAGGTATCTCCCACCAGCAGGGCACCGCCCCAGCCAAGACAAACTCTAAGCTCCCGACCAGTCTCCCGGCATGTGTGATAGTGTCATGCATGTTAGTGTAAGGGGTGAGGATAGGACAAGGAAGAGGTAGGAAAGATCGTCCGCGGTCCGTGACCCGTTTGTTAAGGTACTACTCCGGCATTCGCCTGATGTTGATCGGAAAAACCACGGCAATGTATCGATCAGAGCAGGCGGCCGCTAGACTTCTCCTCCAGACAGCGAGTAAATTCGATCTAGCTGACAAGCTAGTGTCGATAATCCTGCCATCGTCGGGACTCGAACCTAGGACCTCTCAGAGGGACTGCACTGACGTCAGTTGATGCCCAGAGCCATCTCTCCAAGTAGCTTGCTGACATCACAGTAGTACCCAACACCAACATCGGGCAAATCGCGGACGATACCATGATATACGGATCCAGGTTTTCATATCATAAGAAATGATACATAGACACCTTGACAAAATAGATGAATGGTCCATCAAATGGAAACTTAAACTCAATGCCAAAAAATTTAATGCAAATATTTTTACACTCAAACAAATGTTCACCCCTCTCCCCTCCAAATCAATAATTCCTTGGTCTTCACCCAATCAAAACATCAAATATCTAGGACTAAATCTTGATACGAAGCTACAATTGAAATACCATATAAATGCAGAAACGCATCAAGCAAAAATAAAGATTCTCCAACTAAAACCACTCATTAATTACAAAAGTAAAATCTCTCTAAGCAATGCAATAGCTTTATACAAGCATATTATCCGACCTATGCGTGTCTCATCTGGTTAAATGCCTCAAGAACCAATTTTTACAAAATACAAATAGTTCAAAATAAAAGCCTCAGCTCAATTACTTAAGCTCCATGGTCCGTTACTAACCTACAGCTGCACAAAGAATGAAATGTCCCATATATAATTCCATTCATTACCAACACCTGTAGCAAATTCTACTTATACATCAACCAAAACGACCACCTACTCCATTTGAACCTCGCTCAAATCCCAGATTCCCGTACAAGAATTAAAAACAGGTTTCCAATTCAAGATTTTTTGAACATACAGACCGAGTTGGAGAATAAGTAAGGCTCTTCATTAGCTCCCTTACCCTGAATAGTTAGTTTTAGAATTAAGTTAGTTTTTAGGGTTAATTTAAGTTGCCAAAAATACATATGTAAAAATTACTATAGTACTGCTCTATGTAACTTAGCTTGCAGCGGCGACAGTGGGTGGGAGCGCGAGCGGAAAGATGAGCCCAATGGTTTCTTTGACAAACCCCATAATTTGGTCGCGAATTGGCCATCTCGGGAACTTGCAACCCTCCTGGGCTCAGTTGCATTTACCCAGGGTAGGTGCACATGACTTTCATAGAATCCATTTTTACTCCCAGGGTTGTTAGCCCTGGGGATGAGGTGAAATGATAATGATGATGAAGGATGAAATGGACAATCGCAAACATACAGACACAGAAACAACAATGCTGAAGGCGGGACTCGAACCCGCGATCCTTTGACCCAAGACCACCACGGGACCACTGTCTCAGCGATCTCGGCCTCCCAGACCTGCTGTATTATTATTATTATTATTATTATTATTATTATTATTATTATTATTATTATGTCATTAAGGTGTAATTAGCTGTCCGAGCCTCGCCGTATAGGGGCCTCATTGGCGAAAAATAAGAATCTGCAAATGCTTGTTTTTCGTGAAGTGAATACAGAACATGCAGAATATAGAGCCAATTGTAAGTTCAAACGCTCTCTTCTCCCCCTTTTTCTTATTTTCCTTCCCTTTCGTCTTTTTATTCTTTTTCTTTTCTTAGTTATTCTGCATGTTCTTATCGTTCGTCTTTTCCTCTTTCTGCCTCAACTATTCCAGCATCATCTTTTCTTCTTCCTCTTTTTCTCATCTTCCAGTTTGTCCCAACTAATATTAATGTGATATGACAATTGCAGACGTTGCAACACGAAAGCGTGTGCTACATAAACCTCAAGTGTGTTGCGTAAAAGAAACAGTTGACGCTGCGAGATGGATTTGCTTGGCTTAGCTAAAAGTATTAACTTGGAATGTTCCTTTTAACTCTTTGCCCGAAATTCAACTGACATTATTTAATGAACGTATTTCAATTTGATGTTTATTTTCTTACTAAATTCTCCTTTATATAAATATCTTTGCTAAGTTACAAAAATATGTTTGAATAGCGACTTCTTTCCACGTTTTCGATTGGTGTTGTGTTATTAAATCATTCAGTTATTGATTGAATTTGGCAATAATGTGAAATAAATTAACAAGTCTTTAAGTTAATAATTTCCGCTTACGGACGGACTGAGCTTTTAACAAACAATAATATTTGTCTGTTAAATCTTGTAATCTTAACGTAGAAAGTTCATGGTTTTATATCACTCTTAAGTGAACAGGATTACAAAATCAAGATTATTTTGATTCCATTTTTTAACATTTTACTCTCAATTGATATTTTGAAGTCGGACTGATGTATTATTTCGTTTTAATGGATCAATTCTTTGCCTCAAAGAGAAAATGGAAATTAATATAGTTAAATTAGTGAAAATAAGTGTCAAGTAACTTCGCCAAAAGACTGTCAGGGGCCAGGTATCCAGTGACGTACCGCATTTCTGCAGAATTTGTACACCCTTACTTTTAAATCTTGCGCCAATTTTAATGAGCCCCAGAGCTCCAGTAAGCTTGCCCGCGACCTTGACATGCCTGTCCTAATGAATAACATTCAGAATTAATCTTCAATTATAGTACTTATATTTTATTTATTTATTTATTTATTTTACGTCAAAAAAACAGTTTTCACATCTTAGGGATAATGACCATGGACAACAGCTTTAAACGTTTGTGACCTTTATTCATTTCAGTTACGTTTTATTCCTAAAGAATATACCGGGAGCGGTAGCTCAGTGCATCAACTGATGTGCACTACACTACCACATATTCCGGGAGACCGGTCAGGAGCTTAGAGCTTGTTCCGGCTGGGGCGGTGCGGTGCCCCGCTGGCGGGAGAGTCCTGGTTAGGGGGAAACCCCACTAGCCGACGGTAGGTTGGCGCCGGATCTCGCCATCCAGCGGGGGAGGATCACCGCCATCTTCCGAGAAAAACATGCATTACACTAACGGAACTAATGACCAAAGCAATTGACGCGCCCGGAAACACGAAAAAATCAATCAATCCTAAAGAATAAGCACATTGTAGACTGTTGTATTTTTCATTTAAGTACAGTGCGTTTTTGCATCAGTCGGTTGAAGTAAAGTGTTTACTCGTAATGAGGTGCTAGAAGCTTCTCGCAACATCATCTGCCCTCCGAGCGGGGGTCTGCTTTCTCTGCCCGCCGCCCGCCGCGCGCCGTCTCTGTGCGGCCTGCCGGCGAACCGTCACGCGGACGTTGTTCGCTCCCGCTGGGTCATTTGTTCCCGGCGAGATGCTGACGATCTCCCCGATGCCGCGGCTGGCCGCCGGTGCGGCGCCGAGAAATACGGCATCAGATAGAGGGCGGCAGCAGGATACGCCCGCCGCGAACACACGGCCTCCTCGCGCAATCCCTGCTCGACGGGCCGCGGACACGCCCCCGCCGCCCCGCCCCCGCCCCGCCGCCGCCCCGCGGGGCGGCCAGGTTCGTGGCTGACTGAGTTATGCAGACAGGAATTTACGATCGGAAGCCATGTCAAGAGGTGAAATTTCCTGCTTTTGTTGTTTGCTGGGTTAAATTCCATTCTACGTGTTGGGTCGTGTAGGAACTCGTTTGTCCTTGTTTCGCTACTTTTCTTTTTATGTAATTTATTTTCTTGTTGATTTGATAGATAGATAAGTAAAACGTTATACTTAACGTACTTTTTTGGGTTGCTTACTACTTACTAACATACTATGCTTAATCGAATACATGGGTGAGGAAGCTAATTAGGCACCTCTGCTAATTGTCAAATTTAGAGATTTTTTTTACGTGGAAAGGGTGGAAACGAATACGTGGAAAGGGAATTTATTGTAAATTCGGATTGGTTGTGTAGGATTTTGCCATAGGTTGTGTGGTCATAATGTGGTATGGAGAAATAGAAGTTGGAGGCGAGGTAATTGATATGGTTTGCTGTTGTTTCGATGGATAGTTCCTTGTGGAGTTGATCGTTGGTGATTAATCCTTAGTTTTGGGAAATTTGTATTTTATTAATGTTAATTTTAGGCAATAATCCAGGTGGGGCTCGCTTGTGAAAAGAGGGATCTTAATATAGTTTTATATATTATTAGAGCTGTGCTATGTGGTAGTGAGGAAGTTTTATTGATAATAAGTTTTAGCTCTAGTAATTTTATTTTTGCTTGATTGACCTCGGTTTGCATATGTTTTCCATTATATTTAATAGTGCTGTGCTTTGGCTGCCAGAGTATTGGTTCGTCGATTAGTGTCAAGGGTGTGGGTGAGGGTAAGGTCTGAAGGTGAATATTTTGGCTGCAGTTTTTATGGGTTAAGTGTGATTTTTAGTTTAGCGGCCCAGCTATGGATTAGATTAAGATATAGTTGCATTGCATTACGTATTTTGTGTAGATCGGGCCCTGACGACAAGAGCGCCATGTCGTCCGCAAATTGGGCTATTTTATTGAATTTAAAGTAGATAAGGCTGCCTCGAGGATATCGGAGAGTATGGGGGATATGGTAATCTTTTGGGAAAGCCTGCATTCATTTGCCTGGGGTTTGAGTGGTGGTTATTGACTTCTGAGAAGGTTCTGTTGAATAGAAAACTTGGGTTGGTTGAGGTGATGTAATGAGGGATTCCTTTTTTGTATAGTAGCGCGTGATGCCATGTTCCGTAGAAAGCCTGGGTTATGTCGATGAAGATGGCTATTGAATGAAATGTTTTCTGGAATGAAGAGTACAGGTGTTCTGTGATTCTTGTAGCTGATGCTGAATAGATATATTTTCGGGGAAGCCGAATTGTTCGAGTTCCTCTGCTAATATTATTTTTACACTAATCGGTACATCTTTATCTGTATGCCAATAATTTGAGTAAAAACTGTTTTAGTTATTGATGTAATTTCATCAAGCCAGCACTATTCCATAATTGCAAATTAATCAATACGCTGGCACATGTAAAGTAAATTATTATAGAAATGTTGGTAAATTTGTCACTAATTAGCATCCAATGAATGAAATGGGAATAATGATCATTGCACTTTTAGAAATGGCCTAGATTGAGCAATGGTTTTTCGATTATTGTTCTCAAGCTGTGTGTTGCGATTTCTTTCTAGCAATACTATTTAGATTCTACGAATATCATGGGGCGAATAATAAATTGGTTATCTACCATTTTTGGCCAATGAACAACCATTTTTGTGCGCTAATTGGTAGGTATCTCGTAAAGGGATTGTATGACATTTATTTCTTCTTTTCTGGAAATATTCTGCAACATAATCGTCGAGAGATATAGGCTGGAATGATTGATGCGTCTAAAATTTTTTCAGATGGAAGAAATCAATGAAGGCAATCTTTTGACTCCATTCTCTTGCTACGTTTAGTTCGTTGTCCTCTCTGTGACTTATATAAAAGGTTTTGTAAATTCGTGTATACTTAGTTAAATATATTGCGAGAATAACTATAAGGGAATCACGAACCGTGAACTATAGCGGAAGTTATCATGCTTGATTTATCTCTTATGCACGAAGACCATAATCACGTTTTTCGTCCAAATTGGTGTTTCAAGTATATACATCACGAATACATAATAGATTTGAAGTAAATAACACGATGTTACCTTCTGTAAATATCAAGTTTCCACAAAGGAACCATAGATAACTACGCCTATAAATTTGAAATGTGCTCAATGATTGTGAAATTATGTAACCTGGAGAGAACCTGCGTTGTATTTTTTAGTTCATATTAACCCGTCGATTGTCCCTTAGGAAAAAGGGTAATTAATTTTGCATTTTTATAGCGTTTGAAGTCTGAAATTTCATCTGATAATTATCCTCCTTCTCCAAGAATGTGGCGAAGCTCTTACCCCTGGCGTCGAGCGACTCTCCGTGACCGTGACTGGATGTGCTTCGCTCGTCTAATTGCGGGGCCTGGAAACTGCTGCAGGACATCCAAGCTCCACGCCGTTGGGGCTTTCCCCCTCTCGCCATTGGCGCTCCCCCAGCGGCCCTAGTCGCTAAGCGATGTGGAGCGTGAAGTTTCGGGAGCACGGAAGACAACCGGAAGTGGCTGAGTAGTTCGGAGATTAGATACCGCGAGGGGGAGAGGGTGGCGATAGGAATTCCGGCGCCGGAACCACGGCCTTTGCCCAGCGGACGGTGACGACTGGAGCGCGCCCGCCGCGGGGTGCGCTGGCGGTGGTGGGTGACGGCGGGTGACGAGCCGAGTGCCGCCGCACTGATGGTGGTGATGGCCCAGGCGTTGGTGATCGATTTGCCGTTTTGTTATGACGGCGTTGCTACCTCGTGTCGATGATGTGATGCAAGTGTCTGGATCCCACTCCATCCATGCTCTTGCACTTGCTGCCCTAGTGAGGACTTGTCGGTTCAGGCTCTTGGGCTCTCGGACTGGAAGGCCTACGTATCGGATTCCGTCTCTGGTTCTCTTGCGTTATTATCGGGAATTCCGCATCCTCTTCTATAAACACCTGCCAAGTGCAGAACGCATCTTTTCAAAAAGTGAGCGAACCCCTCCCAGAATTCAAGTCATTTCCCTATATCACAGAATTGAGTTCAATTCTTGTTGAAGAGAACCATCAAAATTTAGAAACTGGTTTCCCCATGTTTTTCGGGCCTTGCTTCATCTAGAGATGCAATATTTTTTCATAATGAAAAGAGTAATGTCAATACACACTAATTATGACACTAACAGATGCAGTACTAATGAGGATCTGTTCACGGTCAGAGGAGGTAGCAATCTATATCTTATCCGATTTTATTTCATTTACTTGGAAAGATTCTACGAACACTATCGTCATATTTTGGGATGTGATCGTCTCTAGCAAGAACAATTCTCTCTTCGGGGCGTATCATCGTCTCAAAAGTGATCACTTAGCCATGCCAAAGTAGCACATTTTTTTGTGATTAACATTCTTCGACTTGTAGAATTTCGCCATTGTGAATGTTCATATCTGAAAGCTATTTTAATAAAATTCTAATGCGTTGCGATCTGACTACCAGTGCAGATCTGTCTACCAGTCTGCAGAGCTAAAGTGGACATATATTCAGAATTATTTGGTCTCTAGTCTGCTGCACAGCAGTTAATGTGGACAGGGGTGGTTGGTTTAGCAATACATTCTGCGCAAAAGGATTAGTTTACAAGCAAAGTCTCTGGGAAACCTAGTTTACAGAGAAAGAACGTTTAAGCGTTGGCAGAGGCCGTAGTGAATTGAATTGAGTTGCCAAGAGTCATTCTAAAAGCCTTGATTAGCTCGTTTTACTATGACAATAAATAAACATCAATGAAACAAGCTAGTCAGTGTCAATGACCGATTGCAGACTTTATTTGTAGCCATTAAAATTTCATTGCGATGAAGAACACTTGTATTCTTGTACGAAGTCTGTAAAACGCTTATAAGCAGATGCAATCATTCCAGTCTTAAAATTAATGCAGAAGAGCGTCAAAAGGAATGTAAATGCATTTCAGTACCAGATAATTGATTTTGTGAAATGAAACATGATTCTAGGATATTATTTCTTTTAGTGTTATGACTCGTATAATTTATGTGGTTAAGACTAGTAAAATTAACATTCTGAATAATATAGAACGCAGTATGATTGCTAGATTAATTAGACACATTTTGGTACGCAAGTATGCTTCAAATGCGATACTAAAATGTGCTTCTAGCTCGACCGTCAGTTTTGAAATGCTTTAATGAGGGAGCTCGTTTAGTACAGTTATAAGACCAGAATGTCTTGAAAATCATTTGATGGAAACTAAGAATTTAAAAAATGTATGACGTAATATTGTGCACACAATCAACGTAGTTGGATTGCGAGCCTCTTAATTGTGGTTAGTCTTTTTAAAAGAAATATTATAGTTGTGTAGAAATCACTTTTGACAATATTGATGCATCTGAGAGTGTATAAGTTGGAATGTTTTAAGATCCGACTCTCGATCGGTTCTATTAAAACTGATAAAGAGGAATTTTCGCAAGATCCCTGATTCATCTCGGTTTTTCCGGAAATTCTGCTTGTTAGTAATTGTAATCTATAAAAACATTTAATTATTTTATAAATTATTTGAGAAGATTTCTGTCTTGGGCAAAGATATTTTCGGTCAATTGAAATATTTTGAGTTGTACCGAAGGCTACTCATGTTTTCCAAAGTAGATTATGAACAACGTAAATCAGTACAAGAGTGATGATGATGATAATAATAATAATAATAATAATAATAATAATAATAATAATAATAATAATATCATTATTCTCATAAGGGCAATAAATCATCCACCATATGCGATAACATCGGATTTACGTAAATCTATTCACAAGTTTTCATTTATTATTATTATTATTATTATTATTATTATTATTATTATTACGTTAATGTAACTTCATATTTTTACTCTTAACTCCACCAACAGAATATGATACAATATCTTCAGTTAACAAATTTGAGTCATAAAAACCCAGACTTTCTTGTAGTATTTCTTTCCTTCGTAAGGACGCCCTATCGGCCAAGGTGCTCGGGCTTGAGCTCCTAAATCGCGTAATGCTTTAATCCTTCCCACAAAGCTCGGAGTGGTTACCAACCGCCGATCTCTCTTTCGCCGGAGGGTCCCAGGTTCACACCCCTGGCACGGCAGTCACGGGCGGCGGCGGATCGGTGGCAATGAACTCTCCTTCTCTCTCTCTGTCGCGACCGCCACCCCCGCTTCCCGGGCGGCCCCTTCTTCGCGCCGCGCGCCCCGGCCCGCCCCGGCCCGGCCCGGCCCGCTCGGTTCCCGCTAGTCATCCATCCATCCAGCTCCTCCGTCTCCGTCGCGCGGGCGGCGGCAGCGCGCGCGCCCTCTCGCTCGCAGGACGTTCCCACGCCGCCCCCGCGCGCCGCCCCCGCCTATTGGAATTGGAAACCCGCTGAAGCGTTCGCTTGCGCTTCTTGCCGCCTTGGCCGGCGCGCCGTTGGCCGGTGCTGTCCGCGCCAGACAATGGCCCTGGAAGCCCCCGCGGCGCGGCCCGGCAGCACCGCAGCACCGGCCAGCGCCGACGCCTGCGGGCGACAGCTCACCGTCGCCCCCCATCTGGACAACTGGTGCGAGTACAATATTTTTTCCCACATTCTGTTCACTTGTAACGCATTCAGAATTTTTCTAGAGGGGTTCAGTTGGTACAGTGTCTAGTCCACTTGTTTTCATATAAAGAATGTTTCATTTATGCTGAATGCCGTACCGGCTTAGTTCGCTGCGGGTATCAACTAAAGTCACTACAGTGCCTCTGATCGTGGGGTACTAGGGTTCGAGTCCGGACAGCGGCAAGATTTTCGACACTAGCTAGATAGCTCGGTCACGTTCAGCCGCTGTCTGGGGGAGAATTCTAACGGTCGGCTGCTCTGATTGGTAGTTTTCTGTGTTTTTTTCGATTAGTACCAGGTCAGTGCGGG
Organism: Teleogryllus occipitalis; assembly: GCA_011170035.1. NCBI lineage: Eukaryota > Metazoa > Arthropoda > Insecta > Orthoptera > Gryllidae > Teleogryllus > Teleogryllus occipitalis. The sequence goes on from BLKR01000371.1 coordinate 281,988, forward strand.
AGCAACACTCTAACAAACAGGCCACGGACCGCGCGCGATCTTTCCTTCCTCTTCTTTGTCCTATCCACACCCCTTACTTACACACGCTCGCATGCACTACACTATTAAACATGACGGCAGATCAGTTGGGAGCTTAGAGCTTATCCCGGCTGGGACGGTGCCCCACTGGTGGAGAATACCTGGTTGGAAAAAAAAGCTGCATGCCATCGTAGGTTGCTGCATGCTGGATCTAGCCATCCAGCGGGAGAAGAACATCGCCACCTCCTGCAAATATATTTACGGGTCTAATTACCATAGCAGTTGACGCGCCCGGAAACACGAAATAATCAACCAATCTGAATGAGTAACTAAATTCAGCTCCTATTGCGACATGACTGGAGCGCCCCCTCCCTCGGTTGCGCCACTTATGTTCGCAGTTTGGAATTTTCGTCAGCAATAACGTTCGTACTCGCCTTTGCATGCTCATTCAGCGAGCTTCGAGCTCCGTTCGGTCTCTTATGGTTGGCGTTTTCTCCTATATGAATTGCTCTGTTGTTGTTTTCAGCACGGGGCTGATAATGAGTGTAGAACTTGCTTTGAGTTGTCTCAAAAATTTGGTTGAAAGGTGGTGCTTTCTGTGTAACATTATTATGAATGCACTTTTAGAAAATTACTAAAAACATGCATTATCTTAATTTTTCTAACACCACTGTTACACCTGAGTGCATTCTTTAATGCTTTCAAACGACAATTTCAGTATCTGAAGTTAAAATTCCCGCCTAAATGGCTCTAGAGCTCCGCTTGTGAGCTTGACAATGCTCGTGTTGCGAAATCACTGGCTCGAGTTCCATTGACTCTAGCAGAGCTCGGCTAGAACAGGTTGTAAATCTCCGTCTTCCACCCTTTTCTTTTTCTTTCGAAGAGGTGTCTCGCAGAGAATGTCTCCTTTCTCTCACACCATTAGAACGTTCGTACCGCCACTTCCCACTCGCAGTGGACTCATGACTTGCCAAGTGCCGTGCTTTTGGACTTTGTGCGCTCGCCTCTGATACGTGTGTCGTCTCTATTACGGCCGCCCCGCCCACGCCGCCACCGCCACCCCCAGCGGCTTCGCCATCTCACGTCCCCAGGGCGCCCTCGCGCGGTTTCGTCACGGTGCACCCGCCCCCGCCCCCACTCTCCCCCTTCCTCCCCCACGCCCGTCGGTGTATTGAATGACCGCCCCCGCAGAGCGAGGCGGGCGAAGTGCTCCACAAGCACGTTCCTGGAAATTTCTTGCGAAACACTTTGCCCCTGTCCAAAAACGGCGAAGTATTTTGGGATTTAACGATGTGCAGGGAAAGGACCTCCTCCTTCCCTGCAAATAGCGCCTCCGGCATTCCCTTGTATTCTTTTTTTCTTCAGACTTCACTCTATATACCTTCATTAGCTTTTTTCTTTTGATGCAAATTTGAACGTGTTCTCGTTTTTGGGGGGGAGGTCTTGAGGTCATTGATGTCTGAGATGACGTTTGCTTTATTTGTGTATTTCTAACTTGTGCTTTCTTCTATACGATTCAAGTACCTGATGAAAGAAATTAGAAAACACAATTAAACAGCTCTCTCTCTCCTTTTTGCGTATTCTCACCTCATTTTTCTTTATGTTTTCTATTCTATTTTAGTGCGCCCCTTGTAATTTTGTATTTCTTGTAATTCTTAACGGTGCACTATTTTATAATTTTTCTTTCTAATTTGTTCAATTTAATTTCCTGATGTCAAATCATCTGTTTCTTCTGTTTTTGTTTGTTGTGAGATCTGTAAATGCTTTCTCTGTATAATGTACAACTTTGTCTCGTGTTTTGCATCAGAAATTTGAAAATTGATGGACACACATCGTATTAAAATTCGATACATTGTATAATGAAAGCCAGTGTATACATCACAGTGTGTGATACAGTGTATATATCACAAAAAAATATGTATACAGTGTATATATCACAAAAAAATATGTATTTCTTTAGATAGAGTTATTATACTATTTTATTTATGTTGTGCTAAGTTCTCAGCTGAAGCTCATTGTCACGAGCCATTTACATTTATTGCCTCCCTACCGACGTCCTGTAGGTTTCGAATTCTGCAATCAGCCACGCCTTCGGTCGCGTGCATTTTGAGGTCTAATTATCTACTTCGTGGGTATGATACGTGATTAATTTCACTGACTCTTTGAGTCATCGCATCACGGAGGAATGTCAATTTCTGCTACGTAAATATTCGTATTGTATGAGATGAATTAGTGGAAACTTCTGTTGAACTACGGTTGAAATATGATGATGTTGATTATTGCAGATATGAATTATGATCTTGAGAGTTGGGCTTTGGAACGACTAGGAGGAAAAACGAAATATCTCTTACACACCTGGTCATTAGGTCTTCTTTACAGAGTTCACACGTACAGTACATCTGCGCTCAGAAGAGTAGTGTGTATTGAAGTTACCTGAAGCGCATATAAAAATAAAAAATATTATTTTTGTTGTTTGTGCTCATTGTTTGAGGCTGCAAAATAGCTTCAGCAAATTTTTTGGGAGAGCCACAGGATGCTGGATTGGGTTGTGCACAAAGCGTGGCCACAACTTCCTCTCTTGCCACAAGGGAAAATTCTGAAAGGCAATTATTTGAGGACTATTAGTTTATCTCAGCGTGAAAATTGTTGATAATTGAAGAAGTTGTCAATGTTACCTTGTCAATGTTTCCTTAAGCGATCAGAAGATTATTTCCTGTGGTATTTCATGTGTAATAAAATTTTAGTTCACTTTCAGCTTTACGCGCCCAAACAACACGCTCTTTACACAGAATCAGCAACAGCTGTAAGGCTGCTGCCGCTACCACCAGTCAAAAAATCTAATTTATTTAATGCAGCCAAGATGTAAATTACTACGCCTTTTTACTGACGAGGCGATCTTTTGTGCAAACGCTTGGCTAAAAAGTTCTCCAACAATTGCCTCTCGGACGTCATATGAATAGAAGCGGTGTATTTCCTCGAAGTCCCGATATTGGGAGCGAGCTTGCGCGCAAATAACTCTCAGCTGAGACCAACCCTACATAATTAAATTAATAGTCGGTAGCATATACACGAGCATCTTAGCGGTTTTTTACTCGAGCGAGGCGAGTCTCCGCGAAACTGTTTCGGTCACCTTCTTTTTAAATAATGCGATTCTATCGCGCCTTCATTTGGAAAAACGTTTAATTCTCGGAATGTTGACAACTCCACAGCGTCTCCAGTATCTGGCGCGATCTCGCGAACGTCTGTGAAGACATTTCAACTCCTCAACTGTTTGTCCATCCAATGAGTTTCATACGAAAGATGTCTTTGCCTTTCTCTCTGGAGGCTAGCCCACGGGTTTTGGAGAAAAAATATTATAAGTCCAACGCGGGTCGTTTAAAATGCATGCTCTTTGCTGTTAATTAGCGCCAAGGAATTGTTGTAAATGATAGATTTCAAAGTTCCGCCAAATTTGAATTAATTTTTGGCGTCTTGTGCCAACAAGACCTATAAAACGTATAAATTGTTTCACCCACGACCTGGACTGTTTGGCTCAGAAGTGTTTGCCTTCACACTTCAATTGGCTTTTAATCCTCATTCTCGTGGTAATCGTCCAATAAGAAAGCTGTTCGTCATGCGAGGTGCTCGAAACTAAAACGTCTCAAGGAATATGAAGGGTATTATTATTATTGTGGAAAGCAATTTATCAACAAAACGAAGAATTCCCCATTGTTCGTCCGTTTGCTCAGTCAACTCTCGGGACAGCCTGGGGACATTGCACTTTCTCTGCGTGTGTGGGATCACCGCTTGAGAGGTGTGAGGCGGTGGCCGCCAGCAGCCCCGTAGCATGGCGGGCGTGGCGTGGCGTGCGGCGGGAAGCCCCTGGGCCGCGGCGACGCGCGCAGGCTTCGCGCTCAGGCGTCCTCCGCCCCTCCCGCCCTCCCGCTCGCTCGCGCGCGCGCTTCCTCAGCCGGCCTTGACCTTCACCTCGGCGCGCACCACCCTCACACGGCTCACGCCCTTTGTGCCGCCTGCGGCCTTCGCCCTTGGCCATCAAACGCTGCAGCCTCACATCACACCATGATGTATTCTCTGTGATACACACGAATCTGTCACAGGGACCAGATACTCCTAACAATGACCTTTGAGACAGACAGTTCGAAGATCGCCAATGCGAGTGTCTTTCTTCGCATTCGGAGGAAGTGGACTGAATCTGGTTGTCATTGTAATGTTAGGTTGCAATGGCTGCGGCTATTTCCCATGTTTTAATATTATAGATCTGCTTGAAATGAAATATTTTACATAATTTGAACTTGAATACAAAATAAGTAATAATTATGTACAATATTTCATTTCAACCAGATGTATAATATTAAAACATGGGAAGTAGCCGCAGCCATTGCAACCTAACATTACAATGACAACCAGATTCAGTCCACTTCCTCCGAATGCGAAGAAAAACACTATCCGTAGCAAATGTAAGCCTTCATTCTCGCTTACGCTCTGAAACGAGATTGTCACTTATCATCATTACCATCCGTTTATAGTCACTAGTATCGTTAATATCTTACTGTACTACAATAATACCTACTCCATTTCGACTTCAATCATAGAGTATCCCTAAACATTTCCCCCGACGGAATACGATTCTACAGCAGTGGAAAGGATCATTTGCCGACTGCACTTACTGCACAGTAAGTTTACGTTAAACACATTGTTTTGTTGGATATTTAAATTAAAAGAAACAAATACACAAGTAGTTCTCACGAACTCTATGCGTGAGCACCATTCTCCCGATTATGATAGCGGTGAAGTTGAGAATAAGGCTTGGCCGTTCCTGTTCAGCACAAAAGAGTGAGGTGGGTGGGGCCTGGCCCGTGGGTGCCAGGCACAGCGCAACAAATCCAGGCGAAGTGTGCCCGCGGTCGCGGAAACTCGCGGACGCCTGCTCGCACGTGCGAAATTGTAGCTCGGGTTTGATTGATTCATGTTTCCGTGCACGTCTACTCTTACGGTTATGGGTCCCGTTAGTACAGTGAGTGTTTTATGAATAGCGGTGACAGTTCTTCACCCCACTGATTGGTGAGATCCGGCGCCGACGTACATCGGCTTGCGGGGGATTTCTCTCTCCAGGTATCTTCCACCAGTGGGGCTCACTGGTCCTGCCTGGACAAAGTAAGCTCTAAGTTCCTGACTGGTCTCCCTACATGTGTGGTAGTGTTGTACATATAAGTGTGAGGGGATGTAGGGGAGAAAAAATGATGCGGAAGAGGAAGGAAAGATCGCACACGCTCCGCGGTCTGTTTGTTAAGGCACTTCTCCGACATAGACCGGGCGTTGATCAAACAAAAACCTATCGATCAGAGCAGCCGGCAGCTAGAATTTTCCCCCGGAAGCGAATGAATTCGACCTAGTATCGAAAATCCGCCTGTAGGACGCAAACCCGAGGACCTCCTTGTCAGTGTCGCTGCAGAGTCAGCGGCTCGGGGTTACGGGCATATTTTAGCAGCATTTAATTAAGCAGTAGTTAATAACACTGTCTTGCTTGCACCTCGAAGGAAAGGCCACTACCTCCACAGTAGGCTGATGCGACGCTGTCTGTATTTGTCCTCATCCACTCGGTGCGTGCCGCGCCCGTAGCCACCTCTTCCGCCATCTCTCCACCCACCGCATCTGGCGCTTTGAAGCAGCTCGCTTTCCGCGGTGCGGTGTGGCGCTGTGTGGCGTCTGGCCCGCTCGACTCACGCTGCGTCCGCTGCTCCCGCGCTCCAGTCCTAGCGGCGGCAGCCAGCCGCGGCCCCGGCGCGCGACATCAAACGCCGCCCTCGCGGCTCTGCCCGCCCCGCCCCGCCCCGCCCCGCGCCGTCCCGTCCCGCCCCGCCCCGCCCCGCCCCGCCCCGCCCCGCCCCGCCCCGCGCCGTCCCGCCACGCCACGCCCCCTCCCACGCTCCTCCGCCCCCCACCGCTTCGCCCCGTACCGTCCCATCCCGCACCGCCCCACCACGCCCCGCCACGCCACGCTCTGCCCCGCCCCGCACCGCACCGCACCGCACCGCACCGCACCGCACCGCACCGCACCGCACCGCCCCGTGCCGCATCGCTCTTCACCGCACCACACCGCTCCGGCCCGACCCGCTCCTCCCCGCCCCGCTCCGGCCCGCCCCGCTCCGCCTCCGCACCGCCCTCCGCCACTCGGCCCCTCACCACCCCGACCCATTCCGTCCCGCACCCCCCGCTCCACCCACACGCACCACCCGGTTTCGCTCCGCCTCGCCCCGCTCGACTCCGCCCTGCCCCGCTCCGCCCCGCTCTGGCGACCGCCTCCTTGCAAGCGGCCACCGCACGCGAAATAGCCCAGGAAGCCCTTGCCAGTTCCTGCGGCGGAACAGGACCGCATTAATCATTGTGTGACGCAGACTGCTACGTGTCGCTCGTCGCCGCCGTTGCAAATAGCGGCGAGCTGCACCACCTTGTCCCGTATAAGCGCTTGGAGGAAGTCCAGCTGCGAAAGCCCTTTTACACCTGGAGCGGCCCGGGGAGAAAATTTAGGGTCACGCGGGACAGCGCTTTCGCGCTCTACGGGGAGCGCGGCGGAAGTTGCGACTTTGATTTACTGGGTCTTGTTGTCTCGGGAGCCCTTCTGTCGTGTAGTTGCAGTTCCCGCCAGTAATGTTCATGTCGGGTAGTTCTGCTTCCAAGAATGTTTCGTTGAAAATTACTCGCAGTGAGCAGTGCAAATTTTCTCCAATATCGGCAATGAAAACTACTTGTAAGATAGGGGGAATAAAAACCGTGGTATTTCTTTGTTTCATAGTGTGCTGTAACTTCTTTTCAAAGGCAACCAAATATAGAGTGCGTCTAAGTAAATATATTTATAGTACTGGTAAATTATAATACAGAATCCGATCTTTGACCAATTGGCTATACTGCATTTTCTCTCTCCGTGTCTTTACTTTATCTCAGACAGGGGTTTTGTAAAGGATTTAAAGTTTAAAAACTATTTTATTCCGTTCTTTAAAACAAAATTTCAAGAAATTCAAGAATATTGCACTTAGTAATTGTATTTACCATTTTATCCAAATCTGATATTTCTGTTATCATTCATCACTAACACCATATGTTCATTCATCATTTGTATCAAGTTGGTGTGACAGACCAAGTCAGCTAGCATAAGCATGTAATCGCCAAGCCACATCTCGGGGCACATCACGTCACCATACAGCGACCCTGCCTTTTACAATACGAATAACAGCGCCTCCAAAATGAAGATGGAATAGAGCTCGAATCACGAGATGACATCACTTCATTAATCCGTTTGTGAACCGCACCTATCTTGAGTTTGCAGGGAATACTGCAACTACAGCTTAGACCACCCAGGTCGGCCTTGATGTCACTCACCGTTGAAAAGACAATGAAGGTGAATCAAATGGTACGAAATAAACTTCAGAAACATCTGTGAAACTTTCGATTGAAGTCCTTACGGATAAGGAAGATTTTAAGAAAGTTAAGAGTCAAAATGAAATACTGTCTTCGATTCTCCCTTCTTTTAACTTTCTCGCTACCCCTACCGCCGTAGAGAGTTATGTAATGCTGTGTGAAAAAACCGCGAATTTTCGGCAGAAAACTCTTTATTAGAGGGCTTTGGCAACAAAAAAGTTGATAAATATAGATCCTTAATTTAGAAAAAATCCTCTAATACGTGGTGTATCCAGAATCCATGTTTTGAGGGTCCTTGATACCGCAAAATCTATACGGCAAAACGTCCTTGAGGCACTCCTGACTTTATAGTGATAAGTTCTGAAGTTTCACCGTTAAATTCTCTTTGAAAATCTCTCTCTGTGAGATACGATTTTAATAAGTGATAGTAAGGATACGGTAGATTTTTCTTAATTTTATACAATAGACCAGGATGCCACACCTTGTCGAAAGCCTGGCTTACGTCGAGGAATACAGCAGAGCAATATTCTTTATTTTCTAGCGATTCACTAATTTCGTTTACTTTTCGATGAATTTGTTCTACAGTCGAATGCTGTTGTCTGAACCCAAAGTGATGATGAGATATTATTTCATTTTCTTGTAGAAGTGGATTTTAATGTGACAAAAGCAGTTTTTCAAAAAAAATTGATAATATTGGCAGTAGACTAATAGGTGTGTATGATACAACTTCATGTGTTGGTTTCCTGGGTTTAGGGATGACTATTACTTGAGCAATTTTACATTGATCAGGGAAGTGTCCTAGTCTTAGATTGGCATTGACGATGGATGGAAGTAAGTAAAGCTATCAATTTTCTTGGTAGATGGCCTAGAATTGTTGCTGAAATCGTATCGTATCCGGGAGCTTTTTTAGATGGAAATGCTTTTTTAAATTGATTGCTGTTTCAACTTCTCGAGCACTTAGGGATTTGATTTGGGGAGCTAGTTGCAGTGGTGAATCTAAGAAGTTGTAAATTTCTTCCTCTTCTGATGCAGTTGTTTGTAGAGGAAATGGTTGAAAGACGTTAGAGAAATGGGAGGCGAAGCATTCCGTTTTCTCTTCGTCGGTTTTAGCCCATGTACCGTCGGTTTCTCTGATGGGAGGAATAGGTTGCATCGGTCTCTTCGAGTATTTAGTTGTTTTCCAATGAGAATACTCTGAATTCGAATTCGGAATCAATCTTGTGAGCTTATCTTGTAGGGCCTTGTTGCGATATTCTTGAAGTAATCTTTTGAGGTTTTGTGGAGCTGAATTTAGTCTTCTTTTGGCTGCTAGGTCTTTAGTGATTTGCCATTGTTTCTTTAATTTACGTTTATTAATCACCTTTTCTCTAATTACTTATGGGATATTTAGTTTTTGTTTTGCTTTATTTCTGGTGTAGAATGCCATGCAGCTCGATGAAGTTGACTGGTCTATAGCGTCATTTACGTCGAAAGCAGTTTTCAATGGTAGATTAGCTGTGCTGTTATTAATTAGCCATTCTGAGAAATATTTCCAATCTATTCTTTGTTGTGGATTGAGGTTTGCTAATTATCTTCAATAATGAATGAGCTGATGACTAGTAGAACTGGCGAATGATCAGACAGATCTTGTGACCTGTAGATGTGAATGTAACTTTGGTTTACTCCTTTTACAATAAAGAAATCTAATACAACAGGAATTTTGTTAGTGTCTGTCGGCCATGGTGGTATAAATAGTATTACATAAACATTATTAAATTAAAGGCGAGAAAGTACGTGCTGTTTTAGTTCCACTAGTTTCTCCTAGTACACGATTAACCAATCCGCTCGCACCCCTTATTTACGTATGAGTATGTGCGTTGCTCTGTTTTTGTTTATCTAGTAGTGTGTATTAACATTAACCACGTAGTAAGGAACATACGAATACATCGATATTAATGATCTTCAATTGCCTTTTGATTTTTTCAGTATCATTGTTAGCACAAGATATGAATTGTACGTATCCAAAGCCTTTTTCGGACGCATGTATGTAATACATTGTATACTGTGGTTATTTCAGATTTATTTTCTACTTACAACATTCGTCGTCACCAAAAGTACAGATGAAGTACGGCAAGGGAAGGAAAGTGTTCGAATTAGGGATTAACTTTCAACAGTCGATTGAATACAATCAGGTATTTTTTTTATAATGATGCCCAGTTTTGTTAACATTACAATATTCTCATTTAACACGTATCGAAGCCAGTACTGGTAAAATCGAAAACAAATTTTAGGTTTAAGACTAAACGCCGTGCGTTTTAGAGGTGAACCACTGTGTGCGTGGGCGCTCGTTAGCGCTGGCGCGCAGCTGCCGCCCGCGCCGGGGGGGCGATGGGAGATGGGCGATCTGGGCGCTGGGGTCGCAGGTCAGGGAGCGCGGGGGCGTGTGAAGCGAGCGCGCTGTCAGTCTCGTCGATGCAGTCGGTTGCCCCGTGAATGAGAGGGCTCTCGTCTCATCGCGTCTTCTTCCGGGCTCTCTCACCTGATGCTGAGATGAGAGGAAAATTGAAACGGCGGTTGATTAGCACAGAGCTGCTACTTAAAATGCCACAAACTTAGTTGAAGAATAACGATGAAAAATATGCCATCTTAATGACTTTACATAATTACTCGTTTTCTGCTAATTGTGTTTCTCGACAGGACAAACAGTAAAAGCATGTAATAAAAATTGAAGAACTGCGTTGCGGAGATGAGATTATGGCAAATGAAATTCAAAATATTTCTCCGAAATTCTTTTCTTAATGATTCGTTGTAAGTGGTCCAGTTTTCACTCACCAGAGTCAGATGATCGTTTGTAAATAATCCTCAAATCTATCAAATTGTCAACATTAATTTGCCTCAAATGAGAAGATTAACCAAACACTAACAAGGTACACCAAACACTAACAAGAAGCAAAGCCCAATCCAAAATAATCGGCAAGAGGTGCATCCAAAAAGTAAGTTTTCTTAGGTTGTCAACAAAAAGAAAACGCCATGACGAGAAAACTTTATTTTAGTACAAACAGCATGTATTGCACATATGTCGTACCGTGGGATCAACATTTGTATTCTTGTGTCGTTGAAGTCCGCTGCCGGAGATATGTACCAGTGTTTGACACGCACCTGCAACCCTGCATCACTGCGATATGCATAGTGCTGACTGGATAGGAATTTCGTTGAGGTGTAAGAAAAGATGGAAGTCGCTGGGGCGAGATCGCTCTAGAGGATGGATGGCCCAACATCTCCCAGCGGAACTACTGCAAAAGATATGTTGTGAGTGGTGCCTTGTATGGCCTAGCGTTATAATCCAGTTACATCTGCAGTGAGAATACGCTTACGTTCAGCATTGCTGTCACTGGTATCCATCCCAGGAGGTAGAGTTCTACGATACAAGGATACAAATGTTGATCCCATGATATGACATGTCTCGATTCTGGTGCTGATTATGTGGGAAAATAGTGCAACATTTGCTGTATCTCCTATAATAAAATTTCCCGACGATATTATGTTTTCTTTTGTTCATAATGTAGGGAAACTTTCTGTCTGGAAACGCCTCATATTTAAGATTATCACTAAATGCACTATAATTCATTCCCAATTTACAAATTAGGCGAGATTTAGTTATGTAAGAATTCAGTGAGATGGTGAAACAGACCAAGTTCTTCGACAAGCTACCTAACCCTCGCTCCTCTACATTTTCCAACTTAGAAACAACAGGTCCTGCATGAAATCGAAACTCCCAAAGACGCATTCAAATTTTACGCCTCCACCACTACCTTCCTACCTACTCGTTAATTCAATTCTCGTTGTTTAATAATATTCAAATAAGTAAATCAATCTCGTCTTGTAGGATGGTCATATCCTAAAAATTCTGGATATAATGTACCTTCTAATCCTCGAAAGACAAACTTGTTGAACAAGAAGTAATACATTTTTCAAACACCGTTTGTCAGAGGATAGTTTGCTAAACCAGAATGAGTTGAGACCCGTTTTCATCGTGGGCTCTATTAGAAGACGAGAAAAGTTTTACGACAAAGCCTGGACAGAGCATAGTGTTTGCCTGTGCGAACGAATGACCACCAAGTGAATTACCGCCTCTCAGTACTACGCCGGTGTCCGGGCGGCGGCAGAGAGAGAGGTGGGGGGGGTGCGTTCGAGTGCGGGGCGGAAGGGTGTCGCCGGCGGTGTCTCCGGTGGCGTCGAAAGCGAATCGCACTGGGCGCCGCGCCGGTGATCGATCGCTCCCCGGCGGCCAGTGCTCGCCTTCCGCGCCCCATCGCACGGCGCAGCACAGGACCTTGATTAACGACGGCCCGCCCGCACCCGCACGCACCGGCCTGCGCACGCCCCACATTGACTCCTAAGGCGCTCACCGCCAAATGACAAAATTCTACAAACCAATTTTTTTTTAAATTTATTTTGGAATCGTAGTCGATGTTCCGTGTCCACTTGTATTTTCATCTGTACAGGAGTCTTCTGGAGGCGGGAATTTATTACTTCGTTTTGGAAGGTTAATGGGTTGCAGCTTAAGTAAATAGAACGAAGACGTGTACTTAAATTACTTAAATTTTTAGCTAAAACTAACTTACTATGAAATCTGTTGATGCAGAACTAGTGGTATGCTCTTTGGTCTACTTATTTAATATAAATAATATATATTTTGTCATCCAGGAATGTTCATTGTTTGGGGTCTCTTTTTCATGATTGATGAGATGTCCTTTCCGTTGGCATAACATATATGTTATGTGTACAAACTTTGTTTGCATCATGTACATAACGGTCCATTCAACTCGGTGCTCATTTCTCACTGTTCTACGCTTGAAGTCTTATATTGTGCTAAAAAGTCAACGTTTGTTAGTGAGTACGAGCGAGGTTCACGAGTTCAAAAACAAAATCGCGCCGAAATATTCGTAGTCGAAATAGTTAAGGAGACGAACGGACGAATGGGTGGAATTTTGATAGTGTTTCCCAAAACAGCCAACCCCAATAAAAAAAGATGGCGTTAGCTGTGTGAATTCTGAAACTTAATCTATAAAAAAACGCAAGTACAACAAGGTGGAAAGAAATGAAATTAATGGGTTGAACGCACTATCTTCACATGCATATTTTGAAGATCATAGTGAAATAAGTGAGATGGAACAGTTGGTTGTAAGAGAAAAATTATGTTATCTTTATTTATAGTAGTTTTCAGCTCGTATAATAAAAGATAACAATAAAATCACGAAAAAGCCTCTCTATTCTTCACAAATCTTTTGAACACGATATTCTGCGTATATTTTTTTAATGTTTGCATTAATGAAAAACATTGCTTGGAATGACTTCCAAAAACAACCCGACAAAATACGACTAAAAATATTCAGGTATATATTTAATTTGTGAGTTTTGTGTCTGTTTATAAGCGTCAAATTTCTTTCCTGTATGTCGGCTGAATGCTTCGTCGCCATGAGTACGCTTTGAAAGCGTGTGAGCTGTTGGGGCCGTTTGGGGCCACTGTCCTTGGAGGCTGCGGGGGCGTCGGCAGCAGAAGCTTCAGTGAGGTACCGTGACAGCCTTAGCCTCGGACATCGGCACAGACAACGCTAGAGGTCAAGCAGAAGAGGAGTACAGACAGAACAAAGGCGAGAGCAAGCCACCGCAGGAGTCATAAGAACGGTTGCAGTCTGCTAATCTGAGCACGGCTGGTTCTAGGGGGAGCCTGAACGGAGGTCATTGGGCATTGGGCTTATGACCTTGGTCTTGATGCAGTCAATACTTTTCAATTTTCAAGATGCACGAAATTTGTGTTTGGTCAAGGTTTCATATGTAGCCATAGTTATGTAATTAATATGTAGTCATTTCTGTCAGTTTGACTGTCTTATCTACTTGTGTAGTGGGTGTGAGAAGCCTGGAGTCACCAGCTACCATCCTGAATGATTTATCTTTATCTGCTGGGTGGATGTAAGATGTATATATTCAGTATCCTCGACGAATGAACGAATAAATAAGCAAATGCTACTTGTTTACAATAAGTTTGTCGACAAAATATTGAACTACAGTAGTTTTCAAGAAGTCACCATCCTCTTACATACACGCATTCCATACCCCGATATCTGTAAGCAGAGTAGGAAGCAATGGCGAGGATAAAGGTGACGTTATTTAAGTAGTACTGTTTTGAAGACTCACCTCCGAAGCAGCAGTCCCGTAAATTCCAGAATGTGACCACGAGTTTGTATAGAGCTGAAACAGGCGCATCAGGACATTTAAATGGGGGTGCAGAAATCCACTTTTCGTCTGTGACCTGAGGAAAATGTTTACCCTTGCCATCATGTCGCTGTCAATACTAAAAGAGCATTGGCAGCGCTTTGGATATGGAGGGGAAAGGAGAGGGGAGTCAGGGGAAGTTGCCTTTGCCCGCACGATCACAGAGGTTCCCACACCGGCAAGCGCTTGTGCGGGCGCAGTTGGACGCGCCTACAAAGTACGTTCTACTACGTGATCTGCGGGAAAAATAAGTTCAATCAGTACAGTATATTGTTTAACAGTTTTCTAACTATTATAGTGTTTGATAAAGTACTATGAGTCACCTATTACGGACTCTAAAGAGAAGAAAAAATTTCTGCAAAATGATACGCATGTTTTAGATTCTGAGTTCATGTAACTGGTTTAAACCTTAATACAGTTGTTTCAGCAGCACCTGTTTTTACACCTTTTTTTATGTATTTTCAGAACCTTTTCCCGACTTTTACGACCATAATTTGCACCTCAAAATCCTTTCCCTATTCATCACCGTGGAGCATGTAACAAAAGTCGGTGTGCGACAATTGTCTAGATCAGGGCCGCCCAGCGATCTGCTCCGAGGTGAAGCCGCTGCTCTCTCCTTGCTCTTTCTAGCAGCTCCAGCGGGAGACGGAGGAGATTACGTCCTATTTTATCGATCGGCTGATTACGGCACAGTGGGTCGCGTCTTGTTTTTTATGGGTATCCTTAAATTGGATTTTAAATTCCGAACGCAATGTTCTGAATACATCTACAGATTCTCAAAAATTGGATTTTTCGTGAATGTTTGATACTGACACTAATTTTGAGAACAATGAGAGATTCTTCTTTCGCAAAGGGAGAGTTGAGATAAATAAAATTAACCTGTTTTATATTGTGTTATTTTACTGTTAAACAATATGGGAACATCAAAATATATCCAAAACGTACTTCTTGAAACGCATTGTTTCTCATAGCACTGCAAACTTCCTTACGTTCTCCTTTAGAGTACTTGTCATATTCAGCAGCATAATTAACCGTATAATTTCGTTGCAAATTACACTTCATGTGTTTGAGCATGTTTTTGCAAACCAAATAGTTGGCATAGCTGCCGCCATCTGCGAAAAGATACTTTTCTTTCCATGCTGCATTGAAAATTGTCGGTGCAGACGCTTCGGTTTGCGAAGTGCTGGCGTCGACTTCCATGTTTCCGCGACTGGAGTTGTCGGGACACTGTGACAGAAGTTATTGCTAGCCGCGCGACGCGGCGCCTCCGGTGACTTGCTCTCGGTAGCCAACACTGCCCTGAGCTCCCGATTCGCTCAGTTTGAGCGGCCCTGATCTGGATAGTGGGATCAAACTAATGCAAAACAGCAAATGAGATAGCGAATCTCCTTAGAAAATTCCCCTGTAAATCTGAATACGTTTTGTTTCTGCTACTTTCTTTCCTCTGTGTATTTGTAACCTGGTACTCCATGACTTCATACTAGCCTTGCAAAACTCAATAGGTCTAGGATAAAATGGATAGATCTCCAGTGTCTTCAAAATCCAATCGTGTGGTAGACTATGACAGGCCTTCTAGTAGTCATTCCAAGTCATGCTTAAAATACGTTTTTGTTTCTTTACATCATTTGCTACTTTATTTAGTAGCAAGATTTCCTTCCAGTTGTATGAGCCTCTACGCCATCCTTTCTGTTCAACTGGCGACAGATGGTTCTTCTATAGGTTGTTAGCTATTAATTAGCATTTTGTTAGCTATGGCTGCAGGTATAACTTTGTAAAATACTGGTAGACAAGTGATTGGCCTGCAGTTCTTCCCCAGAGAACTGTCTCCCTCTATGGGTAGCAAATAAGCGATGCCGTGTGTGAGCCATTACGAGAGTTTCTTTGGATTTTCCAAACTTTTATTAACAGCCTTTGCGAGATGTGAATGTACTGCTGTTGACTTCTTAATCCAATAATTCTGGATCTTATAAGTCTCGAGTGGATTTCTAGTTTCCCGTGTTCTGAATTGCTTGGAAGGGGTCCTCCTTAGAGTAATCATCATATTCCACTGTTTCCACCAGTTCATCGGAAGCATCAACTTCAGATTGGAGCCAACATGCGTCTTTGTTGTATCATCTGCTTTCTTCACAGATTCCTGCCTCAAATGTTTCGACGACACCTTTCGATAGAGGGGCAGCATTGCCGTTCGGTTTTTGAGTCAGATTGCGATGGAATCACTTCGTGCCTGTTTCAAACAACCGATTCTGTACACGGAAATGTACTCCGTTTGTAACGTCTAATTTTTTGAGCCCATGCTGCGAACTTCTCTTTTAGCTTCTCAGCTACCATGAGCGTTGTGTCATTTTGAATTTGGTATTTTTGTTTAACATGGAATAGTTTTCGTTCTAGAGGTTTGCGTTGATTTAGAAGATGCCTCGGCTAAAAGAAAGTTCACGCCGAGTGTTAGCTATCCGTTTCAGAATTGTTTTCGCCCATGAAGGTACAGAGCTATTTACTCTCTGCCGGCCGTCAGTGTTCTTGGCTGGCCTCGAAATTATCTGAGATACCAGGTATCCAATTGCATCACGATGTGATTGATTTCAGTAATATCTAGATCTCTGCATGGGGTCTGTACAACCTCATTTAAAAAAGAATTTGCTGTCTCTATCACTCTCGTAGCTTTAGCATTTTTATTTTTCTCAATGGTGCACGAGATTCGAATGGAAGTAGACGAACTCGTTCTATCTCGCGTCGAAGGAGGTTCTACATCATTTCTTTATCGTATGATTTATAGCCAGATGAATGTTCACTATTGACGGATGTTCAATTGGGAAGTGATGTTCCTTCAAGAGAACCATCGTTTTCAGGGATATTAGATGGTTCTGAATGGTCCTCATGTGGATAGCTCGAAGAACATACTCCGCATTTCCCTGAAAGTCAGCAAGTTCTGCTGTGGATTTTCCACTATATATCGTTGTTGACTGGCAAGCTTCTTTGAATCTGGAATAGGTCTCATATCTGGGTTCCGATGATGATGATAATAACAATAATAATAATAATAATAATAATAATAATAATAATAATAATAATATTCATTATCTGAAAATAGAGTTCTTGTTATTTGTTAGTTCGTGGTTTTCTCCGAGACACTCATACATACAGGTAGATATACCATGTGACGATGTAGAAAATGGTGCGCTGTGGCAGCTCCTTGGTATTTCCACATCCGCGTGTGCACACCCAAATTAATTCGGAGCAATTTCTCTTATACATCTTGTGACAAGAGGAGAATAAAAGTCATCAATGTATTTCAAATTTCGCGCCCGCGCCGTTTCGAAACTGCGATTTCTAACCCGCCGCCGATATCCCGTGAGTAAACCAGAGCACAATCGGAGAAGGCAAAAATGAGACACCGACGACGGCTGCAAGGCTGATCAAGGAAGAACGGGAGGAGAGTACAATGATGGCTTATGGACGGATTCAGCCAACGTTGTGAATAGTACGCGGCACGCAGTGGCGACCTCTCCGAATGCCTTGAAATCTCACAGATAAGGAGAATTTCTTAACGCACTGCGTGTCATTACGGTTAACGCAAGTTTATCGTAGAATGAAGGCATTCCAGGAAGAAAGTTTGGGATCCATGTGTACTGACAAACCTTTCGTCCCTCCTTGATAACAATTCTTCGCTAGCGCATATTAATATTAATACTTATATTGTATAATTAAAAATGAATTATTAATTCTTATGTTAACTTACGAGTGTATGTTTATTGTCTTGTATTTCCGAGTGATTTATAATTACATCTGGAGTGTTTAAAAAATCGGAAAGTATTTTTTCAAATGTATGAGTCAAGACTCAAGAAGGCGGTGAAATGTACCACTGGGTTCATTCACTAACAAATTGTCATTATTAACTATAATATTTAATCATATTTACTAATTATTTTCAATGTAAAATAGATTGTAAATTTACCTTGTTCAAAATAAAAAATGTATGAGCATTTTAATACATCATGAAAAATCTTAATAGAAATGTTCCTTTTCCGTCATGCGTGTTAGTGAAAATATAACAATTAGTAGCATGGAAAAAATCTACTTCCGCTCGCTTGAGTCTTGATGAGGCACTGCAAGTTAAAAGGAATGGTAGACCGACCCCAGGTCTATATGTATAAATGTATTGTGTGCATTTATGTATGTACGTATGTGTATGTGTGAGAAGAGAGAGAGGGGGGAGGGAATAATAGAGTAGAAAAAGGATAGAAGAAAGAAAGAGATGAAGAAAGACCACAAAATCACGACTACAATCCACCATTTTCTATTCCTTTTTTGACCATAGTAATTGTAGGAAATTTTATACAAAAATAACTGTTGTTTTTAAAAAATCAATAGGGACGGATAAGTAAGAACTATTGACTGAATTTATTAAAAAACGTTTTACATTCAAGACAGCTGTTAAAATAATAGTTCCTTTTCCCTTTTTCTCAGTTTGCGCCTGTTCTCCGAAGAAACATTGCAAAGGAAGACGCAGCGACAGGAACAAAGCAGGGTCGAACAAATCTGTAGCATCAGGCATTTTTACCTCGGTTAATCGAAAAAAAAGTGAAATAACTGAACAGTAATAAATTGTTTCTTGGTTCAGTAGCTTCTCTTTTTATCTAAAATTAAATATTTATTTTCAGACATTATAAAAAAATACAATTCATTATATTCTTCAATTTGGTTGGGAAGTTTTAGAAACTAGAATGGGCGAAATAAACTTTACTGAAAAAAAAGCTTTACAATTAAGGTTTGACTTTGTTTATATGTAAACCTGGTATCTTCCACCAGTGGGGCACCGCCCTCGCCGGAACAAGTTCTAAGCTCCCCACTGATTTCCCCACAAGTGTAGCAGTGCAGTGCATGTAAGTGAAAGTATAAGTGTGTATGAGAGAAAGAGAAGGGAACAACGATGAGGAAAGAAAAGTCGCGCGCAGCCCGTTGCCCGTTTTATAGAGTACCACTCTGGCATTCGCGTGGTATTGATCGGCGAAGCCACAGAAAACTTCCGTTCACAGCAGGCGGAGTTAGAATTCTCCTCCAGACTCTGGTGAACGCGAGGGAACGTTCCAGCGGCGGCGGTAGCGAGCGGTGTCGCGGCATGCTTCGGTAGCTGGCACCTGAGCGCAGCGGCCGTCGTCGCCGCCGCCGCCGCCGCCACCGCTCCGCGCCGGCGAGTCACGGGTTCGTGGTCCGCCTGCCGGCCCGATCTGCCTCGCGGCGGGCGTGGAGAATCGCGCGCCGCTGTGTGGGAGCGCAAGAACGGCGGCTCGCCCGCCCACGCCGCCCGCCCCCCGCCACCCCCACCCCCACCCCCACCGTCGCCACGGCCAGGGTTGCTCGCGGAGCCACGCCAGCCCCGGAGGAAGAAGAAGCCACGGACCCCGACCAGGTGGCTTTGCTTCGAGTTCAATGCTTGCGCGTGGACACAAGATAAATGTACTTACGGATTTCACTGTTTTCTTCTTGGCTTTTATTGTCTCTCTTGCCTTCGTGTGACTTTTTTGTTTCTAGTGTCTCGCGAGCTCTTCGCATTAAACCTTTTCAATGTATTTCTTGTATCTTTTGTTCAAGTTTTGAAATAAATTTATTAATATTCTTCATCAAGAAGTTAGTTATTCTTCAAAGGCTTATTTAAATATTTTCAATCCCCATGATCTGGAATCTCAAATATTGAAGAGAGGCATTTCTGGTCATGTTTTTCGTTTTTTCGAAAATTGCAGAAAAGTTAACATTTGAAAATTACAAATTTGAAGATTGAGATTTTTGCCTCACACAAAGTCTGTTGTAAAAATTAAGCTCTTTAAAAATTGTCATGTACACTTTTTTTTAAAAAAAGAGTTGATTTCGCGTAATTTGTGTCTACAATTTATGCAATTTCTATAAAAATATTTTCTCAAAATCTGCACATTTTTTTCCATTTAAGTTTTTCTCGTATTAACAACGTGTGGTAAACTAGAGGTGCTAAACCAGCACATACTTTCTCGCATTATTTCTCACTTTTCCGCTATATTCGACTACTACATGGACAGGCAAAAGTATTTTCCGCACCGAGGCTCGAACTCGCCGTCACCCATACCTACGCTACAGAAGTGACGTAAAGTAGGAACATTTGCAAATACGGATAGTTCGTCAAAAATGGAACCAACATGTTTTTACTTCTTCGCCCTTACGTACTTCGTAAGAAGAGAAAGTTATGAAATCATGCACCGAAAAACGGCGAATTTTTGGCAGAAAAACTCTTATTGCCGGACCCTGGTAACGAACAAGTGGATAAATCCAGTTGCTAAATATGGAACAAAATTCCTCTAATACGTGATTTTGCCAGAATCCATGTTTTGAGGGTCCTTGATTCTGATACTGAAAAATCGATTGAAGGGAAAACCCCTGTCTGGCCTTCTGTCTGTGGTCAAAACCAGCGCCTAAACCGTTCAGCGGATTTTCTTCAAAATGGATATTCCCATCGATCTTTTTCCGTATCAGGGAACACCAACACGCGTATTTTTGTTAAGAATTCAGTATTGATGTTGCGCAGCATTGCATATGTAATGCATGTATTACATATGGAACTTCTTATATTACTCCGAATGTTCGTTCGTATACGAGTAAGTACAAGATCTCTGGCGTCACTTGAATTTATTCGCCTCTCTAACGTGTTCGCTGTGTACGTTGTGTGTTGCCGCGAAATTCGGTTAGCTCGGGCACCGTGAATATCGGTGTTGACCAGGGAGTCGTTGGAACGATGTGTCGGAACGCGGCGGCCGCGGATCAGCAGAGCGCATACTCGGAGTGGCGCGGGCCCTCCAAGCACCGAATTCCCGGCCCACCCCGGCCCACCCCGCCCCATCCCGCCCCACCCCGCCCCACCCCGCCCTACCCCGCCCCGCCCCGCCCCGCTCCGAATGCCTAGACCCCTCTCCCTGCCCCGCCCCACACCGCGTCCAGCACGGATAGGCTCGAAGCGCCAGCAGCCCTCTTCACTTTGGCAGCAGCTTTGGCACTTCACAGCAGCCCTCTTCACGCAACCAACTCAATCTACACCTGGGTCGCAGTGCCCTGAGCCACAGAGCCTTGTCTCTTCGTGGCTGCCTCATTCCGATCCATCGCTGAGGAACCTCCACGCAACCGAAACAGGCCTCGCACCTCACAGATTGGCCTCACGCACCTCCACTCGAGCGGGTAGCACACACCTCCATTGCGTTGTAAGGTGTGTTGTGCCATGGCGCCAAATGCACTTTTATAAACATGAACTGGCGCTTGACGTTCCCGAGACATTATGAGATAATGATTGATCTGAAAGATTTTGAGATATCACTTAGATTGCCAACTTCTGCGTGAACTTTCCGTGCAATGGAGCCTTAATAACTCATATCTACTGGTATTAATATATCATATTTCTAAATTAAGAATCATTAAATAGAAAATATAACTTTGTAATTAAGCAATTGTAACCAAATGTGTTATCTACTTATTTAGTAGCTATATAATTGATTATCGTATTTTACACCCTTCAAATTCGGCACCCTTGATCGGGGTCCAATGAAATATTGAGTGTGGATATGAATGTGTGATAGAGTGATAGACTACCGACAATTGCCCCAGCTTTGACCCGCCGTATTTCTACAGCGACGAATAGCTGGTTTTATTGGCGCAATTTCTTATCAAATGAATTGATTGAATGGAATTGAAAATCAGAATTATTTATTTTTAAATTGAGTGTTTCACAGCGAAGAGGCAGAAGTAACTTTGCTCCTCGGGCTAAATAAATTAAAATACAGGTTATTTCTTGGAGAATCGTAAGTGCGAAGTAGGAGGTTGTCCGGTTTCCCTTATCTCTCATTCCTATACAGCTTATCATTCGTTTTATCTTCATTATTATTTTCCAATCACTGATCTGACAACCTTTACGATTCTAAATCTTACATAAAAGTATCCAACTATAACATCACCTAAATTTCTGTGAGCTTATGTAATCAAAAAATAATAATTATGGATTTCTCTTGTCGAACCGGTTAATAACATTCAAGGACTTTTACTTCCGACTTGTATTTTCGTGAAACTGGACAAAATGTTAATATTGTTTCATTTACGAGACGTATTGCAAGCTAATTATGAAACACAAATGTATATATGACATTTTCTCTGCAGTACGCATAACTTGTATTTTTGTGTACTACTCTACCAATCCTATAAGGACTGTCCTGGGCTATATCCCTTTCTCCGATCCCACCCCTTCGTGTCTGGTGGTGGCTCCGCCCTGACCGTAGCGGACGCTGCTTGTCTGTCTGTTGTCTCTTCAAGCAACTTCGCCCCGCCCGAAGCGACAGTGTTGCCATCGAGGAAAATCCGCTCTCTCGACGGACGAATGATTCAATCATTTCTTGGTACGCCATAGAATATTGTAAAGCTCTACATGTTCTTTTATTTTCTCTAGCTTCATCTCACGTGTAGCATGCTTTATTTTTAAATTTGATATTTTTCATCATCTTAATGTCTAGTAAATAAAACTCAACTTTATATTTTTTATCTAAATAACTTATTGAAATAATCTTTTATGCATATCATTTCTTGTTTCGCATTATTTTAGTAATACACAGTGAGTGCAAAACATTAAGTGCGTTCGTTCCGCCTCGAATTGAAGAATGTTTTGAGATTAGTTATAAACACACGAGGAAGTAATTGTTGTACAGTAGTTTTCAGTACCTTTGAAAGAGTATGCTACCTTGCGAAGATACTGAAAACTATTGAACAACAGTGGCTTCCCCGCTGTTTCTACCCTTCAACGATATATTCGCAATATCCTTTGAATTGCATGAATTGCTTTCGGACTGTCGGCCCAGAGCAGCAGGCGCGTATCCCGCCAACCATGGAGAGATTGGGCGTAGTCCATTATCTCCCCAGCAGAACTCCGCCTGGCGTGAACTTCCCCGAGTTACCCCTTCAACCTCCACCGAAATCAAGTTGGCAGCGCCGCGTGGTGAAGAGCGGCGCGGCGTCTCCCAGCCATGCGGTCGGCGCGGCGCGGCGCGGGGGCGAGGCGGGAGGGCGAGCCTCGCGGGCTGCAGCCGCAGCAGCAGCAGGCGGGCGGGCGGGCGGGCGGGCGGCGCGGCGCGCGACCAGGGAAGACCGGGGCTTCAAACGGACGCTGCACCGCCGCCCGCACAAAGCGCGCCGACGTTAACTGCCGGCAGTCCATCTGATTTACATCGCCGCTCCCGCCGCCGCATCACAGGGCGTGCGGTAATTGTTTTACGCCCGCCTCCGCCCCGGCCCCAGCAGCCAGCCGCCTCCGCGCCGTTTCCACTGCGCGGGGGTGGGGTGGCGAGCGCCGTTGTCGGGCGCGTTCGGAAATACGCACTGCGCTCCCGTGAATGGGAGGTCCGTAGACTGAGTTGGGCCGAAGAGGTCTTGTTTCTATTGGCTTCCAAATGGTTCGCAATTCACGGTTCCGTTCCGTCGAAATTCGTTTTGCTCTCAACTACTCTTTGGTCGAATGGGTGCCTGTTTCCACGAAGGATTTTTTTAATCCTTCCCATTTCTTTCAGAGTAAATGTTGGTTGTCGTGAATATCTTCAAAAGAATTCTCTGACATTGAAAGGGAGGAATTACATTCTCTTCCTTTTGTCGTCTCTTGTTGTAGATAAATTTCTATCAACATTGTCGAGTGCTTCTGAATAATCATTCATTTCGTATCTGCGTCTAAGTAGATTGACGGTACTTCCTAGAAAATACTTTTTCCTACATTCTACCAGAGGAGTATTATCATAGAGTAAAGATGTATACCTCTTTAGTTCATGGTATTATACATAATAATTGATGACTTTGTCCTTTTGTTCTGAAGACTTAATATTAAAAATTCGGTTAAAAAGCATATTTACTCTTCATTATCTTTACACGTTTCTAATTATTGCGAATTCTGGAACAAAACTTGAAGCACACTGTTTAGAAAATGATGTGTAAATACAGTAAGTAATTGCGTTTAATACGGCGTCATGTCTTTATCAAGAAATTATGTGATTTAGCACCAGTAATACATTAACGTGTGAATTTCCTTCCAATTTCATTTTCTGTTGAGATTTTCTTTTTTCTAAAATCTTTGAAAAAAATTAACAGAGATAGAATCATTGGGTATGACGTAGTTCGGTTGTTAGGGCCTCGCTCCGGTTACGCTTTTTTAAGAAAATGTGGGTTTAGCATTTCCGGAGTCTTCTAAGAACGACCTCGATAGTCATCCTTACCGAACGTCGTCTCGCCCACCATGGGACACATTATGTCGATGACCCCATGCGTCACGTTTATTGGGAGTGGAAAGTATAATGTGGTTTCTGCTTGCGATTCTATTTGATGTTGCTCATTTTATCGTAAATATGCTAATGGTGACCTCAGGAAGTTATACTTCATCGTTGTGGTCGTGCAGCTGAAATTTTTATTTCCTGAAATTAACATCATCGAAACACAAAAGTAACCTCCCTCTCTGTAATACTCATTTCCTGAACGTGTGAAAATGGTTACTATGATTGGAGATTTGGAAGAGTGTCGTTTATGCTGATTTGAAATATTATTAGAACTAAACTGATAACTCTAGAGCGTGCACAATTTTGAATTTCAAGGTTTAATGCATTTTTAAACTTTCATACACGATCTTGTTATAAATAGTTAACAGTCGTGTGGGAAGAAACCATGATAAATGTATACATTTATTCAGCCATACTATCCAGGTGGATAACTTCAGATTTTTTTCTCTATTCTCAACTTTTGTTAATAGTTTTTGGCCCTTTCTTTAACCTGGGAATTCTGCAGCTTTCGGCTTTAAGATAATGTGGCGGGACAGGTCAAGCGAGGTTTTAGTGCACCGCTTTCCTGGAAATGCTGCAAGACTTTAGCTACGGATTCGCTGTGTTCCTGAGGAGCACATTGGAGCATGGATGCGCGAAATGGAAAGTCCATGATGAAGCGCTGATCCTCCGAAAGTGGTGCCGAGCGGCCTCTTTCATCCATGCTCTGCGTGTTTGTTCCTCGAGCCTCCGTGGGAAAGGCACGGAAACTGCTTACTCCATGACCTTTCGCAGAGACATGTGGAAGTAAAAACAAAGTGCATTGCCTGAAAAAAAAAATACCGATGGGTTAACGTATTTTTAGGAAAAGTTTTTTGTGGCGTTGATTAATTGAAGAATTGAAAGCAACCCACGTAAAAGTGTTCAGCGCTCTCGTTGCTCTGCTCTGGGGACCGCGCTATCAAAACGAAGTTTCCAACAGAGGTTGCTCAGGGCATCAACTGAAGACACTACAATGTCTCTAAAAGGGAGGACCTAGGGTTCGAGTCCCGGCAGTGGCAGGTGTTGTAACACTAGCTAGATAGCTACGATCAGTCGTCAGGAGACGAATTCCAGCGGCCGGCTGCTCATATTAGTAAATTTGCGAGGTTCTTCTGATCAACACGGGGCGAATGCCGTAGCAGTGCTCTAACAAACGGACCACGGACCGCGCCCGATCTTTCCTTATCCAAATCCGCTGGTTGAGATTCCTGGATGGAGGAAATCCCACAAGCTGATGTGCAGGTCGGCGCCGGATCACACGTAGCGGGGAAGGAATCCCGCCACCTCCCTCGAAAAAATGTATTCATTAAACTATATCGAGACTAATGACAGTATCAGTTGTCAACTCCCGGAAACACGAAATAATCAATCAAAATAAAGTTACGTTGACAAACAAGACAATCTATATGTTGTCTGTAAAGGAAATAGGTCTCTTTTCTGGTTTCAGAGGTTTAAATCGTCATCAAGTCTTTTTAAATTTTGGATTAACTGATAGTTCCTTAATTGTTTTTTAGTTCCGATTCCTTTCAGACAAATGTTTGTGTCATAATTTTGCCGTTCCTCACGCCATCCAAACTCCAGGCTTCTCCCTGGGAAGAACCAACAATGGAACAAAATTGGTTTAGTGGTGAGTTGTAGTTGACATTTACATAATTGAAATGATTGAAGGCGTTGACATTGTCAACAATACTATTTATTTCAATAGTATTGTTGTTGTTAAATAGTATTGTTGACAATGACAACGCCTTCAATCATTTCAATAATGGAACAAAAGATGCGGATACTTTCTCTCTGGACGGCATGTCAATTCATTTCTAATACACTGTGATGATATGTTTATGAGATGGATGCTAAACTTAAACCTAATATTTCTTAAAATGTTTATTTATTTCTCTTAATTTGAATTCAGAAGGAGTGTAACCACATTATTTCAGCGAAGTTCAAAACGTTTTTTTTTTCTTTTGACGTATATTATATGAATGGTTTCCTATAGCTTCGAGTCTTAGTTTAGCTTCGATTTCCGACAATGCTACAGCTTTCATAGTGCGTTATCTTATCTAAGGGAAGGAAACTTAAACTAGTGGTTCTATTACAGCACATAGTTTCTCACATTTTTCAAGGAAAATCGGACCTGTGCCATTTCTTCAAGAACGCTGTGCACTGTATGAGTAAAAAATTAAGACAACTATTGGTACCGTTTTTCAGAAAATTGTAAAATTGCTTTTATTTCGCGAAAAGATTTTTTGTGAAAGAGAAACCATTCATGGGTGGTTCATTTATGAGGGAAAACCATTCATGAACCGGTATTAAAGGCTTTCCATTGCTACAATTTGCATGTCGTTTTCCTCTCAGGTGTAATCAGATATGTAGAATGATAAAACGTGACGCTCGGGCTAGATAGGAGCATATGACTTGTGTCTTGCGTGTGACCCTAAAAATCTGACGTTTCAAGGTTGAATCATGTGGGGTGGAGCGGGAGAGGCGTTCAGAGCCGGTGTAGCGTGCTGAGAGAGGACGTGCGCCCAGCCGAAGTGCGTGCTCGTCCCGAGCACCCCCTGCCGTCGCGAGCCTGCGCTCCGGACCGCCTTCCGCACGCGCGCTTCCCATCGCAGGATATTGCCGCTTTGGGTCGAGCTGTTGCTGAATTTCATTCGTCGTTCTTAGTCACAGTCAATGGACTTCCCCTCTTCTATCGTAATTCCTTCTTTCTTTCGTTCCTTTCTTCCTCTTTATTTCTATTTCTCGTGTAACGTTTTTAATTTTGGTCTGGAATTTTGTTTAAACCACGTGTAACGAAAATATTATGTACCATTTGCAACCTTACTATCTGCGCACTTTATTTTGCTCCAGAGTATGAAAGGCGCCATTTTTCCATTCCCTTCTTGTCGCATGCGTAGATAGCGCCAATGGCGGTTCGGACACGACGCAATAGGAGCTGCATTTATTTCCTCGCCGGTTTTCAAAGAGGCCTAGCTCGGCAGTGCGATTGTAGATCCGAGCAATGCGAGATGAGAGATGACGCTCTGCCATAGTAAATATAATCCTTCAAACTGAAGCAAACGCTCATCAGGAGTTAAAATGTTCAAATATGTGTAGTTCCATGAAATGTACACTTGAATGGCTACGGCTCCTGAACACTTGATACTTAGGTTCTAAAAATGTCGTGAGTAGAGGCGGGCAGTAAGGAAGAGGAATGCCAATTCTCGACTTACCGCTACAAATACTTTTCTCGAAAAAGAGAGGATAAAATTGCTTCTCTTCTTTTCAAAATTAAGACCCTTGGCAAATGATCAATAATAAATTATCACAACTACCCTATTACCATGTAAGACCCCTAAGATATTACATAATTTCAGCAAGCTTCGTTTTTTTTTTAATTATTTATCTTAGTCTATTAAAATAGCCTTGCTCGCTTACATTATGTAATATTTTAATGGGCTTACGTGGCAAGCAAGGTTTGTAATGCTTGTACTCAGGAGATGTGTTCTTGGTAACGCCTTTTTTGAACTCTAGATGCCATTCACTGTCTGTAACAAGACCTACCTAGATGCCATTCACTCTGTAACTGCACTGCTGTGCGTCCACGACACAACCTCCTGGAATTTTTAATATTTTCTTGGGTATTTTTCTCTTATTTCCTATTATTGTTATTATTACTTCGTTGTCCTGTATTCTTCTCCCCTTCCCCTTTTCGTCATTTTCATGAAAACCTATGCTGCCAATTATTTCCACGACGTGATCAATCATTTCCCTCTCATAAATTGCTCGGTTGTGTTAATTGACTAGTGTTACACAGAACATGATTTGCTAGCGTCCCTTGCATTCACATTGGATCTAACTGCATCTAGATAGTCCCTATTCACTGCAGCACCTGAATCGGTTGGTCATTGACTAAATCGTCTCGTGCAACTGCTTCTCAGGAGATGTGTTCTTGGTAACGCCTTTTTTGAACTCTAGATGCCATTCACTGTCTGTAACAAGACCTACCGTACACTCTTCTGCTGTTGCGTCCACGACACAACCTCCTGGAATTTTTAATATTTTCTTGGGTATTTTTCTCTTATTTCGTATTATTGTTATTATTACTTCGTTGTCCTGTATTCTTCTCCCCTTCCCCTTTTCGTCATTTTCATGAAAACCTATGCTGCCAATTATTTCCACGACGTGATCAATCATTTCCCTCTCATAAATTGCTCGGTTGTGTTAATTGACTAGTGTTACACAGAACATGATTTGCTAGCGTCCCTTGCATTCACATTGGATCTAACTGCATCTAGATAGTCCCTATTCACTGCAGCACCTGAATCGGTTGGTCATTGACTAAATCGTCTCGTGCAACTGCTTCTCAGGAGATGTGTTCTGGGTAACGCCTTTTTTGAACTCTAGATGCCATTCACTGTCTGTAACAAGACCTACCGTACACTCTTCTGCTGTTGCGTCCACGACACAACCTCCTGGAATTTTTAATATTTTCTTGGGTATTTTTCTCTTATTTCGTATTATTGTTATTATTACTTCGTTGTCCTGTATTCTTCTCCCCTTCCCCTTTTCGTCATTTTCATGAAAACCTATGCTGCCAATTATTTCCACGACGTGATCAATCATTTCCCTCTCATAAATTGCTCGGTTGTGTTAATTGACTAGTGTTACACAGAACATGATTTGCTAGCGTCCCTCGCATTCACATTGGATCTAACTGCATCTAGATAGTCCCTATTCACTGCAGCACCTGAATCGGTTGGTCATTGACTAAATCGTCTCGTGCAACTGCTTCTCATCGACCGTATTATCCAGACCACCTCACCTCTAAAGCAGCCCCGTCACACTGCATCATCATTGCCTCCCTAAGGGAGCATGTAATCGAACGTCCCCACATGTGTTCCAACAATCTCTATCCAACCCTTGTCGCGCTCTCATTTTCTAAGATCATCCCCCTTGCAGCGTCTTCATCGCTCAGGCGCTAGGCGTCTGTTGTTCCTCGTGTTGGCGGAAGAAGGTTTGTGCCAGAAGGCGAGTTTTGAAACTAACAAGCCTAAGAAAGCCGTCGCTTCTCGAACTAATTAAGTTGCTCCACGCCTCATACGCATCAGCTGAGATGGCTCGGAAAGAACTTCTGTTCCTATGTGTATGCTCGTGCAGTATCTACAAACATATCTGGAGACCAATCGGAAGCTTGCAGCTTTTTCTGACATAGGCGACGCCCTGTTGGGGGCGATTCCTAAACGCGAAAACCCCAAAACCGACGCGACGTGTAGTTCGGGGCGGGATCTTAGTATTCAGCGCAGAACCACTTCCAGGCTTATACATATGCACTACATGTACGGGACTAACGGCCAAAGATAGTTAACACGCTTGCTAATTACTCACGGATCAAAACTATTGTAATTTCACTAATTTGCAACGTAAATGTCTCTGGGAGTGAGTACTCCTCATGAATGAATGAAATAATGAGAGTGAAATATTGTGTTTGAGATCTAACCATAGTTAAGGAAGACACGGTATGAATGTTAGGTCGTATGATACGAGGCTTCTGCGAAAGTTCGAAATAAAAATAAAGTAAACCCGGCTCTCTTCGGAATTGTACTTCGTGAAACGAGTGACGGAGAGCGTGCTGTAAAATGGAAGACACTAGCTATCGTCTCCAATCCTCTGCCTTTGAGGCCCTCTCCAGTAGCAGCGCCGCAGGCGGCAGCGGCGTGCGATGGAGGCTGCTTCGCAGTGACACGTCTGCACATCCGGCGCCGCCCTTCCCGCCCCGGTCACCCGTCCCCGTTCCCTCCGCCACCAGGGGCGCTGGCGGAGTGCGATCGAGACACCGTTCCCGAGCGCGGCCGCGGGGTATTGCACTGCGGTGCCGATGGCAGCGTTTAAAATTGCTCCTGGGATACGTTACGAAAAGAAAAAGACCCCTTCGTCTGGCGGGTGCTGGTGAAAGAGAACGGTCGATCACAATCTCGTTCTATGCTTCTGTAAATAATTCATTTTAGGAAGGATATTCGTTTTCTTTCAATTTTTAATTTCCTTGTACCAATCATACCAACAGATGTGAGGTATTCGACTCTTTTAAGTTGCAGCAATATATGTATTCTTCGTAATCAAAAATGAAATGGAAAAAGGTGATCATTTGTTTATTATTATTATTATTATTATTATTATTATTAAATTCTTACTTGTTTGACAATCAAGTAGAAAAGTTTAGAAAGGAATTCAAATTACTTGAGAGAAATATTCTGGTATTAACTTACTAATAATAATTTGATATGCACGCTATATCTGTTCTGCGCCCCTTACATTAGTTCTGAATTTTCCAACAATTATTTTAAACATTAAAACTAAAGTATATACGTATTTGCCTTGCCAAAACCAAATTGAATTAAGAATTGAAGATTTTAGGACCGAATGTGCATATAGTGTTGTGAATAACGTGTGCCAAGAATGAAGTGTTTATTATCAAAACTAGTTCATTTCATTGGGAAAATGCAAAAGCGATAGTTTTGTTCAATATTTAAATGAGTTTTGATAGCTAACGTTTCAAAAAAAGCTTCTTGACGAAAACTTTTATGCAATCTATACCTTATTGTAGTTGTGCGAAACGAAATAGCCCTATATTCAATTTTCGATAGGTCTAAGAGCGTGGTACTGCTTGTCAATACAGCAAATGCGAGTAGAAAGTCTGGCCTTTGAAAAAGTCCCAAACATAATATTGAAACCTGATACGAGTATTTTGTTCTTCCGGCCTTTTGTGAATAAAAACTAATATGATCCTTGGAAACAATTGGCAATGTTTGTTATGTTTGAAAACTACCTCTCCCTTTAACCTGTATTCTAGATCATTGAAGAAAGTTGATTTCTGCAGACATCCTGGTATCCCAAGATAATCATGACTTGCATTTCTTTTGTCATTAGATGCGAAATTCCTTTCGAAGATCAATGGCAACGAGATTTCTATTGAACACAACCGGCTGCCGGATATCCTGTTTGATTAATGAAGCAGAAGCCACTGAAAGAATGAAACACTTCTTCTAGGCCCCTTGTGTTGAAGTCTATCCAAGTATGACGAAGCCCGTATGGCGAATTCTCCCCACGAAGTTCATTTCGTGACTGAGATGGAAATGGAGTTATTCCGTTAGTCCGCCTTCCCATTTGATATGGCGAACTCCGAGATAAGATGCAACTTCAGCGCTTTGCTCCGAGGAGAGTTTCACTTGAACTAGAGAGGAAGTTCTGCTAAGGTCAGCTAGTTGGGCGGTCGGTAAAGACGCCAATCGGCATTCTTCGACAAGAAAAGATGATAAATGAGGTGGAAGCGCGGGGCGGGAACGTTGTTTCTTGCACCTCTGCACTTCTTCTTAGATTCGCTTTTTACGCCCCTCCGTTTCTCTGCCGGCCTCTCCCGTGCCTCGGTAGCGGCCGCTTCTTGCCCTCGCATGCTTCGCAATGAGCAGCCAGCCGCCTTGGCTGCATACTCGCAGCCTTGGCCTTCGCTCGCGCCTCCCCGTTCCTTTCACTCGCCTTATGTTGCAGTCTTCGTTACGCCTTCTTGGCTCGGCTAGTGGCCCATCAATCTTATCAGCCACTTACTTTCCGCGACCTCCTCCCGGCTCCCGCGTTCCGCCGCCGTCATTTGTTATCCTTTTGGTGAAGAGGGGAATGCGTGCCCGCTGGGATTCGAGCTCCCAGAAGCGGGCTCAAGGAACAAATCCTGTTTGTCGGGATACTCTTGTAACTTGGTGAAACTACAAAAAAGCTAAATTACTTGTTTTGATGTATTGATGCTTTCGCCACACAATCGAAACAAGAAGCTTTAGATTTAACTACATTAAACTTTACACAACAATTTTTTTTTCCAGATAATCAGCGAAATATAGTTTGTTTAGCGATTTAGATCGATTTATTTCGACCATTACAAAATTCATAGTAAGAATAACACTAATAAACACAATATTTTATCATTAAACAAACTTTTCCACTTATGAGATTCTACTCAAGCCATTCAGTTTTTAATTTACCTGTACATAGTTTTATGAACTCTCTCACTAATATTGGTTCCTTTACCTAACACTCCCTCACCTAAGTAAAGTCGGCTGTCCCATGTTAGTAGATTTACTGCATGCAAAAGATCCTCAAGCTTAAATGAAGCCTCTGAGCTAAATTCAAACTGCCTGTTTCGTCGCCCAAGTAATACCTTCTTTCTCCCCTAGTAGGTGAAAGGAGCGTAACAAAATTTGCGTGGTCAGACGGAAGAGCAGGCCTCATGGTCTGAGTCTCGCCACGTAAAATAAGGCATTCATTCATTCATTCACCTAGAATTATCAGTAGCAGCCAGAGAAATTATGAATTCAACAGGAAAGTTGTGGTAATATCCTGAAGTTATATTATTTCATGTAAATTAGTTTTGCATTTATTTTTGGTTGGTAAACCGAGTGTACGAACGTCTGATTTATACTAGCAATATTGCACTGTATCGTTATATTGCGTATGCTAGATGTATTGGCGTTCATCTTTGTACTGTATTGTACGTGATCGAAAACGCGATCTGAGAAAGGGAGAAAAAACACTTTTCGTCATTGTACATTCACATATCTCAAAAGTTGTAATTTTGCAGGAGACCGGCTTTATTCAGAACGGAATCATTTATTTTGCTGACGGACAATGTTTTTATTTTCTCGCTATGGAGTAGAGCTACTTTCTCGGAACCTAGTAGAGATATTGCGCGAAAAAAACGTTGAATTTTCGGCAGAAAAACTTTCACAATTTTTCGGAAAATGTTTTTTGTTTCTTTTTCTTTGGTTTTTTTCTTCTTCTCGAATAGAAGAAAATACATTTATAAGTATGATGAAGTTCTTATCTGCATTAAAACCAGTGCCATGTAGAAAATTGCAAAAATCTGTACTTTTAAAACACTAGTGGTTTTTGTTTAGAAATAAGAGATTCAATCTTTCTATCCAACCAAATTTCGTATATTTTGCTTTAAATGAAAGGATTACGTCTTATCGCTTGCTTTTATTAACCCATTTTATGCATAAACACTATATATTAATAAAATTTGTAATTTTATGTGGTTTCTCCGTTTAACTTCAGACGAATGCTGGAGCAATTCCCTAACATGCGGGCCATCCATCTTTGTTTCCTTTCCTATGCTATCCTCACCCTTACTTACACACACACACACACACACACTACATTCTCACACTTGCATTATCGAGTTGGAAGCTTATAGCTTATCTCGACTGAGGCGGTGCGCCGCTGGTGGGAGATACTTGGTTAGGGAGAACCTCACGAAAGTCGACGTAGGCCATTGCCAAATCTCGGGGAAAGATTACCGTCACCTCTCGTGATGGAAACAACTACACTTACAGAACTAATTACCTTAGCAGTTAATCACCAATTAATCGTTCTGGAATTCGTAAACCTCTCTCATAACAGAGTAAGTACTAAACTCCATGAAACAACATTCCAGAGGGGTTGCAGTTGTCGTAATGCATATGTAGTAATTTTCTGATGTGTTTTATCATTAATTGTGTGAAATGATGAAGATTTTTCATCAGTTCAGCTGAGTGATGTAATCTTAATGGTTGAGATATTTTTTTCAATATTTAAAACACTAAGGGTTTTCGTTTAGAAAGAAAATGGTCTCAAATAAATTTTGTGAGTTTTGCTTTAAATGAAATGTAGTATGCCCTAGATATGTTATTATCGATTTTACAGAATAAACACTTAATTTTAATAGCGTGAAGTCGTTGGAATGAACTCATACCTGCCGTGATTTATTTATTAATCAATTCAGTTGTTATCGTTCTATTGAAAGTAGTCACAAATTGTCCCCAAGCGAAAATGCAAGTGAGAGGTTGCGGTTAGTGAAGCAAAAATAGTGTTTTCTTAATTTCGAAGAACGATTTTTAAATGCAAAGATTAGTGAGTGTATATGAAGGTAATGTTCAGCAATCGTTTGACACATGTTTTGTTTCACATACATACACACACACATGTATATGTATATGTATGTGTATATATATATATATATATATATATATATATATATATATATATATATATACACACACACACTATGTATACACCACACACACAGAGAAATCTTGGCAAATTTAAAACTTTACAAATACATTTTCAAAAACATGTTAAACTCTTTGTTCATAGTGATCAGAGATACGTCATTGTATTGATCCGCTATTTGTTAACCTCCTTCACTTCTTTATTCTTCAAGAAGAAGAAAAATTCTGAACAATATGAATCAATATTTTGGAGGTTTTCAGTTTTATGTGTAGTGAAGATATAGTACTTTTAATTTCTTATGCTATGACTGTCTTATTATTAATAATATAATTATGCATATATGGTCCTCTATATATTTATAGACGGTAATAATAAAGAAAATATTTTCAAGATTTTCTCAATGTCTTACACAACATTTGACTGTCTATAAATACATACATATTTGTATGTATAACTTTTCTATAGCTCTTCCTTTAGTTCTTTGTAATCGCAAGGATTCAACTAGTTGAAATTTGTTTTCGAATCTGCCCTACTCCTCCAATATTAAACCCAGTGATTTTTTTCTCAATGCAATGTATCCATAATTGAATGACAATAATGAACAATGTGATCAACCCACAAATACAAAAATTAAGCATAAAATGACCAGTGATACATATTATTGATTAAATTATGGAAAATTAACGTGAATTGCTTGTAAATACACATCCCTCATACAACTTATTTTCGGCATGCATACATGCTGCTGGAAATTATAAGGAATGTCGCAACTTTCCAAGCCATTTATGAACCATATTGATTCTTGTGGCTTGGAAGTTTTCTGCATAACTTCATTCAGTTGTAGAGTTTTAAATGATGTCATCCACTTTTTTTTTAAAAAAAAAGAGTTATTATTGGGAGAGGAAGAGTTTCGGGCTGTTGCATATTCCCATAAGTTCGATATCTGGTTTGTAAATAACTGTTGTATTTTTTATTCGCAGATCCTGTAGTATTTTATTTCAGTTTACGTGAATAGTGTTTTTTAAATAATTTATAGCAGTTGTATACGGGGGTATTTTATTTGTTGTTCTTGAGCAATGTACCTGTTACATTTTGGAAACCCATTTTGTATGGTTTTGTTCAGCTGCATTTGTGTTGATGCTGGCCACTAGTTTATTTTTATTTAAGTGAAATGAGGGATTGTGAGTTGAGGGGAACGCAGAACGTTCCGCGCCTTGCGGGAGGGGCGCAGTGTCCGTCGCTCGGCCCCTCAGCCTATTTGCTCGTCCCCCTGGAGCCACCTTATCGCGCCCGGTGACTCATCTCCTTCCCGCGATACCTAAGCCTGTTAAATTTAACTCCGGACCGTGGACCCACTCTCCTGTGACTTTGGTTAAGGGTGTTGGTTCCGTGTGCATGAGTAAGCTCAAGCGATTGGGACAGCTGTAAATTCTTGCTTTGCAGTCAGCTTGCCAATGCAGTGCTTTTTCTTCTTTATGGTTTCAACAGACGTACGCCGAATAATTTGTTCCTTGTATCAGCATCATTATTATGGTGAATTTCTTATTCCTTTACTAGAATTGAAATGTATTGATTCGGATTGCAATATTCAGATCTGTAACTATCTACATAGATGTACCGACCTCCTCCATGTCTTTTATGCAAGAACTAACTTCGATAGCCTACTTGATTCGATCTTGTTGACATCTAAGAAACATTGCGTCAAAGGTCGAAAGCACAAATGTTTGTGAATGTATGTTACAAACTTGTAAAGCACGTAGGGGATTCGAAACTAATATCTTTTACAAAATCAGTATACAGTTGGGATTTGCATATAACGGAGTTACAAGCGTTTGTACGTGTGGCATTTGCTCCCGATTTTAGGCAACCCACCTACATACATGTGTCCTGCAGGTACATATCTTGACTGCGTCAGAATGTGATTTGCATAACCTCTGTGCGTACGGTGTTGCCTAAAAATCTGGAACAAATGCCACATGTATAAATGCATATAACTCCTTTTCAGATTGAAGTTGATATTCATTTTTTGTTGGAACAGTGCAAACACTCAAGACTTATTAAATCATTGTTTTTTAAAGTGAAAATACCTTCACACTAGAAGCCAATTTCCAACTTTCTGACAAGTTCTACGGAGTCAAGACACCTCATCCAAAAATGTAATATTAGTCCCAAAAGGTCTCAATTTGTAGATAAGTCGCAAGAAACGTAATTCATCACCCTTCCCGGCCACAGAAACTTAGTTTTAAGGTCGAAGGACTCATTTTTTTTTCGAATTAAGCGCTTTGGTTAAGTACGTTGCAGCGTAATGTGTGTTTTGGGTTACATATTTCTGCTTTTCCTCTTATTGTGTAAAAATAGTTTTAATTCTGTTTGATGCAGACGTAGAGAGTAATTCCCTAATTAAGCAGAAGCACTCAATCCTGTCTTGTGTGGATTGTTTCTGATAAATTGTCATTTTTCCTCAGCGCAGCGTTTGCCAACCCGTGGGCCGTAAATAGCGTTATTAGTGGGCCGCAGAACGTTTATCAAGGGTCGAAGTCAGAGAACTACTAAAGAGAAAGTGAAAGGATTATCAAATGAAAACTCGTTAATTCGACCATAATATGATCAGACTAAAATTCTTTTTCAAAGCAATGCCGTTTATCCCTTTCTGAATAAATGTTCTGTAACAGTAGCTAAACTTGCGCTTTGACTTTTGCTGTGGTTCTCGACCATTGTGTGAACGCGAATTCTGGCCTTCAGGTTAAAATTATTAACCAAATCATCCATTATACTCTAAATTAGAACTCAAGTGTAAAAGCCTACTAGTTGGACGGGAGAAAAATTTTTATATTTCTGTCATGTGTTGTGTGCACATTCGGAAGCTCACCTCTCGATTGAAATGTTCATTTAAGCGTATATATGTGTTTTATAACACATATATACGTGTTTTATAACACATATATCCAGTGCAATGACAACCATGTTTTTTATTTAACAACCATGTTTAACAATTTTCTTTCCTTGGAAGCGAATTTAGGTATCGTAATTGTTTTCACACCTCTTGTTCTTTTGTAATGCAATTCGTCAATCCATATTCCATATCTAGATCCCATCCCATACCCGCCCCCAGCTGTGAAAGAGGGGTGAAGGGCGCCTGGAGTGGATAGCAGGTACCGGAGTACTGCACGAGAGTCGATAGGCAAGGAAATAGACGTGTCTGTACGAAAACCAGATGTGAAGTGTTACTACAATCCAATAATGATACCATGACCAAATTAGTCGTATTGTAGGGGTTAGTGCGGTGTATGTGAATAGATTTGCGAGAAAGTTAAGAAAGAAAAGCGCACCACATCGCAGAGGAGGGGGAAAAGTGAATGAAAGAGGGTCACAATCAAAGTTTCCGTCCGTATTTTGCTAAGAAAATCATATGTAAAGAGATATTTAACATCGTCTCAACCACAATGGGTTGTTCAAGAGGTAGGGATACAAATTTTTTGAAGAACTATTTGAAGATGGCTTTAAGGCACGACGAACCCGCAATAAACAAAAATTGACTACTTCCATGATCAAGGAATGACTTCAGTGGGCCAATTTACATCAAGGATGAACAATTCAGCACTGGTAGAAGGTATGTTGGTCATTGTATATAATTCATAAATAAAATTCCATTCGTCCCCAATTTTAGAACTTCGTGGCGGAAATAAGGAAGTACGTCTACTGTTTGAATGTGCAGATAAATAAAATACTTTTTAGTACATTTTCTTCAAGTTGCATTCAGGAATGAAACACTTATCTGTGTTATAGATGACAGCCCCCAATATGTTAGATGCCGGCGAGAGGAAGCCTTCAAGAAAGAATGTATGGTGCAACTGGTGAAGTTTCTCACTATGATGATTTGTGGGTTTATTTTAGTGTATGGACCGGTCAAAATTCACATAGTTCAAGGAAATACGAATAGCAAACAATATAAAGATATCATAAGAGATGCCTTGTTCCAGCAGTGAATGAAGGTTTCCCCCTGGGGGTGGAATATTCATGCACGCTAGTGCTCCTTGCTACCGATCAAATATTGTGAAGTGTGAATTGGATTCCAGTGGTGTTTTTGTGCTCGACTGACCAGGAAACAGGCCGGATATGAATCCAATAGAATCCTTAAGGAGTGTCCTTTAAAAGAAAGTGAAGGCAAAACATCCTACAAGGGAGCAAGCCATGGATAACTCATTACCATTTTGAATGAAGATGTCAAAATTGTCGAATTATGCAAAAAAAAAAAAACTCGTTCAAGACATGCCCAGACGAAGTAATGCTTTAATTCATGCTAAAGGTGCTCGCACCAAGTATTAATAAGTTCGTAGTTTCGTCAGTTCTGTAGTTTAGTTCTAATGTTTTGACAAAATGTAGAGATTTTTCTATAAAATAACATTTATTTATTTATTTATTTATTTTACGTAAAAAAAAAACAGTTAAAAACTGCGTATGACGTGCTATGGGGAAAAGTGAATTGTGTGCACATTTTCAAATTTCTGTTATCCCTACACTAAGTCATATACTACTTAAATTTTGAATTTTGAAAGGGAGAAAAAAACTCCCATGTAATAAAATCTATTTTCAAGGATAAATAAGCAATAAATTTTGACTCTTATTACTTCCTGCCGCGACAACATTATGCTGATAATTTGTCCACGTCTGTATATATAATACAGAGGGAGATGGTGGCTTGAGAATTGGCTGGCTCCCGTGCTCCAGAGGGAAACCGGAGCGTGAGCGGTGGCGCAGCGCGGCGCGGCGCGTCCGGTGGAGACCGCTGGCTTGGGTGGGGGCCGTGAGTCAGCGGGCCCGCGGCGATCACGCCTCGCCGGCGATGGGCGGGCCCCCACACAGATGGAGCCCGCGCCACGCCGCGCGGCGATTCTCATCAAATGCAGCCGCAATTGATTTACTAGACACCCACAACTGCCGCACGAATTGTTTTCTCTTTAGGCAGAGCTTGCGGAGGTCGTGGGCGGTCCGGAAGGACGGGATGGATCGGAGTGCTAATGATACCGCGACAAGAAAGGGTTGTGGAGTCCTAATTCAGGGTAAGATATGGGACTTTACGTCATCTCTACGTCGCATGACGATGTACACGTAGAGACTCGTAAGTTCGTTCATCATTATCATGTCAATTAGTTTGTGACCAGAGGGTCACAGTGATTTAGAGTATTGGTAGATGCAGATGTGGTGGAAGAACATAAATATATAATATTGGATAAACTGTTCTAGGTTTGAACTTCGTTCAGTGAGAGGCGGGTAAATCAAATTTCTCGAAAAGCATGATCCTCTGTGATGGAACGAATTCTTTATATCAATAATTACGCTTCGATTTTCGACCTATTGTGAAAACAAAGAATGTTCTTTTTGGTACAGAATAATGTAGGAGGATGTAGTATCTTGAAGGAGTATCTTGAATGTAGTATCTTGATGGAGATAAGAAAAATGTGAAGATGCGACAGCGAAGTAGGCGTCAATGATCATTCTGTAATTGTGGTAAATATTATTAATTTTAAATGTATTTTCGACTGTAAGAGTATATGAATAACGATTCAGTGATGTAGATATTTAGGGGAGCTCAT
Source organism: Teleogryllus occipitalis (assembly GCA_011170035.1). NCBI lineage: Eukaryota > Metazoa > Arthropoda > Insecta > Orthoptera > Gryllidae > Teleogryllus > Teleogryllus occipitalis. The sequence continues at coordinate 321,616 of BLKR01000371.1, forward strand.
GTTTTGGATAAAGAGGAAAATATTTTATAACAGAAGATATCGAGGAATCTTTCACAGGACTTCACGAAAAATTGAACAACACATAAAAAGCTTTGTGCTTTTTCGGGTCTTCTAAATCGCAGATGTCTCTGCAACCGAACAAAACGTCCAGAATCTTTAGAAATGCTGACTATCAGAGCCGTTTTTCTGCATGTTCAGAGCGGCTGGACATTGTATGCCTTTAGAAATGCACGTATCGTGGCGGGGGTGGAGCGAGGCCAAGGAGCGGAAGCGGCGAGGGCGGAGGCGCGGGTGAAGGGGCGAGGACGACGACGGAAGCAACTGCACTCGCCGGAGGGCAGGCGCGTGGAGTGGGCGATTGCGCTGGCTTGGGAAGCGAGGGTAGTTTGGAAGATGACGGGGGTGGATGTGCCGGCGCGGGCAGGTGTGTGTGTGTGTGCGCCGGCGTGCGTGCGAGTGGAGGAACCCCTGCGAGGGCGGAGGCTCATATTTATTCCGTCCTCACCTTCCGGCCAGGTAAGCGGGACGAGGGGGAGGACCGGCGAAGATCGAGCGGTTTGACAACTCAGAGCCTGCGGCCGGGCAGCGTGCAGGGGAGTTCTCGGGCTGCTCTCAGCGCGGAGATTTTTCACGCACGCACTCGCACAAGAGCTTCAACGTGGCGGCAGCCCGCGGGCAAGGGGGGGGGCGTCGCCCAGACGTCGCCCTATCGCCCCATCTCGCAGCGCCGCGCGCGGCAGACGCGTGGAACCGAAAAGCCTCTTCTTCTTCTTCGTCGTCTTCTGTCGGCGCGCCGCGGCCGCCACCCCTTGGGGTACAGGAGACGTGGCAATGCCGCGCCGCGCCGCCTCGACCGCAGGTACGAAGGGCGGTGTGCGGCCGTGGGGGCGGAGGTGGCGGCTGCTGTGGGGGCGCTTGGTGAGCCACCGCCCCGCCGCCGCCGCCGCCCCTCGATGTTATCGCCGCCCCGCCCGTCTTCGTCCTCACTCTTCGCGCTCTACCTTTCACTGCTCGACGTCCGCCCTTCCCAGGTTGGGACTGGCTGCTCACAGTGCGTTGCGTTTTTGGGCCTTGTGGCTAACGCAGTTTTCGCGCGGAAACTCGCAACGCCTCTTATTAATTTACGTACTTTTATGATACAGCGCCACGGTGCCACTAGACTATATCGAAAAAGAAGCGAAAAATCCAATTGCTTAGCGAAAAAAGGTAGTTGCTGGAAGAACAACATTAGCAACAATAAATCCGCTTTTAAAATCGATTTAGGAGTGCCACAAAACCCATTAGCATTCCATTTACTCCCCTTTCTTTTCGGGGTGCGTGATGCTTGCACATAGAAATGTTAATAAATCTCCTTGAGCGGCGCTGGCCCTCGGGAAAGGTTTCGTCCCGACGGCGGAAGGATTTTCGACACTAGCGTGTCAGCTAGGTCGAATTCAGGAGCTGTACGGAGAATTCTATCTGCCGGCTGTTCTGATCGGTGGTTTTCCATGTTTTTTCCGATCAACGCTCTAGCAAACGGGTCACCGACCGCGCGCGATCTTTCCTTCCTCTTCCTGGTCCTATCCTCACCCCTAACACACACACACACACACACACACACACACACACACTAACATGCACTACACTACCACACATGCCAGGAGGCCGGTCTGGGCTTAGAGTTATGGAAAAGCAACGGTTTTATATTCTTAAGATATAAAGGACTGTTGTATCGTACATCTGTATATACCAGTACATCAAGTTATTCTACAATTGTGAAGGCTATTTTTGTTAAAATAATTACGTGTAGTTTTAACAGAGAATTTTGTTCGTTGTTCTTGAGCAGTGTGCACGCCACATTTTGGAAAAACATTCTGTGAGGTTTATTTTTGCTGCTGCAGACCACTAGTCCGTATAAAATTCGCTTGTGAATTTTAAAAACATCAAAATATTTAGTGTGCCAAAGAAAAAGAAGAGAGAGAACTGAAAGGACTCGTAAGTTGTAATGAATGTTCAGCTCAATCCGTATGTGATAGCTGCCACGAGCTGGTTCCTACTTGCGTACGAGTTTCTTACCCATATACGAGGAAATACATTAATTTCTCACAAATTCATCATTTTGTATTCTATTTATCCATTTGCACAGCTGTGGATACGTCTTACGTCTTCAGAACAAATTTGTTGATTTAATGCCGTCTTTCCGGGACGAATATGGCGAGATCGTTCCTTGCGACTGCTTTGTTCAACGATTCCGGACAGAAATAAGGAATGTATTCCTTGCCTTGGTTGGCACTTGATCTATACGGATAATTCACACACAGAAAATAGGTCTGTTGTACATCATAGCAAATTGCCCTCCGCGGGCCCACAGATAAGGCATAGTAAGGACTAATCACTTCGATCAACGAGTAGTACAGTAAAAACAATTACTAAAAATTGGGTGTTTTATTCATTCCTAATTGTGTTTTCTATTTCCTCCTTCCCTGCCACTGTCGTGACCGCGCCGTGTCGCACCAGGCTGTCTGTGGGTGTTTGCCTACAAACCGAGGCGGCGACCGAGCTACGCGCTCCCAAGAAGGGCCGTTAGAGGGCTTCAGGCGTCACCGGGCAGTTTGCGGCTTCCATCTATTAAACGCGGAATCCGAGGAGTCCCCGGTCACGCGAGGCTTTGTGATCATAACGCCGGACGCGCTCAGGGCCCTGCTTGGTTTCTTCTGATTCTTACGTCATCCGCCGGGACGGCAAATCAATATTCGCTCCTTTGACTTGTTAACGATTTGCTACTGTTTATAAGCATCACAAAGGTTATCTCGCAAAAGTACATGAAAAGTGTGCTGAGAAGTTGGATAAAGAGAGAATGATTTCTTTATCCAGACTAAAGGCAGTTTGCCATTAACGCGAAAAAATGTGTAACACTGAAACTGAATAAACGTGGTATGTAATCAATTGTCTTTTTAGTTTTCAAACAGCTTTAGGATTTTCTGGCTATTATCCAGTAAATGAGTAAAATGATACCACAAATTAGAGTGTATATCAAATAACAGGTTGCGTTGCTTAAAAAACACGATTCTCGTATTTCGAAATGAACAGCCATTAGCTTAATTCATACACATTCAACCTATTAAATTCAAACGGCGTTACGAAATCGCTAAGAATGATGATGCTCATTGCAAAGCAGAAATCCTATTAAATTAATGTTATATGACAAGAGACAGGAGAAGGCTACAAACAAAAAATTCACGTTGAATATATAACGCTTCGTTTGTGAAGTCAGTAATGAAAATTGATGAAATATGTAGACATTTATGATACAAGAATTATCAGTACAATATGAATCAATATCATGGATTGTTATTCAGTTAATCATATCGAAAGTAGGTCATGGCGATATGATTATTTCAGAGATGATACTGGTCGAAGTAAGTGTGTCTGACGTACATATACAAGCGTCTACCATCATACTTCTTCATAAAAATAGCATTTGTCTATATCTGTCAGTGAGGCAAATACTTCTTAATCTTATGTAGCAATTTCTCATGTAGAATAATGTGAACGCTTTAATGAACGAATAGTCTGATCAAAATTCATAAAACACGAAAGGTCATTTAAAATTGAAATACTTCGCATGAAGATTTCACATTATGAATTTAAAAATAGGCCAAGAGATAAGAGGAATATGGTATTTAAAAACTAGCTATTTCCAATAAACTATTTATCGGAAAAGATATACGAGTCGTATAAACTTCAATTATAACAAAGAACATTTGTACTCATAAGAAATGTTCTAATCTGAAAAAATAATTAAATTTGAAGAGGGCTTGAGGGGTATACATATACACACACACACACACACACACACACACACACACACACACACACACACACACACACATATATATATATATATATATATATATATATATATATACATATCAACATCGGCACCAATAACATTTTTTAAATGGGTTTAGAGGTGCCACAAACCTCACAAGCACCCCATTTTTCGCTCGAATAAATATTATTTAATGGTATTTTTGTCAATGGATTTTTATGTAAGGTGGTGCTCATGCTCAGACTTAGGACCTCCCGCTAGGCACAGAGACGTCATTTGATACCCTGAGCCACCTCTCCCGGTAGCTCTCTTGAAATGAAGGCCCTGATTATTATAAGCATCATCACAAGCAAGTTTCTCGTACGGCGTGAAGCCTGAGTTGAGAGCGCGGGCCTACGTAACGTGGACGTAGCGCAGGTGCGGGAGGCGGTGGAGTTGCGTGGCTGGGGAGGGGGAGGGGGAGGGGGAGGGGCGTGCGAAGGCGCAGGCGAATCCCCGCAGCGCGGCACGCCCCACCGGCCGTCGCGCGTGGGCGGCGGCGCGGCGCGTCGCGGCGCGGCCAGGCCAGGCCAGGCACGGCGCCGCCACCGGCTCCTCATTAGCACGCCTCGGGAGAGGCGCTGCCAATGCGGCGATCGGTAACCAACTCACTCTTTCTCACACTATTATAGTTGGACTACCGTACCCACTTATGTTCCCTATTTTTCCATTTCCATATTAAGCCTGTAATATATCTTTTTCTTCAAGACCCTCTTATCGTCCGTCACTTGTTCTATATCTCCTTGTAATTGATAACAATACAAGACACCCTTGTTAATACAAACTACTCATATTTAACGTTGTTACCGAGCACACCGAGGTACACCCGTGTAATTCAATCGCTTAGAATACCAAGTAATTAGTTTAATTTCACATTCTGTTGCAGATTCTGTACGCCTCTAAGCATGTGGGGTAATATCGAGAGGCACCGGACCAGCAAAAATTTAATAGAATGTTCAGGAAGATCTCATCCTGTAGATTACGGTGTGAGGAACGTTTGTTTGAGGCTTTTAACACCACAGTTTTAGATTGATTGATTGATTTTTTCGTGTTTCCGGGCGCGTCAACTGCTTCGGTCATTAGTCCCGTTAGTGTAGTGCATGGTTTTTTCTCGGGAGATGGCGGTGATCTTCCCCCGCTGGATGGCGAGATCCGGCGCCAACCTACCGTCGGCTAGTGGGGTTTCCCCCTAACCAGGACTCTCCCACCAACGGGGCACCGCCCCAGTCGGGACAAGCTCTAATCTCCCGACCGGTCTCCCGGAATATGTGATAGTGTAGTGCATGTTAGTGTAAGTGTGTGTGCAAGGGGAGAGGATAGGACAAGGAAGAGGAAGGACAGATCGCGCGCGGTCCGTAGCCCGTTTGGTAGGGTACTGCTCCGGCATTCGCCTGGTGTTGATCGGAGAAACCACGGAAAACTACCGATCAGAGCAGCCGGCCGCTAGAATTCTCCTCCAGACAGCAGCTGAATTCGACCTAGCTGAAAAGCTAGTGTCGAAAATCCTGCCGCCGTCGAACCTAGGACCTCCCGGTTAGAGGCGCTGCAGTGACATCAGTTGATGCACTGAGCTACCGCTACCGGTACCACAGTTTTAGTTTGTAAGGTCCTAGAATGCTTCATTTAGGAGTTATTTAACGATATATATTTTTTAAACAATACTGAAGTGTTGCGTGTTGCATTTGACACTAATATTTAGATGCATTTGTTAAACAAATACTTGACATTTTTAAAGTCTAAATGTAATTTGTCACGTCTCCGTCAAATTCTCTTTCTTTACAGACATCATTTATAAAGATTAGTTGCCTGTGAGAGCCGCAAAAGGTATGTATACTACTGAAATATAGGAGACGATGATTCAATTCTCAGTGCTATTGAGAATGAACGAATATTTGTTTGCGGCGTGGAACTACCTAAGTCTTTGGTATCGTAAATGCAGTGCTTGTTATATCCCGGGAGCTGGCGATGCCCTTCCCCCGCTGGAACGTGAGAACCTCCCTGCGGGAATTTCCCCGACCAGGTATCTCCCCCAGTGGGGTTTCGCCCCCACCCGACCCAAGCTGTAAGCTCCCGACTGGTCTCCTGACATGGGTTTACTGGTGTGGTGCGTATAAGTAGAAGTGTGTATGTGTGTGTGCGTGCGAATGTATGGCGATAAATTAATGAATTACAAAAAAGTGTTGTTCTTACACTTTTGCTGTCTTCATTCATGGGCTTAATTTGTTTCTATCAACATGTGCTATTTTAACATCGTGGATTCAATCACCTTTCAATTAAAAAGAGGCAGGGAACTAGAACTTATAGTCTTATCCATATTGTCTAACGCGTGGAATGTGTGGGGGAGATAAAGTAATGCATGAAAAAAATGAAATGCGGAATCGGTGATAAAATATATTGAAGGGAAAATGGGAGCGTTCAATGAAATCTTATTAATGTCTCCAAATTGTATTTCTGATGTTTAGTTGTGCTTATTCTGTTTGCAAGGCTTCGCTCCCATCCAATAAATTAGCCAGTCTTACATATTTTGCCCCACACAGCTATCGTTAGATTTGCCTTTGTCTTCGTTCGATCCCTATGTATGCCTTCACCAGAAATTATTTGAAAATTAAAACTATATACTACCAATCTTTCTTTTTAAGTGCCCTGTACGACAGGTAACTTAATATTCAGGTACCTCAGCATACGGTATGTAGGTTATCCTTTCATTGCACTACTAGAACGTGACAATGAAATATTGGGGTATTTGGAACATTCCGGTTCTCTGGTAATTCCCTCAGCCATTTCCCCCTTTTTTAGGTCAGTTGGAAATGAAATTGTGAGTAATAGTTTTTAAGAGCGAAGAGAGAAAAATCTATGACGTCGGTTGCGACGAAATGCTAAAACTGTGAGCTGACTACTTAGTCATCATACTCTTCGGGAATTTGATGACGCGTGTGTTGCCAACCTCGTGTTTTGAAACACCCCTGACACGCTCAAGGAAAAAAAAGACTGCAATTTCTAATACATTTTTCCACAACCCCATTTTGAACTATAGAGTAACATGTAAAACGTAACGTAACGTAAAATACATGTAAAACGATTTTATTCGTATCAATGCGTGTATTAAATTAAATTATTTCCGTGTATATATTCATCATTATTTCATTATTCTCCTAATGGGTCTGATGCACTTGCTAATGGGTCAGATGCCAGTTCGCACTTCACTTTTCTCACCTCTTCGTACGTCTTTCAAAATTTCTTCTGCCCTTTACCTTCTTCGTTTGTAATTCACTAATTGTTTCGAATTTCTACTTTTCGACCGTAGTACTTTTTTTCCTTCCACATGTTTCCTATCATTACTTTTTCTAATAATTATGTTATTTATCATTGCGGTATTGAAAACCATCGTTATGTCATGAGGTTTCTCATTTTAGAATCTTAAATTTTTATTTTTCTTGGCATGGATGTTATAACTTGTATGATACCATTTGGTCAGTGATTACGGAGTTCATATCAGGCACATTATCTTCTGATTTATATTGACACAGATCCTTTCGCTTGTTGTGTAAACGTATTCCTGAATCCAACGAGTTCCTTGCACTGAGTTGCTGTGTCACTGCTGACCCAGTTTTTGTCGTCAAAGCCTTTGTTTCCAATTCTAACTGCTGAGAATGCAACCCCGCTGTCGCAATATGCGGAAGTTGTTTCCAAAACCGATCACCTTTTTGGTGTTTGTGACGCTCTTGGTCCGAACACGCTGCTGGTTACGAACGTTATCGCGAGAATGACAGCTCTCTAATCAACTTTCATAACTCGGCCACTTCGACTCCAGTCGCATATCTTCCTTCTTTTGTTTAATATAGTGTGTCCTTACTATCAACGAACTTGGAAAAACTCAGACGGTGCGATAGGAAAAGAGCTGATCGGCAAATTCTTTGTTCCAAAAAAAAGTAAAACAATTGCGTCATTTTGACAGCAAACGAGGAACAGAGTGGCTCTTCGAAAGCGACATCTGGGAAGTGGTTGTAACTTTTTTCTTTGTGAAGAAATTTCTGTTGTTCCGAAGCAATTTTCCTGTGGTATTTTAGAAGGATAATTTTGGAACGTAGAAGTAAATTGCAAATAAAATAATTTGATTTTTGAGCTTCGTATTACTAATTATGCCCCTGTTGTGGTATCTCATTTTAGCAGTAACAGGAGCTCCATATCAACCCTTGAGTGGTGTTCGTAATCGTCGCGTAAATGCGTTCCTTCCCGTGGGGCGGAGAACAAACGAGAGGCGGAGGATGGAGTTGTGGGGAGTTGGGTGAGGCGCGTGTGGGGGCCGCGAGGGCTTAGCGCGCGAAGCAGACCCGGTGGCAGGAGGAGGGGGTGCGGTCCCAGAGTTCCTGTCCGGCCGGCCAGGCCCGTTTGCTCCGCATTAGAGGATATTGGAGAAGTCTGCGGGCGAGCTAATTGATTTGGACTGCAGCTGAGACGAGGCGCAGACCGGTGAGTTAGCTCAGAGCCAGTATTGCCCTTATCTCTGCAGTGAGTCTGATCTGAAGATCATAGTCCCGACGCTGGCCAGATAGCTAGGACGAATTCAGCCGCTCTCTGGATAATTGTAGCGGATGGCTTCTCTGATTGGTAGTTTTCTGTGGTTTCTTCAATAAACAACAGGGGAATGCCGGAGCAGTACCCTAACTAACGGTCCACGGACTGCGTTCGATCTTTCTTTCGTTTTGCTCGTACTGTCATTACTTCTTACGCACACTTACACTTACATCCAATACACTATCACACAAGTTCAGTAGGAGATTAGATCTTGTCTCGTCAGGGGCGGATTCAGCTGGCGGAGATACTTGGAGGGTAAATTCTCCTTAAGCCGACGTGTAGGTCGGCGCCGGATCTCACCATTCAGCGGCCCCTTGAACCATTATTAAAATGAGTCGAGTCGCAACGCACTCCGTCCAAGCCTCTGCTGGCTGGTCTCCATTGAATTTTCCTCCAGAGGGGACATCATACGCTATTGAAGAGCCTATTTCCAAAGCGACGTATCTTCATGAAACAGGGTTTTTTGGCAAAAGAAGGTAGTTAAAGATGAGATTCAATGGGATTTTGATATCTGTACTACGAGAAATTCAATTTTTGTTCACGATGTTTGACAAAATGGTGGATAAGCTTCTTAAGAATGTATTGATACGTACAACTAGAAAACTCGAGAAAACAAATAGAAATGAAGATAGCATGTTACTTGTGAAATAAGTTCTTGAATTAGATCTGCAATCCTCGCAATTCCTTGTATTCTATTATCAGTTGACACAAATAAATTGTATGTTGATATTATTTCAGAATGCGGAAAATCAATCAATATTTGAAAATACGGAGACCGTTAATGTCAAATTTGTGAGTGAAGCAGTAATATTGAATACTATTTGTGATATCTCCGATTATGATGGATGTTACAATGCTTTTATGAGGCTTTAGAAAGTGCGAGAGAGGTGCATCTGCATAATTTACTTTGATTCGACAGCGAATTGACAGTTTAATTGAATTGAACGGAATGGCGAATCTTTCCTCGAAATTTTCGGAGTTCTTCGAAACTTCACTTTTTCCTGGAGACTACATTTCTCGTTCATGACAACTTCCCATTCTCGGTAAATTTTGGATCAATATTCTGTGAAATGATAATTTATGAAGACCGCACAGACAATAAAAAAATTCAGTTCATATACTGAAATAATTTGCTGTTTTAGATAAATTTTTGATAGACATTTTGGGCAACTCCCTATACTTTTATCTGCCTCTCTGTGCTTTACTCAACATTTGCAGTCATGCAGCGTTTGATCTGTACCTTTGATTCACTATTGTTGTGATAGAATCATTTATCTTGTTCAATAAAAAGAACAAATCTGATTACGGAGATTCACAGAGGATCGTTTAAAGAACATCTTTAGATCTCATTTACACGCATCCTATTGATGATTTCGGAGTTTCGGCAAACGAGGGCGTGCGCAGTTGGGCTTCTGGAGCGGCAGAGCGGGTTCTACGCATGCGCGCGTACGTTAAAACTCCGAAATCGTTCCTTAAATGCAAAAATTTAAATGGGGTCTTATTGAAAGATTCTTTAAAATGTGGAGATATCAAAATCATTCATATAGTTTTAAATGAAAGTAGGTTGTGTTGTTCCATACAGAATAAAAAGTGCGTATCCATTTTTTTTCAATCTACCCCAATAGTACGTTTGTTTATTCTTCAGGTGTCCCCTTCCATTTTCGTAAGAACATTGCATCTAAACCCTTTGGAAGGAAATGTTTTTTGTTTTACACGTATGTAGAAGCCATGAAAATGCCATAGTTTATGTTACGCTGATTTGTGATTTAGGACATAATTAACCTCGTGTATAAGTCTACTTTATTGTTATTGCGTTATACATGTTGTAAAAATTAGTTTAAAGCATAGAATTTAGTAAACAGTTTTCAGCATGAGTGCTTTTATCATTTCACTCTGCTATCGATTAGATAAATTCGTTAAGTTCGTATATGATAAAAATACTGATGTTTGGGCTTGTTCTGATGCAGAGAGCATATGTTGTTCAAACTGCATTTTTCCTGTTCAGCAATCTGATGTTGTCTGGAAATTTACGGCAGAAAGTAATTTTCAAAAGTTTCTATGAAATGCAGTCGCATTTTAAGTTCGTATTTGATATAATAATGTATTCTAAATATTCAAATCATTCATAATCAAAATATAATTATGGTGTTTTGATTATTAGTATTCACACATGACTTAAACAGTTTACAATTTTCATTTTCCCCACGGGTGTGCGGCTAACCAATCTCTACGTTAGGAATTCATGATTTCTGCGAAAAATTTGAATTGCATTCGAATACGTGGCTGGTAGTACTAAGGAAATAATAATTGGGGCATTTTTCTACCCAAAAAAAGAGAAGCTCGTCAATCAAACGACTCAAACATTGACGTTGTCGCAGCTGTTTCATTCGGAAATAATGTGCATCTAGATCGCCCTGCAACGTTGAAGGAACAATCTTTCGTTACAATTTCTGTGATTTGTCTCATCATGATAGGCGAATTTGACGTTATAGTACACATCTCATGCCTATTAAACACCACTAGAGTTCTTGCTGATATAAACTTAATATAAGGAATTGACATTTTTTCGGCGTTTACCATGCGTTGGCAAGTATCACAAAATTCTACCGTAATCCATTTGTACGAGATTTTGAGTACTGGGCTTTGGAGGTATTTCTATTAATAATAACTTTCGGACATTGAATATTGTTTTAAATGAGTGTCATGTCGGAAAAAAATATCTGAGGGTCAGGGAGTTACGGATTTCGTTTGATTATTCGGAAGGAATAGATGAGGTTTACTTTACATATTCTGAAAGTAAGGTTCAACGAAAAACAATGTAGCAAACATTAAAGCGATTGTTTATTGTAATTTGCGAAATTGAATACAAAAATATGTAACTATGAACGTTTTACACGACGCTTTCCTCGCGTCTATGCTATGATAAAAACAAGACATTTTCAGGATTAGAAAAGGAAATGATATTCCTTTGGGAAGTCCAGCCTATGGAAATAATGATGAAAATTTGATTTAGGATTTCATATGGAAAATATGTCAGTATGGCTTTCTCATGAATTGTTTTACGTATGTTACAATGACTCATTTGGCTAATATTCCATTTTACGTTAACAAATCTAAAATATTATCATGTATTTTTTTTTACTCTAGGAATTAATAAACTCTGGTGTTATGCTTTTTAATTGGACTTTAATCAGAGAAATGAATTATAATTGAATGAATAGTCAGATGAAGAAATATTCCAGCGAAGGGCCTTTATTAACATTGTATTTTTCTCTATTCACTTTGTAGACTGCGCAGGGTATGAGAGATACATGTGCCACGCCCGACCCTCCAGGTCCACAATGCTCTCCCCTTCGCCCCAAGAACGCAATTAAAAATCACCTCCCTTCCACGCCCTAACGAGGACAGGAATGCAGAGAGGGCGGCGAGTTGCATCCGCGAGTCGCGCGTCGTCTTTTATATTAATTCGCCCCCGCGGCGCGGCGCGGCGCGGCGTGGTGGGGCAGCCGCGGCTTAATTCAAACAAATCGCCCCGCGCGGTCGGCTTACGGCGGCAGTGAACTTGACGCGGGACGAGGATGCAGGCGGCGGCGGCAGCGGCGGCTGCGGGGCGCGCTGGGAAGCGCCCGAGCGAGACAGGGATAGCGGCGGCTTAACGAAAACAAATACACTTCATCAGTATTACTGGATTACCCCGCCCCGCCCGCCGCCGCCGCCGCCGCCGCGCTCGCGACCCGAGAGGCGGGAGGGAATGGTTGCGTTTGTGGAGACGGGGGCGGTGGAGGAGAGTAGTAGTGGCTGTAGAGGAGGCTGTGAATGCCGCGGTTTTGGATGAGCTGCTGTAGAGGAGTTGAGTGTGCCGGCTGTATATTGGGTCGCTTAGGAGAGCAAGCAGTGGAAGCAGTAGTTACGGTGGTGCAGGCGACGGTATGAAGAGAGAGAGAGGAGGCGGGGAGGTATGCCGACGGAGGTGTAGTGAAGGCGGAGGCTGTAATCATGGTGGCGGTTGAAGTATTAAGAAGAGGAGTGCGGTAGAAACGGTAAGGTGGTGAAGGGTGTGTGGGAGGAGGTAGAAACGGGGAAGATGTGGTGATGGAGTTGGCTGTCACGGGAAGTTGTTTCGTGTGTAATCAAGGTGGCGGCTGAAGTATTAAGAAGGGGAGGGCTGTAGAGACAGTGCGGCGGCGTAGGGTGGAGGGAGGTGGTGGGGGTCGCTGGGCGGGGGCGCGGTTGGCGGTAAAGACGAAGGGGCGACGTGTGTGCGCGCGCCTGCGGCCGCAGCGCGGCGCCGCTGCTAAACAGGCACGCTCGCGGGAGTTTACGAGATTGCCGGCGCTCCGCTCCCCACCTCGCCTTGCCTCTCCGCGGACGCCGCGCCGCGCCGCGCCGCGCCCGACGTCTCTTTTACGGGCAACGAGGAGCGGAGAATGGAGCTAAGTTGTGCGGCGCGACGCCGCCGCGCCGCGCCGCTGTGGATGGGCGAGCAAATGGAAGGGCATTCCAGTAATTTGTGTGTGTGGCCGTGTAGGTGGTCCTGTGGGCAGTTGGCTCTGCGGGCAAGAAAAAGAGATTCGAGGTGCGAGAATGTAAGCTCTAAAGCGAGGGGCAAGTTGTTTTGTGGGATGAGACGGATGAGTTAAGAAATGTGCTTGGGTGGAATTACGTATACGTTTCCACGAGAAGGACAAATTTAATTTACATGCTCGGTTTATGAAGAAAGAAACAACTTGTTTTTTTCGTTCTGTGAAAACAATTGTGTACTCTTTCGAAAACAACATAACATACTCGTTCATACAATGCCTTTTATTCCGATTCTATTACATAAATAGACATACTGTATATTAAATCCTTTTTCCACTTTGGTGTAAATGTGTTTTCAATGTTTTTCGTGTTGACATCGTGTATTTTGTCATCAGCTCCCAGTTTCGGTTTTGAAGACTATGTCTATTAAGATCCAAATACATAAATTATAAAATCGACAGACCTGATTCTTCAGAATCACTAATAATAGAAGTTGTTACAATATATATTAGTAGCTTTCCTATTATTAGTGTATTCATATTTTTATTTTGCGTTTAAAATACATTTTCTACACATTAACGCTAAATGTTGTTGGGGGTAGAAATGAGTCTACATACTTTCTGAACCGTTGTATTCAATTATCAAGTGTGTAAAACACTAAATTAATAGTTACAATACTCGTAAATAATATGAATGTTTTAAATGCTAATTAAATTCAAAATATTCCCGTAAGTTATCTGCCTTAACTGTCAAAGTATCTAATACAACAATGTACTAGTAAATAATGAAAACCTAAAAACGGCAGGTATCCCCTGAAATATTTAAGAGATCTCTCGTGTTGAGGCCTTGGTGCTTGAGAGTCGCCTGCCGTCGCGCCGTGCCATGTGGCTCTTCTGCCGTGGGGCGTGTCGGGCGCCGTGAAAGAAGTCGTGTGCTTCAGCGGGCAGTGTCATTTGTTTGCTCTCGGGTGCCGAAGAGATCCCCGAGCCGCTGAGATGCACGAGATGGGGCAGCGTTTGCCCACGCGTGTTGACGCGGCTCCTCCATAAAACCGCCTGCGGTGCGAAGTGGCGAGGAGTGGCAGTCAGTGGAGCAGCTTTATCGAGTACCTCGCGTGGCGTACTTGGGGTCTGTTGCCGCTAACAACGCCAACGAACGAACAACAACAAAATCGATGACTATGAAGATGTTGGAAATTCCAATGAAGCGACAATTGCGTGTATAGAGTGTCCTAGGCCTTCGGTTGGCAGAGGTTTCACTTGAACAGAATCTCCATGTGACTAAGGAACCGGAACCAAACGATTTAAATTACGTCAATCGTGAGTGGGGTGGAAATCATTTGCTGCGTTTCTGCCACGTTATAAAAACATTAGACTCTTAAGGAGTTCTATTTCTCAATTAGGACAGCTGTAGGTCACGTGAAGCGCATGTTCCAAAATCATTTACTATACATGCTACCACATAAAGTGTATTTCGCATTTAAATTTGGCATTAGACCGCTGGTTGACCGATTATAAGCCTTCCTTGGTTCTAATCGAATCAAAGCTAGAATCGAATCAAAGCTTTTTATTTGCGTGCGTTCAAGATAAGGTATTAAATCTCCCAAACTCGCTCAGATTCCTCAAAAAAAAAAAAAAAAAAAGGCGCTTAGCCGCACGAGGTAAGAAGACCTCAGAGCGTGCAAAAGCACATGATTCGTTACTTGACCAACATGCGACCCCACGCAGTTCACGCACGCCATAAGTATCAAACATTCCATCGTCTATTTGACAAGGCGTTTGTTGAATGGTGGAAGTCGAAAGCGAACCGTTTCGAAGTGATGTTCTTCATCAGCTTGGATAGCTTTCATTGGTTTACCTAGCCCCCCAGGTATCTCTCCCAGAGGGGTTTTTGTTATAGTTCTTGGTATAGGTTCCCAACACCTGTGACAGTAAAGTTTATGTAATAATGTCTTTGTATGTGTGTGTGTGTGTGTGTGTAAGAAATGAGAGGATAAAGTTGGGTAAGGGGAGTTGGCCCACTTTTGAGCGTACTGCTCCGGTATTCACCTCGTATTGTTCAAGAAACCAGAGAAAACTACCGGTCAGAGCAGCCGGCACTGAAATTTTCCTCCAGAAAGCGGTTGAATTCGATCCATTTGTGCAGCTAATGAAATCCGAAACTCGAACACTAGGGTCTCAAAACCAATGATGACGCAGAGGCAACAATGTTTCCGCTGAGCTATCGTCGCCGGTTACAACCGCAAGGTAACTCGATCCCGAAACACTCTGCAGCGAGCCCCTACGCTTGGCGATCATGCCGCTTGAAGTGGTGAGCCAGTCGAAGTGGCCTCTTGCATCGTGGGAGATGGAGCGCGCTCACAGCTGGCGCCCCGCGTGGCCCCGACACGCGTGCGATGTGCGACTGCGGCTGCGCGACAGCACACTATACTGCGGTTTTCGCAGAGCTGTCAGCTGTTTTGTGTTTTGTCCAATAGAGACCTTACTCGTCACTATAGTGACGTCATAATGGTGGCGTTCAGCCTTCCGATTGGATGACACTGAAGCAGCTGATACCTCTCAAACTCTGAAAAAAAAAAACCAGCAAAAAATCGATTTATTCATAACGTCCTTTGGCAGGTTATCAGCAGTTACGGTGCCGTCCAATCGGGAGCTTAAACGTCACCATAATGACTTCACCGTAGTGACGTTCAAGCTCCCGATTGGATATCATTGTAGCAGCTGATATACGTCAAAGGACTCTGTTTACATCGAAGTATATACTTTGATTTTTCTATAGTGGCCGATGATATTAGGTCATTGTTACACCTCCTGTCTTATAAAATGATTATTTTTAAGAGTAGTAAGCTTATTTCTGAAGTCTTGAGCCCCGTTGAGAAGGACGTTCGCGAATTCATTAAAATATTACTTTTATGATGTAGGAGGTATAACAATGACCTCGGCCACTATAGAAAAATCGAAGTACAGCAGCCAACGCTGGCGACCGGGTGTTCGTCATCGGATGAAGCGCGTGTGTGGTTCTTGTGCCAAGTCGATTCACGCCTGCAGTCAGCTGGCGTGGCAGTTTAAATAGAGTAGTTGCGATTATTTACTTGGGAATTGCCAAATGAAACAGGATTTGAAGGCTCTTCCGTCAGTTGCAGCTGGCGCCAATACGCGTGCATCTTTTTCTTCGCGAACGTGATGTCTTTTCACTGCATCATCATCATCAGCCGCAACAGCATTAGTTATTGGAGCAAGAATTAGACCACTCTAGTCTGTTGCAGCCAAGTCGTCTAGCGAAGAGGATCGCTTTCTTAGTCTTTCCAACACTTTTCCCAATTGGTATATCATAATAGACCTGCTTGAGCAGTATCTCTTTGTTCATTCTTGTCAGATGATCCAACAATTGTTTTTCCTGCAGTTTGTGGTTTATCATGTGAGCTGTTTTTCCAAAACCTGTCTTGTATCTTCTTTCTAAATTGATCCATTATTGTACAGTCCTTCAATTATCCCAGGTATTGTGTTTCTCTTATGATTTTGCTCTTGTTTTCTCTGTATTATGTTCGCAATATTTCGCGCCCTTATAAGAGAGGAAGTGTGGTCATTGTTTTGCGGAGTGGGGCTTAGTTTCTTTCCAAGTCTTCTTTTGATAGTACCCCGCGTATAGCTTGAAATTTCTGATGCAGATTAGGGTCCCCTGTATAAACTCAAAAACAGTTTCATGCGAAATTTTTTCGCATACCATTTAGAATTTTTACTTTTGAAACGATTAATTCAGACACGAAATTTCGTGCTAATTGATCGACATTAGCCCTTCCGACTTGAGCCAAAGTTCAAATATCAGGAATCGTTTCGCTTTAAGTATCGTACTGGACGAATCAGTGATAAAGAATGGTTGACATTTACTCATACATTATTTTAATTTATTGATGTATGAAATTTACTGAATAGATTTCAGTTTTCACTCATTCTCTCATTATTCTGGAAATTTTCTCTTTTTTATTTTTTAATTTAATTTCAATTTTTTGACAAAATAGTAAAGCCTTCGATGATCCTAGGCATAAAAAAACACAATTGCTTTTGCTCTTCATCTATTCTCAAAGGTGAAAGAAAATCCTACATAAAAAAACTCATAAAACTTCAAAACGTTTTTAATATCTTCCTCACTTTAATGCTCCTCGGTAGGTTTTCTACCATCTTTAATCAGTGGCGGCTCTTTCTTAGGTTGCACGTGTGCACAATCCGTAAATAATAATCGAAAAAATTGTGGTAACATGTTGGGAATTACATTTTTCATTTAATGACATTCAGTATTCACGATATCGCAGGAATATCGATGTGTATGAAATCATTTTGAAATCACGGAGCACCCGACGAGCGCATTCTTCGACGTCTCGTGCCCTCCCAGGCAGTGCACCATGTCATGCTCTTAAACTCGTTTACAGAGTTTACTCTTTGGCCGCGCATCTCTATCCTTCAACACAGGGTCCTCGTTTTCGCACCGCAACGAGCCACCAGCTTACAGCGCAAGAGTCTGGCTGCAGAGCGCGGCGTGTCGGCGCGGCTTCCGAGGGGAATATCAATTTTCTGTCGTCGCTTAAAACTAGCTACAACTTAATTTAAAGAATTTCGCACGTTGTTTTTATTAAAAGTACACAAGTTCAGTCAATTTTTGACGGTATTGAATGCATTATTTATGAGTGAGAAATTTATTTTCATTTACCATTAGGTTTGAACAGTTGCCCGTTCTGGAAGAAAGTTCCTGTTTCTGCTCTGGTTATGTGCAGATATTCCCAGCAGAACCTGTTGTTACTATTCTGCGAGCGTCGTTGTAAATACGAGTGTGTGGAAGATGTTTCATTACCTTGATATATATCAAGGTAATGAAATTTACGAAATAAAATAATTTTTGTTCGGTTCGATTATTTGAAAACATTAAAACACCTGGGAATTGCACTTTGTCTCCGTATGAAACAACTATTGGAACCCTGACATCTTTAGATTCTCTGACTATTAAATGTTGGTAACAGTTTTTCACCTCGGTGAAAAGTAAGAATCGTAAGAATTCCGTTCTTTAAGACGGAATTTATAGATTTATCTCGGTCTCTTCTTATCGGTTTGCATATTCTACGAATAAACATTTTAAAAAAATAAATAAGCTCTTGGATGCTGTGACCATGAAAGAGACACACGAAAGAGACACATGAAAGAGAAAAACAGACTCTTTTCCACATAGATGGCAACTATTTAGAGGAGCCACTTATTTTGAGGGTAATAAAATATTTCGTATCTCGTCTTAAAAAACCTGAGTTGGAACATTGTATCTAAGATAGCAAAACAAGTCATTTCTCTGCTTTCATTTGAATTAAGAAATTGTTTTGTCGCATCTTAAGATAAAGGTATTGGAATCAACCTGAAGACGAAGAGGCGGTAGGTTGAAGTTTAAAATGCCTTTCCTCTTGTAATTTTCTTTTCCTTGACCTTCCTTTATTTACTGAGTTTTTTCGAACTAAGTTGGTTAAGAATCGCCTTCGATATGACTCAGTATAAAATGTTCCTATCATCGATTTTGAAACGCTAGAGAGCATCGACATGTGCAGTTTTGTTCGAATTATTTTCAAGACTTTTCATGACAACAGAAAATGTTTTTTTGTTTTTTGTTTGTTTTCTTTCTTCTTTTTTCATTACATTACCATATTTTTCAAGTCAAATGAAAGCGAAGTTTATTTGTGCAATTACGAAGGGATCTTATATTTCTCGCCTTTCCCCGAATCATCATCAGACTTTCACTCCTGAATTATTAGATTTTCACTTTCAATGACTCTTAGTTGATCTGTCTTAAGTATCTTTCGCTATAGCGAAATAAAACAGCAAGAACTCATTTTTGAACTTAATTGATAAGTAGCAATGTCATGAAATCAAGCGATGCCAATTTACTACATTATTTGTTATTTAAAACATCTCACATTATTTGGCTGGTAGTTATTTGACAATACATCAATTCCTCCTGATTGGTTCCTTGGTGAATGTACTTGATGAATATCGGCACCACCCATGACCACGTCCGATGGCACCAACGTGCAGGAGTAGCGTAAGCGCTGGTCGCGCGATCGTGCGTGTCGCCCTCGCATTATGTAACGCGGTCGAGCGGATTCGTCATCCCATCCGGCGCTCGCGTTCCTTTCCGGTCGCTCGACGCGCCGCTCGCGCGGGGTTCTGGGCGCGGCGCGGCGCGGCGCGGCGTCGCGCGGAATTCGATTAAGACGGCGCGGCGGCGGCGGCGGCGGCGAGAGTGGAAGAGGTGTGGGTGGGGTGGAGGACGTGCCGCCACGTGAAACACTTGCCTCCGATGCGGCCATCAATCTCCGCGCCTGGGGTCGGAACCGGGACCGACGCCGGCTGCGAGCGTTCTTTGAGGCGATGTCTGGCGAAGGGGGCGTGAAGCGGGGCGCGCTTGGGGCGTGCGGCTAGCGGGCGACGCGGCGCGGCATTACAGATATTGGAGACTCAGAAAGATTGAAGGAATTGAAGTTGCCTAGCCCTGACATTTAAAAATTGTATTCCGTGATGGAAGAAACCATTTTCTATTTTGACTAATGAAGTCGACATGAGGAAGAAAATAATATGTACGAGAATGTCCTATTTGAACTAGAATGCCATCTGTCTTACCAAATTATAATCATTTAACTGACGCCGCTATTGTAGAAAAGTAATCCAAGAATTTCAGTATTACTGATGTACACTTTTGATTGATCTAGATTGTTCCGAAGTTATGTTCTAATAGTAATTTTTATGTTCTAAATCAAGAGACATTAATCCAGTGAGAACTTGCAAGGCATCCGTGCAAGTTGTTCTGTTTGCTCCTGCCTGAGGTAAAAGAGTTTTTCACTGTGTAGAAAATATAATTTTTTTCTTGTGAATAGTTGATTAACAGCAATATCTCAATACTTTCACGATTACTTCTATCGCTATCAACAGTTGTACTTGTATCTCTTGCAGCATATCTTTACCATTTCTACCATCACCACGACCAGCACAACCATCACCATCGTTACTCTTCTTTCTCCTGCATGTTCTCCATAACCATGTCAATTAGTCAAGTTGTAAACAGCTCAGCATCTGGTGCAGATTCCGTAACTCAACAGCAAATTCAGAGAGCTTACATAAAAAAAGAAATATTTCAGGGAGACACAAATATGTTATATGACTTCTTGGAAAACGTCTGTATCTCTCAAGTGTTTCACGTGCTCAATCAATACCAGCTGCTGGCTCTGCAGCTGTGGTCCCTGACGTAATTGTTTTTATTACTTTAGCTTCTTCATCAATATTGTTGACTCCACTCACTCAAAAACATTCCCCTAACATCAAAACTGCCTTTGCGCAACTTCCTCGCTAATATTGTGGCCATTTCCCCAGTCACCTTCCACTGGACTCACTCTGCTAACTCTGTATATAACTCTTTCGCTGAAAAATAATAAGCATCAGCAAGGATTGTAGCCCGAGAGAGAAACTTGTTCTTGCCATATAGTCCGTGTACAAAAGAAAGTGACACATCTCAAAAATCGCCATTTTTTAGTTAAGTGAAGAAATTCATATTTATAAAATAGCGTACTTTTAGTAAAAATGTTATGAAGATTGTTCACAATATAGTAATAACACCTCTTTGTCACCAAAATACATGGCTCCGCTCAAAATAAACAGTTCCTTTCTTAGATGTATAATTTTTTGGGGGCGCCGACGATACCTGCTTCTCCAAAATTGAGCTCACCGGTTGCACTTACGCGAAATTCCTACGCGGATGGCCCGATCCCATCATCATGGAAGCGACCACCATAACCGCCATTCGCGCCTGGGCGCCGCCTCCGCGTCCAGTGGGGCGAGAGGAGGAATTCGAGGAAGCGGCCTTCGTTAGAATCACAAATGCGGCGTTTGACGCAATCCTCGCGCAGCCGCCGGCGCTGTCAACACGCAGCCTGCCAGCCCACTAACCGAATTCTCTTCTTGTGTTTTGCAGGTAAGGCCTTTCTTTGCTGCTGCTGCTGCTGCTGCTGCTGCGCGCCAGCCGCGGAATGCTGTCCCACGCCGCAACGCCCGCGCGAGCTGCTCCTGCTGCAGTGGCGTAACTAAGAACTAGTCTCATCTCCCGAGAAATTTTCAGTGGTTTCACCCTGGATCTTGTTTATATGTGTAAATAATTACAATTGGTACAATAAACTATTTATTTTAATAAATATAATAATTGGGGTAGAAATTCCCGG
This sequence comes from Teleogryllus occipitalis, assembly GCA_011170035.1. Classification (NCBI taxonomy): domain Eukaryota; kingdom Metazoa; phylum Arthropoda; class Insecta; order Orthoptera; family Gryllidae; genus Teleogryllus; species Teleogryllus occipitalis. The sequence continues at coordinate 342,801 of BLKR01000371.1, forward strand.
AATTGTTTTTCTGGCTGCATTCATTTTGAGAAGAAGTAAGTCTAGTAGAAGGAAGAACCGTTTTGATTCCTAACTATAATTCGAAGTTTAACTTGATAATGAGTCATCAAAGTGAAGGCTTTTCTTTAGACATCGAAAGTCCGGGAGTTCCTAAACCTCTGCCCTTAATCTTTGTGCACAGCAAGTCCTCTTTGCTTCTCTGCGTTCTTACTTCGTTAATCTAGTGCTACGTCAAATGTAGTAACATTACCCTTTTATTGAAATTTGGAAGGCACATACGGCCGCCTTTGCCGTATTTTATTCCTCCAGTTATTCTGTATTCTCTGTAGATTAGACCAGTAAGAGGGTTTTACTTCCTGGTCTTACTTCGTAAGAAGAGAAAGTATCCTAATCGTGTGCCGGAAATTGATGAATTCTCGACAGAAAAAAACTCTTTTGGCCGGAGGCTGGTAACGAAAAATTTGTTCCCATATACAGGATGAGTCACGTAACTTAAGCACCTTCTGCAGCTTTTGAACGGTTGAAGTTATTGTAATGCAGTTTTTTTCGGAAGTGCATGAGGGAATGGGGCAAAATAATACATGGATTCATTTCTATTTTATTATTTATGTTCTTTGATATATTTAGGTAAATTCGTTGTTTGTTTTTTCAAATGAACCTATACATATTTTTTAGTCTATCATGGCGACCGTAAAAAGACGAACTCAATGATACACATAATGTCATATGTTAGATAAGAATTTTTTTGAGTAATTTTGATTTTTGCGACTCGTATTTAACGGATATTGTAACGCTCCGAGCACATGCTAGCAGGGAGAGCGCTGCATAACCTTGGATGGTGAACTGGTACATTTAAAATAGCCTACACATTATACACGAGTAGCAAAAAAAAATCGAAATTACTCAAGCAAATGTTTATCTAACATATGACAATATCTGTATCATTTAATTCGTCTTTTTAAGCACGCCATGATAGCCTAAAAAAGATGTATAGTTTCATTTGAAAAACACAGAGTTGCCCCAATATCTCTTAAAATACAAGTGATAAAATTGAAACGAATACATGCATCAGTTAGCCCCAGTCCCTCATGCACTTTCGTGAAAACCATTGCAATAACTTCAACCGTTCAAAAATTTCAGGAAATGCTAAAGTTACGTGACTCACCTGTATAGTGAATAGTGAATTACATTCTCTAACATGTCGTGTAGCCAGAATCCATCGTCAATAATTTCGATATATCGAAGTTCTAAAAATTGAAATTGTTGAAATTTTGTGAGAAGATGAAGAAGAAGAAGAAGAAGAAGAAGAAGAAGAAGAAGAAGAAGAAGAAGAAGAAAGCCGTGTGGAACCATGTCAAAATCGAAATTCAAACGCTTTATCAAAACCCGCATCCCAAACAGATGTATGTTAATAACCAGAGAAGGAACGGTGTGGTGCATTTGATGTCTCGCCTTTTAAAATTTGTGGAGCAGAAATTGAGGATGTGAATGCTCGCATTAGTGCATCTGAGGCTGCTAAAAAGGGAGAATATTATTCACATCAATATCCGACACTAATCTGTCAGTATTCCAACATTGGTTCCGTTTGAGAAGAGAGGCGTTTTGTAGCTCAGATGCAACCGTTACTAAAGCTGATTATTCCTGAAGACTATCTTGTAAGTACTCATCCCTAAATAACTTAATGGTTAATAATTTAGTAGTTAGAAAAAATGAGCCATGTGTGATTCATTGAGAACTACCGTCAGACTGCAACTCCTTGGAAGACAGAAATTAATTATGGCATATGAAGGAGATCACGTAATGGTAGAAAATACGTTATAAAAACGTATAATACGTCTGTAATGTTTCATCGTCGATTCTTTTATCTTTGAAGGGCTAGATTTACGCGATGTATGACTTCATGTTGGTCTAATAGTAAATCACCTTTAATGCGTAGAAGCGCCTTCTGCAGTGGTTTTACATTCTCTGCAAGTAATAAGATTTGCCGAAAATGATTCTAAAAGTGTGGTATTAGGTTTGAAGTTGGTAATATTTGTGCAGTATTGTAACCGACGATATAAAAGTGATTCATAACAATTCTACAAAATATCATTCACTGAAACTACTTTCAACCAAATGGCGATATGGTGGTGCTACTCTCTTATTCATTCGATAAAATATTTTTTGATTCAACGACCATCGTTAGAAATACAAAATTAAGAAATTAAATTAGAATTACTTAATAAACTAGGTACTAATAAAATGATAGTGTAATATTTATTTTTTATTTAAAGCTGCCAAACCAACTACCAAAAAAGAGGATAGCCATTCCCGTAGTGAGCATTTACCAGTTTCTTTACTACCTTCATTAGTTGCAAACACGTTTCATTCTTAATTAAATGAATAATATGTGTAAGATTTTATCAGTCCAATGCCACAGTGTCAGACCATTCTACAGGTTTACGACTCGTTTTAAATTGTACTTTTAATTGCAATTCATTGTATTTTTAATGATTATCATTATGGAATGGTTTTAAATTTTCTTTTTCCAGTGTTTAGGGCACTATTTTCATTTTTCTAGCAAAATTTGTCTCGCGGGTTGATGAAGTTTGATCAATTATCACTTAATCCGTTTGAATTGCACCGTTTGTTAAGTGTACGTGTTTGACAGGCCCTGGTGAATAACTATTCGGGAATAATATTTCCATTGTCTTTATTCTGACGAGAAATCCCGATGTTCCGTAGCGACCATTCGTGTGACGACTATTTTTCTTATCTGACCTTATCTTCTCCTTTGTCTCCTGTAGACGAAGTGGCGACTGGCAGTTTGAAAGACTTACGTCATTGAGGAAAATTTGAGTGCCTTCCACACCAGCTTCCTGAAGCGATACTGCAAAATAAAGTTAAGTTCTTGATGTTTCGTGAAGTGTGTGCTACAAAAATAAGAGTAAACAGAATTTTTAATAAGTGGAACGAAAAGGTGTTCATTTTTGGAGTGCGTTTTGTTATTCTGTGAAATTTCAAAATAGCAGCAGATCAAAAGAGGAAATTGCTATCTTTTCATGCACGGTTAAGGAGGAGAAAGAATCTGGAGGTCAATCTAACATAACATTTTTCAACTATTTTCTGGTCTGGAAGAGTCCTTATAATACACTTTCACAAAAAGAAATAAGTTATAGAAGTATGTAGTGTTATAGCATCCATAGAAACTCTTAGTAGAACAACTCTGAATACCATCCCTATGTAGTCTCTCAAAAGTTAATTTAGAGAAACATGTAGTCAATGAGGTTAACATTTGAATGTAATATGAATAAAACTATTATTTCCGATCAATATATCAAATATCCATCACTTCAATTTACGTAAATTATCATATGTTTAATTAGGATATTGTTAATTTACATTTCAAAATTAAAATAAATCACACCTAATGAACTCGCCCAACCGAGAAAGCCGCAACGAGTTTTTTGATTGAAGTTACGGTTACGTGTTTTCATTTCTATAAATTTCTTCGTTTTACGTTTTTTCTAATATAGATTTCCATATAATAAATATTTGTCTGTGATATTGGTAGAAAATAATATTATTTTATGTTATAGTCATTCAAGTTTTAAAACATCTTTAAAATAGAAACTCAGTAGTTAATTCCCCATTCCATGTTTTCGCAATACATCCATACACCTGTTTCGCACTCCAAGAAAGCGCATTGAGCACGCGCAGCGGGCAGCAGAAATCTATTATTTTCGTTGAAAATAACAAATATCCGTTATTTCAACGTACGTAAATTACCGTATGTTTAATTAGGATATTGTTAATTCAAGTTTCAAAATTAAAATAAATTACATCCAATGAATCCGCCAAACCGAGAAAGTCGAAACGTTGATTTAGTGTTCTAGATTGAAGTTAGGGTTACGTGTTTTGATTTGTATAAAATTCTTCATATTATGGTTTTTCTAATATCGATTTCCACATAAAAGATATTTGTCCGTGATATTGGTCGGAAATAATAATTGAATGTTATAGTTACTCATGTATTAAAATATTAGTTAATTTGCCATTTCATATGTTCACAAACCATACGTACGCCTCGATAGCTCATTGAACGCGCGGATCGGGCGGCAGACAAGCCCACGCCGCCCCCGCGACGGGGCGGGATGGGACGGGACGGGTGCAAGCCGTGGTGGCCCCGCGCGCGCGTGTGACTTTGGCCCCGTTTCGGAAGTTTGGGCGCGCCCAAGTTGGCGGCCCTCCGCAGCCACCGCCCGCACCCTCGCTCTAATGAGTCGGTGGGGGCGGGGCGAGGCGGCGCGGCGCGGGGGCCGTTGCGAGGAGCAGTGAGCGCTGCGGGAGGGCGGGCCCTGTGCCGCCGCGTGGCGCGGTGGGCGAAACGATCACGCTCATTCGACATAAAAAAAGGGGTGGGATTTCCAGGCTCTGAGAATATATTCAAAATGAAGCCTGTATTTGAAAAAGAACGACGTTAAAATATGAAATGAAGGACAACATACGAAAGGAAATTTATTGGAAGTGTATTTTCTCTTTGAAATAGTTGTTTTATATTTTCAGCCTTGTTGTATTGTGTTATATGACATCGTTCTCTCTGAAAATGTGAACGTCGCCCAAAACGACGTACATCCTACTGTTTTGCAGATAATCCTTTCAACACCTTTTCTTTGCTGCTGCTCAAATAACTAAAATATTTTACAATCGTTATTTCGACAATATAAAATATCCAAATGAAAAATATATGAAATGAGAGTGTGGATGCATGTCACAATGAAAACCAACCCCAAAATGAGAGCAGTTTGAAAGGTTCTGAAAATGAAGTAATAATTCAACACTATGTAAACAGGGCAGAAAAATATAATTCAAACGTTTGGAATAACATAAGGTTTCATGATAAAATCCATTTCCCAACGTGACAGACGCATAAACCTCCGTTCTCTTCCCTGTAATTTTTTTAGGTCAATGATGTCTCGTATGTTTTTAATAATGTATTTGGATCGTTTTCAGTGAGAAGTGTAGCAGTATCATTTTTGTGTTCATTGCATGTTCGTTCCATTTTGTTGGTTTGAATGTGCGCGGTGTGTGTTTCAAGGTAGCCAACTGTCTAGGATGTCATGATATATTGAAAAAATTGATGTATTTGACTTTTATGTTATTGATATGGTATTGCCCGTGAATGATTGAGTTTTTGTTTTATGTGAAGATATATATGATATTTTTCTATTTTTTAACGGGTGAGACGTGTGTTCTGTGTTCTTAGGGAATCTCGCAATTGAATGTACCAATGCTATTTTTTCATCAGAATATTGTATCAGTTAATTAAACATTTCCTACAAGCTCTATAAACGCAATAATATCAAACGATAATTTGGCAAATATGCAATGCAATGCAGGGATCAGGGAAACATTAAAGTAATAATCAGACAATTTCAACCAACAAATTTGCTTCCTATCCTCTGTTCTGGTCCCGGAAAACAAAATTCCATTCCGTATTTGAGAAGTGTTTGTAACTTATTATTATTATTATTATTATTATTATTATTATTATTATTATTATTATTATTATTATTAGTATTAGTATTACTATAGATATTTGATAGAAAGTAACCCAGCTATTCATTCGATGAGTTAATATCATTTAAAGTAGCTTTCACAGGGTGTTGGAATGAAGGTTTTGGCCACCCGCACCCAGGCTTCGCCCACTGCGCCCCGTCGCAGGAATGTGGCGCTCCCGCCACTCAGCTCCAGCTCCGCGCCCTTTCCTTCGCCTGCCTTTCTGCAGTGGCGCTCGGGGCGGCGCGGCGCGGCGCTGGCGGGAGGAAGGGCCCGCCCCGCTCCCTCTCCGTCCTCTCCTCCCCCGAGCCGGAGCCCCACTACTCGGAGAGGGGCCGCGAGGGGGAGATGTGTTTCTGAGCGGCTGGCGCTGTGGATTCCGGGAGGAACTCTTTCGTGCCGAGATTGGCCCCTCGCGCCCGCCGCGCCGCGCCGCGCCTGTGTTATCTGGAGAGCTCTGATTAAATGGAATGTATTTTGACTAAATTGTTCGGGGAGAGGGAGGGAAGGAGCCGGAGGGATGTTTCGTCTAGTTTACGAGACGCCTCGCGACAGGCAGAAATTAAAGGACCAAATTTTCAAGTTTAAAGAGTTGTTAGGAGGGGAATGAAATAAATCTGGTGGACGCATTGTCTACCCTTTGTTAGCCGTATTTCTCTTGCTTTTTTCTCTTTGTTTTATTTCTTCTTGGAATTCTCGGCTTGGCATGTTGCCTTTCCCATTGTCGCGTGATATTGTGTTTCAAATTTCAAGACGGTAGCCGGATAGCTCAGAGTTAATGACATAATGGATTTCGGAAAGTCACGAAAACATTGATTTATTCAAATAGCATATTAGTTATATCTGTTGCGTAAATATTCATTGAACTGCTTGGGTGTGATGAATTCTCTCGATTTTATGCGAGTTAAGTAGATGCTAATTTTTAAATTTTATATGCATGCTTTTGCCCCTTTTCCCCACTTTGCTTGAAAGACAGCTTCGGCTCTTTAAGAATAAGTATTTAAAAGATTTTTCCAACTCCCGCAGTCGAAATGATCGTTGCGTTCAATCACTGATGTCACTCGACACGCGAATATAGGGAAAGAGATATTGTGTACTTGTGAGGTTATGCCATGCAACAGGGATTTGGATTGTTTGCATATACACCTGAATATATTGATCATTTAAGTGAATCGTCATATTAAAACAAAAATTGCTATATCTGATGTCTTGCTGAAAATTGTCTTACGGATTTTGCGACGGAAAATGATGTTATTTAATTGTTTACAAAACTAATATTCCCTTTGAATTTAACAGTTTGTAATATCGAACAACGAAGTGTACAGAAGTGGAATAAGGTCGTAAGGCCTTTCGGGTTTTGGAGTAGAAGCAGTTCGGTTGGGGTAGAAAAATTCGGCCACCTGTGGAGCTTGAAAGTGTTCCCTGGAGCTCATCATTTCCAAATCGCGAAAGGAATTCTTACTTCCCGTCTCGGCTACCAAAAGGTGTTCCGCACCCCCCAACTCCCATGTTCAAGTTACAAACCCCTGCTGCTGGTGCTGTTCTCCTCTCAAAAGGAAGTGGAAAGGTCTCAAGTGCTGCCTAGACCTGCAAAAGGCTCACACCCTTAGAACAGGTGGGCCAGAGATCCAATCTGCTCGGAGCAGCAGGGAGGGACTGCAGAATCTGCCTCCGCTACCATCGTCAACGCCAACACCGCTGCACCGACAAGTTCACAAAGCTTCCATTATCAATTTCGTTTACTCTTCAGAGCCTTTCCTACGATATTGAACTGATTACGAAAAGTGAATTTCACAGAAAAATGTATGCCATTTGCATTCACTTTGTGTTTTGTCGGCCCTACCGCGTTTCCTTCATTGCCATTACAATTCTCATTCCAGTAATGCTCCAGTCTCCTCCACTTTCATCGCTATTCCCAGGGTGTGGATTGACGGTGGGGGAGGAGGGCGCCGAGGACCGTCCCCTCTGGAGAGTTTATTGTCCTCTGCTGGAAATGTTTTAATTTCGTCTCGCCAAGGTTACAAATAATTCAAACTAGCTGAACCCAAGCGATTACATTACTCAAACGTAGAAAAGGTACAACTGAAATACTACGCACTATACTACTACATATGCAATATACAGAAAATACAAAATCCTCCAGAGATATTGTTTTATGTCGTTCTATATTTACTTTGCAAGACTAATGAAATAAGGAAAGTTTACTAATTCTGGAACAATACAATCACTGTTCACTGAGAAAAGGGAGTTAAGCATGTCTCTGAAAATGTAATTGAAATGTTATATGTTTACCAAAATCTGTACATGTGTGTTTTTAGTGGACTGAAGCAGAAAATTCCGCTTTTCACCTAGCTGAAAATCGTATTGCATTACAAATAATTATATTCACTGAATATTTTTGTAAGAGAACACGTGTTTTAGACGATGGCTGAACATTGAATTTATATACACTCCCTTAACTTTACATTTAAAAACGATCTTCCGATTGAAAAGAACTTCACGTAGTTGGTCTTGGAAATGAAGTCATGCAATAAATGACGGCGGATAAGCCAAGCGATCATTGTATTAATTTTAAGATATTATTAAAAATTAGTGTTTATCCTATAATTTGGTTAATAATATTGAGCGATAACACATCTGAGGCCCACTAAAGCAAACACCCATTTAAAGAAAATATTACAAAATTTGGTTCGGTAGGAAACTCAAACTACATTCTAAACGAAAACCCTTATTATTTTAAATATACTTGTGTAGATTAGTTGCATCATGAATAATATACATATTCTGATTTGTTTAAATCACAGAATCTTGTTGAAGAAGATTAGACAAAAAAATTAAAATTTAAAAAATTCCAGTGAACATTCCTAAAGATTCATATAATCGTGTGCAGTTTCCCCTTGGATAAAATTGTCATTTCGCACTCTGTATCGCTTTCGCTTTGGGCAACATGAAACGATAATTTCAAGTGCCGTCAATAGTGTGTTTTGCTTATTTTTCTGTGATTTCAAATGCATTTTACCGAGACAAATAACAAGCATAAATTGTTTAATGGAAACAAATACGATTACAAGAAGTCCATAAATTTTCTCACCAACTCTAGAGTACGTACAGTATCTACTGTCAATATATTTTCTCGAAGAAAGCTTTCTGATTTTCTCTTGCAGTAATTGTTCTATTGTACACATCGAACGTATACATTCGTTCAATTGTACACACCGACTTCATATTCGCTGGAAATTCCTTCATTTTCAAGTAACTACTGTTCGAAATAGCTTTATTTCATCCTCCGAATTCATAATCCGTCTTGCAAAAGCATTATCTCATTTATGCTAAAAAAAATCAGTAGCACATTTTCAGACACTTTTTTTGTATCCTCCGCGCCGTGCGGTCTGTTTGTGACTCCCGCCGGCGGCGAGACCAAAGCGGCCTGCAGTGGCAGCGGGCGCTGCTGGCGGGGCGCCCTCGTCCGGCCCGCGCCGCCGCCGCCTCCGCTCGCGCCCGCCGCTCTACCTGCGGCCCGAGCCCAGGCCAGGCCCCCGGTTTGCTTTGCAAGAGTGTCGACAAGTGCGAGCGTTCACCCGGGAGCGTGTCGAATTGGAGACGCGAGGCGCTTAGCAGCCGCAAAAACGTTCTGCCGCCCTCGCTTCGCCGGAGCTCCCGCCCCCGCCCCCGCCCCCGCCCCCGCCCCCGCCCCCGCCCCCGCCCCCGCCCCCGCCCCCGCCCCGCCCTCTCCGTGCCGCTCCGCTCTTCCTTCGCCGCCTCCGCTCTCGCCAGGCACTTCTCTTCCCGGCGAATCTGCTGTCTCCGATGCCCGCTTTTCAATCGACTCCCTAGCCGGCGCACCGCCTCTAGCCCGATTCTAAAACGTTGATACAGCATGAGCAGTTTCAGTTTCATGTTCGGAAACTACATCTTCCGCACTGTTAAACTTGAACATGGCCATTATTCTTTGCAATTTTTTTGTGAATGATCCAAAAAGCAACAGTATTTATTACATCTTTAATACTCGTATAACTTGTACTGAAAATACCGATAACTGTTGTCAAACATTTGTAGTTTTAAGGAATTTCTCCCATCTGACTTATATATCGTTATACCTGCATTGACGGGTATTTAAGTGACACTTTGGTTAAGTAGCGATATTTTTATAAATCTAACCAAGCTCCATCTTCGTCCGCCCCCCCCCCCCCCCTCTCGTCTTCCTTCGCCTCTATTTTTTGTCCTTCCTCTGTGATGTCGTTTTGAAATTCAAAACATTTCACTGATATTGCCCATGGTCTGCCCGGTTCCCGAGGGCAGCGTAGCCTCTATCGTTGCCCCGGTGCGTCGGAACCGCGAATTCCCATCTGGCGCACAGCCGCCCTCACCCGTCCCCGCCCAGCTCCGCCCAGCCCCGTCCATCTGTGCGCCACACCTCTCGACCTGCCGCGAAGCACGTTCCGCCTCTTGGAGGTAACTGCTCTTTCTCCCTCTTCAGGAACAGTTCCCGCCCGCGCGAAAAGCTTTGTTGGAGAAGCCATTTTGCCGCATTCTCGATATTATCAAACGCAGTTTTACGTTTTGGAGGCTTCCGGCTTGGAACTCAGGTGTTGTTGGCCTTCGAGCCAGAGGCTGTGAACGTAGAAGGAAGCGGCGCACATTTTTTTTTTTTTTTTTTTTAAGATTCCCCCTGTCCGTATCAACCTTTTTGTTGAGGTTATTTCAATTTCTCTTGTCGAGTAAGCCGAGAGATACGGTAAGTTGGTTTAATAATGGAACGTGCGTACGGTGTTGTTGTTTTTTCATCCTAAATACTAACGAAGTTCTTACTACTGGGCACTAGCGCTTTAACTCATTGTCTACAACTTTATGCTTGCGATTTTATGTATATTTATGTTCAAATAAGGTTTTAAAATTAATATGATATTTTATAATATTTTCTCGTATTTTATTTTATTCAATGTTGGTGAGGTTTTTTGTTATTTTGTTTTTTTGGTGTGTCTCTATCGGCGAGTAATTTACTTCATTTAGGGACTGAAGAGTAATAAAATATACTTGGCATTTGCGATGAGAAGGGAAGGGGTTTATTGTACATTCTCATAAGTATAAGGTAAAAGTACATCTAAGTTGCACACGAACTTAAAAATAACCTATGCACAATTGGGATTTTTGTACTTTTTTGATTAGGCTAAGTCAATGGCGAATTTATGTATCACTGTGCCATTTTGATTATTCACGTAATTTTATATTCGAGAGAAAAAAAAGCTCATTTAGCTATATGTTTGTTGAATTGGAATTGCAAGTTCACACTCAAGAGTACTGATACATATACACCGTGAGCACAAAATGGGGCTTCAGCCCTCTGCTCATGAGTCAACTGCGTGAGCATACTAATAATAATTTGGGCTTTTTAGTTTTAGACATGGAATAGATTAAAAATATTCTTAAAAATGTACTGAAGAAAATTACTTATGTTTTGGTACTGAATGAACAAAATGGTTTCAGTAATGAAAATCTTGTCATAACAACCTAACGATAATTTGTCAGTTAATAGAGAAATGAAGGGAATTTAACCTCGAGTCTCACATATATTTTGTGGACTAACAAAAAGCGTTTAATCGAGTCAACAAACAAATATTATCATTTATAATGAAGAGAAGGGTATACCCCATGCATGAATGTAATAAAAAGGCTGTATAGAAATACACAAAATTTTCATCAACACTGAAAAAAAAACAGATACAATTAAAATTAAGGGAGAGACAAGGGTGTACGTTATCACCAGCTTTACTTAATGCATATATTACAAAACAATGGAAAATGAAATAATTCCGAGCATAAAGGCCCTCAAAGCTTAATGTCTGCCGATGATTAAATAATATTACAGAAAATAGAAAAGATCTTCACAAATATTGGACTCCTTAAATCAATCATGTGAGCACTCTGATTTTGAAAGATATTTCATAAAGACGAATGTTATGGCATTTATAGGAAAATTTAATTACGGCATTAAGGGAGAATTTAAAGGGCTTGAAATATAAAAATACCTGTAATATATTTTGTTGATTCCTTGAATTGGAGAATTAGCGTGAGAATCAGAATTACCACATGTTCAGATGTTGCCCCTCTTAGAATTCTGCCGTGTACCTTAACAGGTCTCATTTAGTAAATGACTCTCATTTGGAAGCTACAAGTGAAAAGCACTTCTGAGGACTCAAATATTCGATGCGGGCGAGCTTGCAAGGAAGGATTGCAAATAAGGAAGTCGTGACTGTCTTTTCGTTGTATTTTCATTTGTGTGAGTCCTTCACACAGTTGCAATATAAACGCAACAATTCTATTTGAATTGAAGTGTAATGAAAATTATGAAATTACCTGCCCTCAGACCATTTAATTAATAAAAACCTAAAAGCGTATTTTGCATTTTCGGACAAATCTGCACTGGATTTTGAAAAGATTGGGTTCTAATAATAATACTGTAGATCAGCAGCAACATTGTAAGCCAAGTCATCATTTCTTCTTCTTCCTCTTCTTCTTCTTCTTCTTCTTCTTCTTCTTCTTCTTCTTATTATTATTATTATTATTATTATTATTATTATTATTATTATCATCATGTAAAACCATTTCGCTTATTTTCGTTTACATCTCCGGGCGATCTCACGTATCCAACCACATATCCTGGCGATCTTGCAGAACTTCCGGCTTAGAACCGGGGCGTGTGCTGTTGCGGGCCTCCGGGCGAAACGTCGCGGCGGCGGGAGGGGGAGGCGCTGTGGGAGTGAAAGAGCGGTTTATTGCTCACTGTTTTCAGGGGCGGCGGCGGCGGCTCTCACGTGGCATGCTGGCGGGGAGGGGCCTTTCCCCTCGCGACGTGTGTGGCGAGGGGTCGCGGGTCCTCATCTGCGAGACCGTTGCCGCCCACTATCTGCACGGGCAGTCACCTACTGCTACGGGATATTATCTCAACGCGCGCGCTCGCAGGCCTCCAAACGCTCGCCAGACTGGCCTCGCTAATCAAGGCGGTGGACACTTAAGAGGAGCGGATATCGTGCATCGTAAATCCAGGAGAAACTTGAACTATCAAGTTCACCACAGTAATTATGCTGGCACTGTTGGAGTTGTGCATGTTTTCACGATTTAGAAGGTCGTATTTTAATTTATCACATGTTGATGTTTTGATTTACTGCAAGTATACAACTCTGCTGTTTCCACACGAAATATGTTCATTTTTTTACCTCAAGTATTATTATATTAATCAGAAGTGCATTTCTTTGTAACACAACATAATTGTTATAATAATAATAATAATAATAATAATAATAATAATAATAATTTGTATTTAACTCATTTATTTAAGGAGAGAAAAACTTTTTAAAACTATAAACAGTTGAGATGTTTATGTTAAAATGTTTACTTAACTTAATGGCGGATTTGAAAAATCCCCTGTATGGCTTGAACTGACTCTTGATAGATGAACTAACATTTTTGCTCCAGGCGGTATTCGAACCCATGGTCCTTTCAATGTTGGTTTATAATTTAATAATGGCTTAATATTAAACACGACTTTTTATTATACGTAACCGATGATGTGGTCAGTCTCTCCTTGACAAAAGTTTCACCGCTAAATATTAAATTTCGAAAATTTTCAATGGTAAGAATGTGGACAGAGTAAACAAAAGATTCTGACTTCTGTACTTGGACTGTCTGCTTCTCCATAGACCTGAACTTCAAGTTCGCCGTAATAATTATGTAGGCACTATTGAAGGATATATTTTCCCGAATAGAAAGATTGTATTTTATTTGTCATTAATTGATGTTTCAATCTACTGTAAGTGTACAACTCAACTGTTTTTACACACAATCTGTTGATTTTTTTCTTGAAATATGCCAACGAAATATTACATTTCGTACAATTTCAGCGACGAAGAAGTGGACAAAAGTAAACAGAAGATTCTGCCTTTATTACTTCTTAGCAATACTATTAAGCGATATAACGAAAACGACGCAATGGAACAGAATGTAAACTTGCAAATTAACTAAAATTAGTTGAGCATGACAAAACGTATCACATTGAGACCTTGCTGTTCAATTAAATTTAAATATCAGTAATTTTCGTCTGGCTTGCCCCGTTGGGAAAAATCACCAGCGCCCACGCACCTGAGTGCGAGCGAAGAGCGCCGACGCGGTGCGTGTGACCAATTGAAACGGTGTTCCAGAGCGTGTTCCGCTCGGTTCCGCCTCATTTCGGAGGCGGCCCACGGGCAGAGGCGGCGCCGGCGGCGGCATGGCGTGGGTCGCGCCTGGACCACGTGCACATCGGCACAGCCGCCTCCACCTCGCCCCGCCTCCGTCTGCGTTAATTGTTGTCCGCCGTATAAGGAGACCCGTGGCGGCGACCCAAAAGAGCTCAAGTGGCCACTGAATGGACAAGGGGGCATCTCAGAGATCTTGAGGGCACGGCGTAGAAAGTGCTGTTCGTTCAGTGTAGTGTAAGGTTTCAGACGGTCTTTTAAGCTTCATGTTACAAAATGTTCACTGTGGAAAACATCTCTCATCCAATCGTTTGTGCGAATTTTTAAAAATGAGACACACGCCTTTGTTTGATTTTAGGCCCGTACCGAAAAAATGGAAGAAATGGCAGATTGCTGAAAACCTGAGACAAGCTACATACGCATCGTATTTTTTTTTTTAATTTGAGAATATAAGTGAATATGACTTGCGTTTGTAATGTACTGTAATGTTACTATAGGTTTTGGCCGTCTAACAGAATTCTGTTTAATCAATTTCATAATTCGATCTTGGAAATGTATGTATAAACATTGTATTCCATGAACAATGGACTAACCTGTCCTACCACCACCACCAATGTCGGCTTCTTCCCATAGCATGATGCGAACGAATGCCAGTGTCTAAGCAGTGGCCGGTCCGGCCAGCGTGCTTCCTCCCGCGCCCACCTCGCTCCTATCGGGGCCTTTCGTCAGCTGCCCGAAAGCCCAGAGGCCACGTGCCCGCCTCCGCCCTCTCGCGGCCCGCCCCCTCCCCGACAGATACGGCAGGAATGCTACTTCCGCTCGGCTGCGAGGCGCGATACGGGCTCTCTGCCGGACGCCCTCCCCCGCCCCCGTCTCACCCCCTTGCCCGCCCCGCCCAGCCCCGACTCTCCTCTCCCAGCTCCGCATCGCCGCCGTAAAATCGCCATCTCCCCCCAATCGCAGCGTATCCGCCTCCCCCGAACCGAGCGGGAGCGTCGCGTGTGACGTGACCTTAGAAATATGTCTCCGCGCGCCACCGAAAGCGGTTTTTTTCTTTTTTTTTTTCCTTCGTTCTTTCTTATTTTAAAGCAGATGCTTCTCGTTGAGTGGCGTGCTCGTCGGGGGCTTATCGGCGCTGGCCGATAGAACGCCTCCGCCACCATACAGAAGCTTTCTAGTACTTCGGGGCGCGGATGAGTGCGGCGGCGGTGGCGGGCCAGCGCAGCGCGGGCCAGTGGCGCCTCTGTGCCGGGGAGGGCGGGGTATTAGGTTTCCCGTTGGAAGGCGAAGCCTGGATTAAACGATGATTGCTTGGAATCGAAACGATCGTTCCGACAGGGAACGACCGTTTAGTTACGACGGAGGAAGAAACAGTAAGATGAATCTACTTCTCTCTGTATGGGAAATGTTCCCGGGGTATTATTTTTCATGTATTTCGGTTGAGGTTTCTGCTGTAAGGTAAAACGATTACGTAACAAAATGAACTTATGTTTCATACAATTCGTTTGTCATTTCAGTTAGTCACTTTCTCTTGAGCTTTTCATTAATTAGGTCTACACTCTTGACACATGTCATTCAAATTCGGTAATTTATGTCACGTAAATAATGACTTACAAATATACATCATGGTTTGCAAATTATGTAACGACATTTATTAATTAACAATTTTGTAATTGTGCATTTAAAACATTGAAATTTCCATAGAAAATGTTAATATCGCACTTACATTATTACTTCGTAGAAAAATGTTCATTTCTGAATAAAAATACAGTTCTCGCATTTAATGTCGTCAAATCCGTAGAATTGCTCTCTTGTTTACCATTTCAGTTGATGAGGTTGACAGTTTTCCGTTTTCTTTTAAAAATTCTACCAGCGAATCACTATTAATAGTCTGATAAACAATCTCATATTTGCCTTCAGTTTTTTTCTCTTTTCTTTTTTTCGCGGTCGAATGTCCATTCAGTCATCGCTCAGCTCGTCTCGCAGAATGTTTGCGAGGAGGACACACACCTAGCGTGTGATTCCGGCGTGAGCGCTCCGGACCGTGCGTGAGTTTCCGTGCGGCTCGGGGTCGCGCACATTGCCCGCCCACGCTCGCGCATGCCTGCCTCACGCCTCGTCGCTGCGAACAGTTAAATGGCTATTTCACTAACATTTGCACTGCTTTTTCTCGGCATGAACCTAGTGAGACGAATACTAGTTTTGTGTGGCATCTCAGATAATTCGATAGTTATGGAGTTTATGATCGTGCGTTTTATCGTCCACTTATTTCCAATTTCATTGAACTATAATTTTCTTTTATATTTGACTAAGCGTCCAGAGAAAGGTGACAGACTGATGTTGATATAGTTAATTAGGAGGCTTTGTAGACTTCTCACCAAGAATCTATCCTCGGCTGAATTCTCAGAGGGGGGGGGGGGAGACGACTCCACTATATCATACCCGAAGCAAATTGCTGAATAATTACAGTCCCTATCTTACATTAGGCTACCTGATGTTTTCTGAATAGCGATAGTATGCGAAGAAGGCTCTACTGCGCAGGCGCGGTCCCTCCCGTCTCTTGTGACTCGCTCGTTTTTAAACGGTCATCGAGTCGAAAGAAGTCTCACGCGAACTCTACGAATATATATATATATATATATATATATATATATATATATATATATATATAAGTATCTACATTCAGTGTTTATAATTGATTACAACAACAATACAAAATTTACAATGAGACCTGTTTTCGATATAGGCGCCACGCTTTTCAACGTTCTTGGTCCATCATAGCACTAGATTCCGATACCTTAGAAAAAAGGATTTTCGATTGAGCAGCAAGTCATGATGCATTGCTTCCTTTTCTTTACCTGTAGGTCAGAGGCAAATCTTCGGCGTCTTAAAGCATCTTTAAGTGGACCAAACAATTGGTAATTAGATGTGACAAGATCGGAACTGTGTCCGGGATCCAATGCGCGTTGCTTCCAACAAAAGAATGTCTTTCAACGGTGCTTGACTTTCACTTATGTGCGCCCTATGCTGTCAAATGTTGTAGCGCCCTTTTTTGTTTTCTTTTTCGACAAAAGTATTTATATTTTGAATTAAAAAATGTACGATATTTGTAACCAATGCAAATATTGTATACCTACAAATCATTTATTATATATTTGCATTTGTTTATAACATCAAACATTTTTAGATCAATAAATTAAAAATATAAGGTAATTATAAAAGAATTTCTATATTTGAGTATTATTTACATTTTGTTACAAAAAATGGATATTAAAGTCAAAATAGCATTTAGGTATACATATGAAATATACATTGTCATACGAAATCTGGTTTTCTCGCTTTAGTCTCAGCAAATTTCTTAACAGTGTCTTCAAATTCTACGTGTCTCTAAATGACTTTTGCTATGTTTAACGATAATGGTATGTATAACGATAAAGATAATGCTTTCAATGCGTCGTGTTTAAGACTCAATATCAGATATTTTTTCCGTGCTTCAAAGCAGAGAAAGATCGTCCACCATTTGCTTTAGTCATAGGCATCATTAGAATCTTAAAATAATCGCGTCATTTGGAAATATATCTTGTATCGACAATTTCGTTAGTAATGAATACCCTCCGAATTACCTTTTTCTAAATTCTTTTTTCACGGATGTGATCATATATTTCCATAGCGAACGAGATGGCCAGCCATAAACTAATCAAATTTGGATATCAACTTAATGCAACCTAAGAAGTTTTCATTTTGTAACCAATAATCTCGTTGTTACCGAAAAAGACAATACTCTTGATGCTAAAAATTTCACAGTTTTTACAATTCTTTTCAGGGCATTTTTCCCATGTTCCACTTTATTTATGTGCTGTTTCACAAGCTCTGAATCCACTCATTCTATAACTACAGACCCGCATGAAAATTTTCTTACGCAATCTTGATGTTAGGAACTGTTATCGTCGAGACATGCTGTTGCTATTTTTCCAGTGGTTAAACTCTGTTGTAGGGAGCAAAGTTGTAGTTCCACCATATAACTTGCAAGGAGCACAAAAGACAAGTCCTGTAGATGGGGAGTGTACTAACCCTAACCTTTTTACAACTACACCATTTGCATTGTTTTTGAGAAACATGATCTTGATAAATATCGACTTTGATCTGCATAATGCCTTTCAGAGGTAGAAAAGTCGATGTCATCAATTTGATTAAATCCATTTTCGGGCACCATTTTTTCTAAAAACATCGTCAAGATTCTTCTGTACTGGATTGTCTGGAACTATATTTGATTAATTAATACGTTCTTTCGATACAAATATGAGGGGAAATATTCTAAAAACATTCAAAAGTTATCCTTACGAAATTTTGAATTTGCTGTAATTCGCCCCCCCCCCCCAAAAAAAAAAAAAAATTGCGCGCCCCAGGTTGCAGCATACTCAGCCTCTTCGGTAATCTGGCACGGTCTTTCAACAAATCATCTGCGTTCTCATATGCAGAACGTGACCAACTTGCCTATGGTCTGCCAGTACATCAATTGTCACTAATCGGTTATTCACAATAAACGCACGGACTTGGTAAATATTGAGATCGATAGTGGATGAGGCTGGACTTCTTGCTCTTTTCCATTCTGCCTACTTGTTTGACTGTTTTTGAATGGTTCAATCCTCTGGTCAACTCTTCGCTAAGGAAAAACTTTGTACCCACATCGTTCTGAAAGTCTTGTAAGGATTTCAGCTTTTGATATACAGACTGACCAAAGAAATAACATACAAAAATAAAAAATAAATATCCAAAAACTTCTTCTTTTTTGTGGGAACGGAGGGTGATGCAACCAAGTTTGCGCCACAGCAGCTCTAGAGAATAGTAGGTGATAGCGTTAGAGAATAGTTGGTGAAAGTTACCATAAGCAAAGTGAACGATGTAATTTTAAGGCTGGATAGTGTACAAAGCTGTACAGTCAACCTACAGATGATTAGAACGAAAGTGCAGGTACTTATCGTCTTAAACCTATACTTGTTGCGAAACGGACTATAGTTGTCAAGTATGACATGGATTATTAGTACACTAGCGTTATAATATTTATTAATTTGTTTTTTTAATCAGATTAGGATACAAAAACAAGACCCGTTCCCCCACTAGCGACTAGATGCGTCGTTTGACATTTCGCTTACCTCAAATGTAAACGCATTCTATTCGAAAGTGTCGGACGGATATACTCTACCTTTCCCTTTCCCCTCCTTCCCTCTCTCTCTTTCTCTCTCTCGCCATCTCTCTCGCTCTCTCTCGCTCTCTCATACACACATACACGCAGAGTATCAGTTTACAATGTATTTTTCAAATAGTAGTGAACAGTTTGTTTACAATTGTCATTGTGAACAGAAAATGTACATCATATCTTATCAAAATTCTTAAAATAATTCACTTTTTATTTTTTTAACGTTCAAACGTTTTTGTGACTCTTAAAAGTTGTATTTCTACATTAGGCAATAAAAAATGGTGCAATGGTGCTATTGAAATATACAAACAATATTGTAATTTACAAACTTTAAATGTTCGTTACTCTCAAAGGTGCAAGTTGGGTTTCTGAACGGGAATATTTGCATTATTGTGTATGCATTGATATGATTCATGTGTTTTTAATCGATTGTTAAAATGTAATTAGTAGACGAAATTATTTAATCAGATTGCAGTTGCATGTGGCTTAATTAATTTGGAGGATAATGTGGAATGATTGTTTAAAGTTGAATTACATTTTAGAACGTATACAAAAGAGATGCAATTTAGTTTGAAATAAAACGTTAGTCACTTTGCAGATCTGGAGCAAGTAGTTTTATTCGGTCGAAATGTCTCACTTACTTTAATGGAAGTTGTTTGGATTCTGTAGAATTGATATTAATGTATTTGGCAGTTAAGGGTCAGATTAATCCGACTTTTGCCAGCTAGCGATGAACCCAGGCCGTTTTCATTTATTATCCACGCCTGGGTGTAAGGGAGATATGTGGTAAGCATGACGTACTTGACCTGCTTTTGATTTTCTTTCATCACAAAGCTATAGAATCTGAGACGATTGTAATGGAAAGCTAGAGCTTTATTTTGCTCCAACCGGGAATGGAACCCGGGATCGCACCACGGAAAGCTGCCATGATGTCAATTAGCCACACCGGTATTGGTGGCACATTGCATCAACTAATGTCACTGCAGCGCCTGTAACCGGGAGGTCCTAGGTTCGAGTCCCGACGGTGGCAGGATTTTCGACACTAGATTTTTGACACTAGCTTTTAGGCTAGGTCGAATTCAGTCGCTGTCTGGAGGAGAAGTCTAGCGGTCGGCTGCTCTGATCGGTAGTTTTCCGTGGTTTCTCCGATCAACACCAGGCGAATGGCGGAACAGCACCCTACCCTACGGGCTACGGACCGCGCGCGATCTTTCCTTCTTCTTCCTTGTCCTATCCTCACCCCTTAAACACACACAAACATTAACATGCTCTACTCTACCTACTCATACCGGGATACCGGTCCCGCACTTATAACTTGTCCCGTTGGTGGGAGATACCTGATTTGGGAAACCTCCGTTAGCCGACAATATATCGGCGCCGGATCTGGCCATCCAGGGGAGGAAGACCACCACCACATCCCGAGCAAAAACACACATTACAATTACGTGACTAATGACCATAGTAGTTGACGCGCCCGGAATCACTAACAATCAATCAATCCAATAGCCACCCGAGGGCCTAATAATAAATAATTTATTGTAAAATAAAGCTTTGTTTGTGAGCACGCTCCGTCCCCGGTTCGGCGCAGTGGTCCGGGGGAGAAGGGGGCGTGGCGGCGATGCGCCCTGTTCGGGCGCGTTCTCTCCCGGTGCGTCGTCGCCATCGCTGTGATGTGAGGGGCGCGGCGCGGCGCGGCGCGGCTCGCCGGGGGCGGGGGCGGGGGCCTTTGTGCCATTGCGCGCTGGCTGCATCGCTCTGGCACCTGCGTCGCGCTTCCTTTTGCCCGGCGCCCGTGCGGCCCGTGTGGCCCGTGTGGAGCGGAAACGCCGTCGGCAGCATATTTTCCGGGCCGGCGCCTATTGACCCGGCTGGAACAATGTGCTCGTTGCCTGCCGTTCTGAGAAGGGATATGCTGGATTCTGTTCATGCTTTTCATCTATGGCTGTTTTGTTATAAAGAGTAGTGCCAAGCATGTTCTCTTAAAAATCCAATTGCTACTTTTTAATTGTCGTTGCTGGGCTTGAGCGCGTTCGGGGGGGGGGGGGGAATGAACCATTTTCTCTGACTGTTAATGCTTTTGTTAAGGTGTTATTTCCCTTTGAAACATCTGTGGAATTTAATTGAATTATATTATTGAGAGTCAAATAGAAATAAATGGTGTAACATTCTTTTGTAAAAGAATAATATTGAATAACATTTAATTGATGAATGTTTGTCCTTTTTTGTTGTGTGTGTGTGTGTGTGTGTGTGTGTGCGCGCGTGTGCGGGCGTGCGTGCGCGCGTGCGTGCGTGCGCGCGCGCGTGTGTGTGGAAATTTCAAATGTAGTTTTCTGTATGATATTTGTTCTTTGAAGAAAATTGAGACTAGACATGTTCTTCTCAGGGCATTTGTGGGCGACGTTTCTGTGCACACCGTCTCCATCTAGCAATGTTACTGATTCTCATTAAAGGCCTCAAGGAGGCGAGCGTAAACATATGACTTGTGCTATCGATTCATTTACGCTTGTAGAATCTTGTATTCTTAGATTGGGTTTAATGTGTCAAATTTTCATTTCACAAATTAGTAGTTCTTAGTAAATAACCACTTTTGCTTCACAAAATATTTAAACTTTTATTGTGATGATTTCAAAGCCATTCAATATTTCGCATTATGTAGATTTTGGTTACAAATATATGTCGGAGATAATGAGTGATAATGATTTCGGGTATTGTGATTCATGATGTGGAAAGGTGTTGCGAAGCAGTAAAATGAGTACTTTTCCAGTCTGTTCAAGCATATTTTTGCCATGAAAGTAGCAGTCATGACTATAATCATCGTTGTTAGCCGTGGTGTTTCTGTTTGGACAAATTCGCAGCCGTCAGGAAATCCTATACTTAGATTTATTTAGAGCTGTATTTGACAGGTCAGCTGTTACGGTTCATTCAATCGGGAGTTTATACGTCACTGAAGTGACGTCACTATGGTGGCATTCCACTTCCTGATTGGATGACTTCGTAACAACTGATTTACGTCAAGTACAGGTATGTTTAAATCCAAGTATACAAGACTGTTAATGTTAACTCCTTTACCGAATTTTGTGTGTTCATACATCTTGTGGCCAGAGTTTTGTTTGTATTTAATTATGGAAACGGTTGCCATTGGGAATTATGTTATGTCCAGACTCCCGTTAAATTGCATTATTTTGTTTACATCAAATTGAGTTGCTCTTCATTTTTCAGTATCTGTGTCTTCCGAAAGGTTCAATTATTCAGTATTTCATTGCAGATTCTTAGACGATATATCTAAGAATAGTAAGTCATCACAACAGAGACGCCTACATTATCTGTGGCGTTATACATATTTTGGATATCAAATCACAGTTTACCATACAAAATTTCTCTCTGAAGCTTCGAATATCTTTATTTGAAACAAAGGAACAAAATGCAAACGCATCCAACAACGCAACCAAACAAAGGAACTCTTAGCGGCAGCGGCCGTTAGCATCCGCCGTCCCTTAAATTACAAAAAATCGGAACAACCAAGTTTGTAGCTAAAGAAGGTGTAAGGGGCCCACGAAGTTGTTTTTCATGTTCATACGATTTTTTTTTCTTTCTTATGAGATGGTGTTATGAAAAGTATTGAATGACACACTGCCAATAACGCAAATAACAGACTGTTGGTATTTGCTGTGTACCTGTCTAATGAGGTTAATAACTATTAAAGCGGTAACGAACCAATAGGTTTTCTATGGAATGTGTACTCCTTGAAGCTGCGTGCAAAACCGCCCCAAACCGCCGTGACGCGTGCCGGTGCAGTGGCTGGTGAGGCGTGACCGGAGTTATGCCCTTTACGGCCACCGCCTCCTGTCGCTTTTGCTTTAGAAACATCGGGCGGCGCGGAATTAATACGGTGGTAAAGGGGTGCACGCGGCCATTGTTTTGTGCAGCAACCTTAACACGTCGCTTTTCTAGTCTATGAACCGCGAAGGACATATTATTACAATTTAATTTGCTGGCGTTCCGTTCACGAGCGCTGTGTCGCATTATGTTACAGAGGTTTCCGAAACGTGGATGGAGTAAGCGTGGAAGTGAGAACTTCGCGACGCGGGTAAATAGAACCTAAGGCAGGTGCTCGCGCAGTGAGAGTAAACATGCGAGAAAGTACCTCTAGCGCGCTTGAGCGGGAAGTGCCAAGTTCGGGTCTGAGGCAAAAACCTACCGGACAGAGCCTTGAATGGAATTTGTGCTAGTGTTTGGAAACGGTGAACTGTTTGTTGCGCATTCATGTAGATGTTAAAAGCTTTTTCTGTGAAAGCTGTGAGAATAAAATGTCAAGTAAATCGAACTGTACGATTCCTTGTATGTCGTATATTAAAATTACACTGAACAATTTTTGTGTTCTTCCCAAATGTTGAGATAACATTTTATAGGGAAGGCGACGCAGTGTTTTGTCGCATCAGTTAACATTTGCGTCTGAGTTAAAATTCTAGAAATACCTCTTCTAGACGAGACGTTTGATGGAGATCTCTAAAGGAATATTCACAGAAAACTATCTTATGAGAATGCTGATGTGTTAATTGCGAAGTGTAAGTCACATGGACTAACTAGCTTGATGTTATCCGTGATGTTAGAGAATATATCTTATCATTCGTATGACTACTCACTGGCTTTAATATTTTCTTCGCTAACAAGATATGAATGCAAACGAGTTATTTATGTTTTATACTTCTCTAATTGAAAGACATTATCCTTCCAGTGAACATGATAATGCGATGGTACGTGACTCGAATAATTGTACGTCATTGTTAAAATACATCTATATTTTTAGCGTTCTAGATATTTTAAAAGGGGTCTCTATTGGATCTATTGTAGTTTTTTCCATTCCAGACATCAAGTTTCCGTACCTTATTTTAGTTTAATCTCCATGCAGTAATCAGGAAATTATAATTTCGAAATAGAGAGAGCGAGTAGGAAATATTAATAAATCAAACTGATAAGCACTAAACCGATAAATTCTAAAACTGCATGTCGATGGCTAAATAAATTTAACAATACGTCTCTCAAAATTTGGCCGTTTTGAGATAATGTTACCGGAAAAATAAGATCATCTTCTACCGAATTTTTACGACGTATATCACGTAAATAAACTGGAAATTTCTTAAAATGATGGAAATTGATCACATTTTTAATAGTCTGCTATAGAAACTTAGAAACATTTTTCTCTCTTGAACAGTCCTAATTTTTGAGACGTGTTGTTAAAACCTAGACGCAAAGATATGAGGGGACCATTCATTCGTGGTTAGATCAAACGAGAAAATTTGTCTTTTCTATCCATATTAATTCCCAAACATAGGACGCCCTACATACATGACTTATTGAGAAATCTTTTTCCCTTTCAGATACGTTTTTGTATCATTGTTTCTCCCTTATTTCTCTTTTCTTAA
The DNA here is from genome assembly GCA_011170035.1 of Teleogryllus occipitalis. NCBI lineage: Eukaryota > Metazoa > Arthropoda > Insecta > Orthoptera > Gryllidae > Teleogryllus > Teleogryllus occipitalis. Next base: position 367,190 of record BLKR01000371.1, read on the forward strand.
TATCGCTTTTCGTGTTTAGTGTGGCCTCGTAATGCTTCTACATGGAAAGCCTATTTTGTTTGGTTGCCGATTGGACTTCCGCCGACTGTCTTTTGTGACCTCGTGCATTTTTTACTCGGTGGAGATTTTCGACCTTGATTATGATTTCATTGTAGAAGAATGTGAATGTCATCGTTTTTTGATTTCTACATATGAAAGAACTCCCCATGCGAGAAGAATCAGGTTTGGCAGTTGTGCATTTTTATGACGTATTTTAATGTGGCATTTTTCTATTTGCCGTGGCATCTATTTATAATCACGTTTCGTGGATAAGTATCTGAATAGGTAATCTCCAGAAGCCGTTGAGAAATAAGTAATGAAGAAAGATGACGGCAATTAAGGAAAGGAAGCGAGGTGCGCCAGACTCAGAATCGCCAACACAACCGGATAAATATGATATAAGCAGGGCAATACGAATAGCTGAAGAAGTAAGGAGATACATCTAAAAGTTGTTGAATATTCATTGGGTTTTTGTTAATGTAGTTACACCTATCAACAACCTATGGCTTAGGTGTCTCAGGGCCTCACTTGATATCACTGCAGTGGTCTGACCGTTTTTTTCTCCATTTGTTTACACAGATGTTGAATACATAGCTCAGTAAGTATGTTGGATGGCTTAATAGCTAACTTAAATTAAAACGACAAACTAGTACAGAGGTTGAGGTTACCCATCGGGCTCCTCTAGTCGGCATGTAAATCGGAGAATTTCTCGAGGAAAATGTGAAAGGGAAACTTATTTTGTATTCTGGTTCGATGTGATGGGCTACCTTGAGGACTAAGGGTTGGAGTCCCTACAGTAGCAGGATTTTCGACACTAGCTGTATAGCTGGATCGGATTCAGCCGTTGCATAAAGCGGTGTGGTGTATTCAAGCGGCCGGCAGAATACATCTGATTTTCTCCGATCAACACCAAGTGAATGCCGGAGCAGTACCCTAACAAATTGGCCACGGACCGCGCGCAATTTTTCTTCCTCTTCCTTGTTCTATCCTTATCCCTTACAGACACGCTTACATGTCCTTCACTTCCACACATTTCGCGAGACCAGTCGGGAGCTTAGACCTTGTTCCGGCTGGAGTGGTGCCTCTCTGGTAGGAAATATCTCGATGGGGGGAAACGGGAAAACCCCCCATACCGACATGTAGGTCGGCGCCGGATTTCACCATCCAGTAGGAAAAGAATACCGCCATCTTCCATGATGATGCATGCACTACGCCTACGGGACTAATGACCATACCGTTGACGTGCCCGGCATCACGAAATAATCAATCAGTGTATTCTTATATATTATCCTTACATATTATTCTTACTATTTTATCTAAACAGTTCAACTAATGTGCGATTTAATAGACAATGCCTACCATTAGCCATAATTCTGACTTTTCCTGTATCTTAGAATATAAACGCAAGGTTCAGGTCGAGACGGAACGCGCCCGGATTCGTCGTCCAACTGGCCTTCGCCCCGGCGGCGGTGGCGGAGACGGCACCTGCGCTGGGCGTCGCAGACAGATGGCAGGAAGCCGAGGGAACCCGCGGCCGGTTTTGCAATCCGTTCCCTCGGACGACTCCATCGCACAGCGCGGGCGCCCGTGGTCGGATGTCGACGGAGGCCCCGCGTCCGCAGCCGCCGCCGCCGCCGCCGGCGCGGAGCCCTGATGCTGGGACGGAGCGACGCTCAGGGTACGGGGCGCGCTATTCGGTAGTGATGCCACATCGATGTCACCAAACATCCATGCTCAAAATTAAAACATCGATGTTAATAATGTATAGACCAAAAACAATGGCTGTTTTTAAACATCGATGTTTTAAAGCTGGTTTAGTAACGTCTAATAATAAATTCAGGCGCAGCATAATTTAATTTGACTCTGGACAAATTTATAAATTTATGATTAAGATTTAACGGAAAACAAAGTTGAAAACTAAGAACAATGGTCAAAACAAACCCGATCGCTCAGGGTCATCTCAAAAGATACGACGAAGTTCAGTTCGCCGAAGAATAGACCGAGAGGAAGCCAGACCTTACGCCCATGGCGCAGGCTTGAATGCCTTGATGTGCCAAACACGAGGAAAGAGAGGAATTGCAAGGAGGGCATCGGGACCATCGCGGGGAAGGGGGGGATAGGCTTCTGGATGAAGGTAGTGAGACACAGTTCGTTGGTTCGAACACATAAACTGCTAGTGGCACTATCAGTTATTTCATATTTTAACTTTTGCTAAGTTCTAATTATTGGGATTTTTTATTCACAAACAAAACATCGAACACAAAATATTGACATTTAAAAATGTCGGCTTTAATGTATCGATGCTTAAATCCCTTGGGTGGCGGGTACAACACTCAAACAACAGGAAAGAAGGAATTGATGCAAAACAGTGCAATTTTAGAGGGAAGAGGAACATGTAAGTGTGGAGGGAAACCTCTTTTACCAATCCCATCAGAAATTCTAGGAATTACTTTTTTACAACTTTGACACATTTCCTTGACAGAAACTTAGTGAAAGAATGTTAAATCAGTCAATTCATAAAAATATTCGAATATTGGCAGCTTCCGTGCTTCTGCCGAGAGCCGGCCCACTATGCACGCAACTGTCTATACTCGTACTTTGTTGCCAAAGTAAATGGTTCGAAAATTAGATTTCGTCAGAATAACGTCGTACAAAGTTAACTAATGCTAAGTAACGTTTGTGCTAGTTTGTTTTTGGTAATGTGAAAGATATAGCCTGATACTTCGTTTTTCGTAATATGAAATGATATAAAAAGAAGAGGTGATCTATATATAATCCCCTTTTGCAGAGATTCTTAAAATTAATAGATGTCTCGTAATTAATATTTTGTTAGCACAATATGAAAAGAGTGCGAGTTCGTTTGTTGATGTTATGCAAAACGAGATGCGCGAAGCGTGCTAATGGAATTAGGAGCTAAAGAAATTCGGGTGATCACCCCTCCTGTAGCTCTAGATGTGTCGGTCATTTGCTCGAGTGCGACTGTGATCACAATGCGTTCTTGGTGAGGTGGATATTGAATTATCAGCGGTGTTGGAACGATTGCGGAATAGTGTTTGACGTATACATGTTGGGTTAGTGATCACCTGGTACCAAATCGAAATATTTCATCAGACAAATGCGTTTTGTAGGGGTCCAAGTATCGAAGAAGTTAATAATATTGTTTCTATGTGTAATAAATTACTTCCTCTTCAGACACTGTGGTGTCTATGGAAGCCACTTTCTCCGTTGCCGAAGGGGTTAGACTCAAACCTGACCTGGTAATAAAAAGCCGGGAGGGGGTCCACGTGGTCGATGTGACTGTCCGCCACGAGGATGGGTCTAGCCTTCTAAAAGCAGGGGAGGAAAAGTGGTAAAGTACCAACCAGTCATTCCCCTGGCAGCCCAACTTCATAGAGTTGCCAACGCCAGAATCCTGCCAGTGGTGGTTGGAACCTCTGGGGCTATGCCACGATCAACAGTCAGTGCCCTCAAGACGTTGGGGATCATGTCTCGAGGCGATCTACTGACTATCTCGTTAATTGCTCTCAGAAGCTCTGTTAAGCTCTACACACAATTTGTAAATTACGATAGAGCAATTTAGCATTGCTGGTAGTAAATGCAAAAAACGAACTTCTTGGTCCCGTGGGAAAGTCTAGGGAACCCAGGGGATCCGAAAAAGCCTAGGATTTACCTAGTTACCACGACTTTAAGTGGGAAGTGTATGCTATTTAATGTAGCATGTAGAAAATTGCATAGTCAGAATCCACGTTTTGTGGATCTTTGATACCGAAAAATCGATTGACGTCAGAGCGTCTGCATGTTCGTCCGTTCGTGTGTGCACAACGGTAGCGTTGAACAGTTGAGACGATTTTCTCCAAAACTGGTATACACCCATATGCCTCAACGACCTCGAGGCTTTGCGAGTTTGAAGCTGATGTTTTGTTTTTTGGAGACAAGTCGCGTTTTCTACAAACTCTTTGGATTTTCGATAATTCCAAACAAAAATGAACATTGTAAATCTACAATATTATTGATAGAGATTTTTTGATAAAATCTGTTGTTTAAAATTAGACTTTGGGATAATGGTCATGAAAACCCCTGAATTCTTAAAAATTACTAATGCAAATGTTCAACTTTGTTTTGAGCGTCAGGGACGTAGGGTTTTATTCTGAGGTTGGTAGTGTAGGGGTATTGTAACTTGCGTGCTGCCTTTAAGGGCATTAGTTCGAAATCCAGTGCAAAGATTTTTTTTTAGGTTCATGTGGTATTACAATATTGCGTAGCCCTTTCAAGCAATGCGAGAAAATATGTGCTTTTCTAATACCAATAGTTAAAATATAATTAAACTAATCCCTGGTTGTATTTTGCAGCGCATTTCCTTTGTGCCTTACGTAAAAGAGTGCTGTAGATAAAACTTGTATAAGAACTTGTTTCTTAAGTACCTTACTTTTCTCGAATATAAAGTACCTTACATTACCAATTTAAAATCATGTAATTGGAACGTGTCTTTTTAATTTCAGATTTATCGTGTTCTCGAACCAATATCTAAATTTTATTGTTCTTTAAACTTTGAAGTCTCCCATGCCTGTTTTCAAATTACACGGTTAGGTCCTTTATGAAGTCTAAAATGATCGGTGAAATACTGAGAGAACCCGATGCCAAATTATTTAATATTTAAATTAACGATAAGAAAGAACATCACTTTTAAAAGATTTATAGCTTTAGAAACAAAGTAGAGTCTCTGGATATTATTTTCGAATATTTAACCCAACAACGTAGTACGTTTTCTGTACATTTTTCTGTAATTGTGATACTTGATCATGAACTGTGAGACCTTTTGGAGGGGAGAGAGAGGTATTTATTCTAATTTGCGAGTCGCAGTCGCGAAGGTTTCTGCAATGATTTAGCAGCGCGCAAGGACTTCGCATGGGCTGTGCACACGTGATTCGCCTGCTGGAATCGGTGACAAAGCGTCGCAGACGCAGACCTGCGCTGCGCGGCCTTGGCCCCGATTAACAATCAGATCACTGCGCGTCTCCCAAAGGCGGCCGCGTTCGATAGCCATCGCTAGGGCCCCAGGGGCTGGCGCCGCCCGCTGCCCCAACGCAGGGGGAAGAGTGCGCAAAAGAGAAAACTATAATAGTAGTTTATGCAATTAGTTTATAATGTTAAGCTTTATTGCATGAGTACATGTTTTGAAAACGAGCGACGTTAGGAGCGAGTTTTCAAATTTGTACGAATGCAATAAAGCAACATTATAAACGAGTTGCATACACTTTTTTTGTAGAACAGCATTACAAATTTTTAAGATAATCAAACTTAATATTGCGAAATAACTTCCTTGTGACGTCTCGGGTATTTGACATCTATACGAGAAAACGGTGGTCGGCTGTTCCATTTACCGCTACCACCGCAAGATTCTCCGGTTGCGATTGGCTGAATGTGTGGTGACGCAATCATTCGTACCGTTAAATCTAATACGTTAACATTTGTGCCGTAAAAGGCCCTTTTATGAACGATTTCTTGCACCAGAAAAGGTCATTTATAATGCTGGTATACAAAAAATACATTTAACTAATATTTTAATAAGAAACAGGTATATATTGTAGTCGACATTTTAATTCATTAATGTCGTTATCTAACAGATTATTTTGTGTTTCCGGGCGCGTCAACTGTTCTAGTCATTAATTCCGGAAGTGTAATGGATATTAAATCGTGGGAGGTGCTGGTGTTCCTTTGTGGATCATGAGACCTGGGGCCAACCAACACTTCGGCTTGCTTGGTTTCCCGCCTCCAGCCGCAGGAAACCACCTCAGCCGACACAAGGTCTCTTGTTGGGTTTTTTTCACATTCACCTGGTATTTATCGGAGAAATTACGGAAAACTGCCGATCAGAGCAGGCAATCGCTAGAAATACCTCCAGACAGGGGCTGAAATGTTATATAAAATACTCTAATGACCATCAATATCGAAATTCAAGTAGCAGGTTCATGGAAATGGCCAAGAAATTGGAAGTGCTAATTAATAAACATAGCTATGTTTTCGACATTTCGGGAAGTAAGTTTTCATTCTTAGGCCTTGAATACAAATAAAAATTAATAAACCGCCCGTGTGTTGTAATTGTTGCGATGTTCTGCTATGCAAATCGGCCTCATATTGGTTATCCATCGTATGTGTATGTACGTTCGTTACTATGTTTACTGACCTGTGTAAATATACTATGACAAATGCTATGCTTACAATACGGCTGTAACCTAAAGTGTTGAAATGAATGATAGGGTCTGATAATCTTGAAAGGTGAAAAACGGTCTAATTAAACATTTGTTAAATAAGTAAATAATAATAAATAATATTTATCTCACTATTAAAGAGTGAAACGTTTACACAAGGGGAATCGGAAACGCACAACTTTTGAGCCAAGAGAATTTCGTCCCGCTTAAACGCATTTTCTTTTGAATTAACGATCGGTTCCACTGTGTTCATTGATTTTTTAAAAAAAATATTTCCTTTCGGTTCTGCCCATATGGCCTTTTGGGACTTTTTATTGGTTCATTGAAACGAGAGAAAATTTTCGCGCGATTGTGACTCCTGGGGGTTTTTTTTTTTTTTTTAAATTATGTTTATTGTTCTATTGGTGGTTACATGGTTCAGTATTTTCACACTCTTTCACATGTTTTTTGTGTGGCTTATAACTAAACTAATCTAAAACTATGTCTAATGTATCTACTACTCAGGTGTAGGATGCTCATTGAGTACCTACGCTTAGTTTACATCTGTGAATATTTTTAGGAAGGCATGTATCGGGTGTCTATTACGGATTCGGGTCGGAAAATCGTTCAGAGTGGCTAGATTGTAATGGGCTATTTGGTTTATGGAGGATATATTTGAATAGAAGTTGTTCGAGAGATGAGCTATGTGGTGGTTGATGGATGGTAGTTGTAGTTCTCTATGGAGTTGATCATTAGAAATGAACCATGGGGCGTGGGTGGCTAATCTTAAATATTTATTTTGGATTATCTGGATTTGATTTATGTTTGTCTGTGAGGCGTTTGTCCAAATGGGGCAGGCATACAACATTAGAGGTCTGATTATTGTTTTATAAAGGGTTATGGCATTGTTTAAGGAGAGTTTGCTTTTGTGATTTAGTAATGGCTTTAGCTGTATTAATTTAATTTTTGCCTGTTGAATTTTCGTTGCTATGTGTGTTTTCCAGGTTAATCTTGTATCGAATTTTAGACCTAAATATTTAACGGTTTGGTTGTATGGTGTCCAGGGGATTACATTGTTATTAACTTGGAGTGGAGTGGGGGTGGCGAATGTTCTAAGAGAGAATATTTTGGCTGTTGATTTGGATGGGTTGAGCTTGATTTTCCATTTTAAGGACCAATCTTCTATGCTTTTTAAATGCAGTTGAATTTTATTACAGATTTGATTTAATGAATGGTTGGACATGAATATGGCAGTATCGTCAGCAAATTGTGCGATATGTGTGTATGGTGAGGTAGGTAAATCGAATGTGTATAGGTTGAAAAGGGTGGGTGAGAGGGGGGATCCTTGGGGAAGTCCTGCTTTTATTTTGCGGGGATTGGAAACGTGCTTTTCTATTGTTACTGTAAATGTTCTGTCTGCTATAAAATTTTTAATGATTTGTAGTAGGTAATTTGGAGTTCCTATGGTTTTTAGCTTATATATTAGGCCTGGGTGCCAAACTCTGTCGAACGCCTGTGAAATATCTAGAAAGGTGGCTATAGTGTGTTGTTTGTTCTGGAAGGCAGTATGGATGTGTTCGGATATTCTAAGTAGTTGGTGTGAGGTGGATAATTTATTGGTGAAGCCAAATTGGTGTTTCGGTATGGTCTGTGTTATGTTTAGGTGTTTATTTAATCTTTTTAGTATTATTTTTTCTAGGATCTTTGATAGTGACGGGAGGAGACTGATTGGTCTATAGCTTTCGGTATGGTTATGATTTTTATGGGGTTTGGGTACGGGGATTATGTTCGAATTTTTCCATATTATTGGATAGTATCCTGTTCTAAGAATTGAATTATATATATTATTGATGTAGGCTATTGTGGGGTTAGGCAAGTTTTTTAACATAATATTGCTTATTTTATCGTGGCCAGGAGCTTTTTTAAGAGGGAGATTTTTGATGATGTGCTTAATTTCATTTGGGGAACTGTATTTTATTCTATGTGGAATATTATAATTGGGTGCTGATGCTACTTGTGTTATTTCCATGTGAGCTGAATGTGTTGGAGTACTGTTAGGAGTGAACGATTGCTCAAAGTAATCAGCCAAGGCTTCTGCTTTCTCTATTGGTGAATATTTTTTACCTGATGGTGTGTTTAGAGGTGGTATGGTTGTTTTCTTTTTTAGGATATTTTTGGTGAACTGCCAAAGCGAATTGTTTGATGTGCTCAATGATTGTATTAAATTGTCATAAGTTGAGTGGTTAAAATCTATTATTGCTCTTTTAGTAAGTGTAGTTAGTAAGTTGAGTTCTTTTTTAATGTGAGGCGATTTTGTTACACTCCAAAGTCTTCTGGTTTTATTTTTAGTTTTGATTAAGTTTAGAATGGACTCGGGTAGTTTTGTGTTTGATGTTTTAGTGATATGGGGAGGCTTGTTGTCTTGCAGGGATATTACTGTGTTAATTATTATATTATTTAAGTATGAGATTGCTTGTTCGATTTCCAGTGGGGTATTTAATATTTTAAATTGAGGTGTTTTATTAGTAATTATTTTTTTAAACGTTTTCCAATTAATGTGTGTGTTTAAAGTGTGGGTGGGGTTGTGAGGGGGGGGGGAATTTGTTGGGTTGAAATGATGACAGGAAGATGATCTGAATCTAATTCGAATATTGGAGAACTGTGAAATTGGACTTGTGTGTTGGTGATTGCAATATCCAATATATCCGGGAATTTGTTATGGTCATGGGGGTAGTGGGTTGGTTCGGGGGAGGGATTATTTGCAATTTTAGATCTGTTATTATTTTACTCAGTTGTCGGCCTGCGGTGTTGGAAGTTCTGCAGCCCCAGTTAACGTTTTTGGCATTGAGGTCGCCAACAACTATTGTAGGCGTGTTTTGTTGGAATAGTGATCGTATATTGGTGCTGTGAATTTTGATTTCAGGAGGTTTGTAGGCTACAATGAGGGTTGTTATTCTATTGTCTAGTGGAAATTTGATGGCTACTGTTTCGATTCCAGGGGTAAGGGGTAAGTTGGTTTGAATGTATGGTACTGATTTTTCTATGAGAATTATAACACCGCCTCCATTAGAGTTTGTTCTGTCTGATCTATGATTATTATATCCGGGTAAATTAAATGTTTCGTTTGGTTTTAAGTGTGTTTCAGTAATGCATGCTAATTTTATATCATTGGCTTTTAGGAAGTACGATAATTCAGTTTTCTTATTTTTGATGCCGTTGGCATTCCAATTTAGCAGATTTAGTTTGTTACGGTGCTGCAGGGCCATGACTGCTGTTAAAGTAAGATGACAATGAGGTTTGAATGTTACTGATTATTTCTGGGATGATTGAGTTGATAATGTTGACGATATGAGTTGTAATGGAGTTGATTAGAGAGTATATGAATGCATTATTGTTATTAATATAATTAATATTATCACTATTATTATCATTATTATTATTATTATTATTATTATTATTATTATTATTATTATTATAAAATTTTTGGGGTTTCTATTATTTACTACTGGAGGGTTTTGGTTGGGTTGATAAGGTGGATTAGTGTTGTAGGTTGCTGTTGGGTCGAAAGTGAAATTAGGGATGCCATTAGTGGGTGGGAGGAATGGGAAATTGTTAGAAGATACGCGAGGTGAAGTGTTATTGTTGGATCTGGTTCTGGGGTTGGTTGTTGGTGGATTTTTGGGCGGGGGTTCTACATTTCTGCTGTGCGTACCGTTTTTTACTGAGCGTAGGTCTCCACCGTGAGCTCCGTTTGGGGGGTGGGGTTCTGTTAGTTTTTTATAGAACGGGCATTCGTCAGAGCGAATGTCTGCACGATGTGAGCCGTTGCAGTTCTTACAGAAAGGGGTTTGCATTTTATTTGGACAATTTACCGAATAGTGGTCTTCTGAGCAGTAGATACAGGCTAATTTGTGGTTACAATTGTTGCGAGTATGACCGAAGTCTAGACACCTTAGGCATTGTATTGGTCCTTTGATTCTTCGTCTTTTTTCTGCTTTCACTTTTAAATTGCAAATTTCAGTTATTTGTAGTACTATGTCAATGCTCTGCTGGCCGTTGAACTCGGCCGCTACAACTGGGATTGGTATGTTGTTTTTTTGGAGTCTAGTAACACTGATAAGCGAGGGGTACTTCTCTTTGACGTCCTCGTAGATTTCCTGTAGTGATAATGATTGATGGACATTTTTGAAAACTATGGAGAATTTTTTATTTGCGGGGTCTTTATAAGTGTGGAAATTTCTTTTGGTATTTAACAGATGTTTAATTGTGTTCCTAAAGTCAGTTATTGTTTTGAACATTAACTTTATTCGGTTGTTTACTATGTTCCAGGTGAATTGGTTAGAGATGTTGTTTTTTATTTCTCTATTGAATTCGGATATGTTTGTTATATTATTCACATAAATTGGTGGGATCTTGACATTTTCATCTTGAATTGGAGTAGAGTTTATGTAATTAAATCTGGAGTCAGGGTCTTTTAGGTTTTCCAAGGGAGCATATCTATTACCAACGGGCACTGCATACACACTATTATCACTGTTGGCTGGTTTTTTAGGAGGATGTTCATTGTTGCCTGGGGGGGTACTGTCACCATGGCCTCTTTTTGCACTGATACTGGTCTTTTCACTGCCGTTCATGTTAGCGGGGTCGTGGCTTGCTTGGCCGTTAGGCAGGCCGCTGGCCGCGTTGGTATGACTGACCTTTGTGAATCCTTGTGTTGGGTCGGCGGCTGGGATACCGTTTCCTTGATCGGGGTTAATTGCCTGCAGGTCCTGGCTGGATGCAATGATGTGGTTGAAGGAGCTGCCTGATGAATCTGCGAGGATGTGTTGATCCCCGAGTTGGTCGTAGGCGACTTCCATTTCGGCTGGGTTGTACAGGAGCGCCATGGCTCCCGCTATGCTCTGACCTAGGTCAGGGCTTGGTGGTTGATAGCTGCTATTAATGATGGAAAATCAATAGCACGACTTTAAAACGGTTCACTGCACTTGTGGCGTATAAATAACTGTTTGATACACAAACTTTAATTCACTGCTACTGCACTGATGCACGTTGTAACGTTCTGAGCTGCGCGGAGCACGATGTGAACGGGTCGCTAGCTCAGCGCGGAGTCCAGTGTGCGCCGCGGCGGCAGCTCTTGCTACGGCCGCGGGGCGCTCGCGCCCGCATCCAGCGGCCTTCTGGGCGGAAAGGTCGGCGCGCCCGCCCCTCGGCCGCACTGGGCTGCGCTGGAAGACGTCTACCGCCAGGGGGTATGGATCGTTGCACGGGGCTTGGCGTGGAGGGAGAACGGAATTACATGTTACCGCGATTCTCTTTAGCCTGCCTGCCGTGTGCAGACAACTCAGAATCTCGCAAGGCCGTCAGGTCATTTTACCGGTGGAAATAGCTGGTGTTTCTTTTAAAAATAATCACATCTGTGGATTTATGAATGTCAATGAACTTTATCCTCTACTGGAAACTTAAACCTTCTCTAAATCTGTTTAAAACACAGGGCTTTGTTTTGTTTACTGCGAGCAAGTCCCAAACAACGGTATCGTTACAGGTTACAGAAGACGAGCTCAGTCGAGTGACGATTGCCGTAGTGAACTGGATCGCGCCAGGTGGCAGGAGAATGTTACCAGTGCGCGTGCGCGAACCAGGCGCCGAGTGCCTTGCAACGATCTGTTGTACACGACTCGGCGCTCAGTCGAGGCTTGAACGGTAGGCGAAGACTGAGCCTGGTGGACAGATTTACGAGCGAACCGAACGGTTTTGGGCTCAGAGCAGTAGCGGCTTTTCAATTTATGAACTGTGAACACTAACAAGGTGCAGTAAAAGAGATATTACATGCATCAATTATTTGCCGCCAAGTGTTTCCAATCTCTTTTCTGCTATTTTTTTTCACGATTTGTCAAAATTAATATGAAACGGCAATAAAAACGTTTGCATATGGCTATCTGATCATTCCTACTTAGCCATCAGAACATTATTTCCTTGGCTACTGGTGGTCCGATACCAAATGTTTCTCTTCCTATCATTACGAGCATTCCTTAAAAATATTTATTTTTAATTTTAATTTAAACAGAACTGGTAGAACCAAAACAATAGGAGACAGTGTTCTCATTGCGACCAAATCTATATATACGCTCAAACTGGTAACTCACCTCGATACACCTAGTACAGAAACTGCTGCGATATTAATCACAATTAACAATAACTCAAGGAAGGTCATTGCAACGTATAAACCTCCCACAGTAATCATCTCAGACACCAATCTTCAAATTTTTTTGAATGCCTCGGATAAAGTTTTGTATTATTTTGACTGATTGATGATTACAGGCGTGTCAGGGGCTTAGTTCATTAGAACCATAAGTGTAGTGCATGCTTTTCTCTCTCGCGGGAAGTGTTTGTGATTTTTTCTCAGCTAGATGGCGAGATCTGGCGCCGACTTACACGTCGGCTTGCGGGGTTTTACCCAACCAGGCATCGCCCACCGGAGGGAACTGCCCCAGCTCCCTACTGGTCTTCTAGCAAGTGTAATGCATGTGAATATAAGGGGTGAGGATAAGGCTTGGAAGAGGAAGGAAAGTGGCCTGTTTGTGGGGGGTACTGCTCCAGGCCCCTTCATTGGCTTCACCTGACATTGATTGTAGAAACCAGGGAAAACTACCGATCATAGTAACCGGTCTGTATGTAGAATTCTCCTCGAGGTAGCGGCTGAATTCGACCTTGCTAGTGTCGAAAATCCTGCCACCGTCGGAACTCGAACCTTTGGACCTCCTGGTCAGAGGCACTTCATTGGCATCAATTGATGACCTGAATCACTTAAGCCAGTTTTTGCTAATAGGAGTCTTCAATGGGAAACACGTTAACTGAGGATGCCACTTCAATAAGGGGAAAAAGGCTAGAGCAGCTGTTAAACCACACCAATATTAAAATATTGTACCCCCAACGAACTCTTTATTAACGTTAACGAACATATAAAAATTTCCACAAAATCCACATCCTAGATATTGTCGTAACAAACAGAAACACCCACTTCCACCTGTCGACAACACTACTTTATTCTGATCATATACCAATTTAATTTACGCCTTTGCAAATGACGCCCCGGCATGCTCTCATACATAACCCAATTCATAAAAAACGGATGTAGTGTGGCATTTACCTCATCTGGGTCGGTGCCCTGCTGGAGAAAAGAGTTCGCAAGTCGACGTGCAGGTCAGCGCCGGATTCTGGCTCAAGCGCGGAAGGAACACCTCCACGCACTTGCGTCTCTCGTACGGGACGAATTACGTAAGTAGTTGACGAGCCCAGAATCAATAAAATCTCTTTCACTCTTTTAAAATCGAATTGCTACTCTTCTAGAAAATAATGTAAACCAGAAACTACGAGATTGATTTTCGTCATTGATAGCACTGATACACAACCATTGTGGTACAGAGAAACTCTATCTTCTTCAGTTCCCCCCATGTTTAGTTAGAAAACGTACGAATATGTAGTTTCGCTTCATCACGTCCAATTAAAAAAAAATTCTTGAAATTCATGAAAATGAATATTGAAATTAATAAATATCTTTACCGTAATTATATTATTATTACTTTATTATTATTATTATTATTATTATTATTATTATTATTATTATTATTATTATTGCGTTGTAGCTGGTAATTTTGTCCTAATGGATTCACTCAAATCTTGTAAAACAAATGAAATTAAATATTATTAATAAAGTTTTCCTGTAATCCAAGAAAGAATCCAATAATGCAAGAAAACAAAGGCACTGAGGACGCAATTACGATTGTAATTGGTAAACTAAGAAAAGAAAGAAACTAAAAAAATCAAAAAAGAATAGAAACTAAGAAATGCAATAAATGAAAATATCCCTTGCTTAGTTATATTTTTAGACGTTTGGTACAGTGAACCACAAACTGCTTATAAAGAAATTGACACTGTATGGACTAAGAGGAAAAATAAATGATTTATTACAAAGTTACCTGACTGATAGGAAACAGACTGTGCAAGTGAATAAGACATACAGTGAAGATTTACATGTACTTTGTGGAGTTCCTCAGAGTATTATCCTAGGCCAGTTATTGTTTATAATTTATATAAATGATTTCTTCAAATTTTAGCTGAAGGAAATTTTAGTATTCTTTGCTGATGATACAGCATTAATTGTTAAAAGTACCACATGACAAGAGACGCTTAAAGCTGCAGAAAGTAAACTTACTTTAATTGGGAAATGGTTAAGGCAAAATTGTTCAAGTTAAAATATTTCTAAACCAAATTATGTTAAATTTGACAGTTACATATACTCCAAAGTACTCCAAAACTGTGCAATACATATTCATAAATTCGACTGTACTGTGTAATTGCCTGCAATTGTGCTGCAACTGCTGATTACAATTGTCCTGCAATCAGTAGAGTCAGTAAAGTAAGTACCTAGCTATATTGATTGAAATTTAAAATGGAAAAAGACATGTTTCATATCTTATAAAAAATCTATGATACTTAATTTTCATATTCTATAAGTTACAACACATATTTAAGACCAAACAGTTGCTGATAATATAGTATGCTTTATCCTGTTCTGTAGCTTCATGCGGAATTGTAGTGTGGGGTGGCGCGTATGATGTAACTTTTTACCTTCTAAACAAGATACCTAAAAAAATCTTAAATTAATTTTCATCAAAAGATTTGATTAGCCTTCAGAACAATTATATAAAGAACACAATATTTCTTCATTACAGCATTTCATTCAAGAAAAATCTTTACTAAAAACTATGACTTTTTAAAGATATCCGCTAATATTTGGTTGTGAAAGAACTCTGTTGTGTCTGACGATTTCGAGATACTGCGTTTATACATGCTCACGCATTTTTGTAATTAAAAACTAAGAGAAATCAGTAAAAATTGAGAGGAAATATCAAATGCTTTCAGAAGATCGATTAATTCCCAATAGATGTGTCTTTCTCCACCCACGTAAGATCAATAAGGAAATTGGAAGACTTACCACATCGTTACTTAAGTTTCAAACTTTTTAATATTTTACTACAAGAACTTAAGAAATGTAATTTAATCAAAATTACAAATAAAAAATTGGATCATTAATCTCCCAAGCCACACTATTTATTCCGTATATCACTCTTTGCAATAGTATCATAGAAAATGTTTGCAACCTAATTCTTAGTCTGTTATTATTGTTGTTACTGTTATTATTATTATTATTATTATTATTATTATCTGCGAATTTCTGTACAACCTTTTGGAATGGACCAAAGTAAGGTCTAGTTCCAAGAAATATCATACTCGAGGAAAATGTCTTTGTAGAATCTGTTGAACCCTTGGTTCGATTGTTGTTGAGGTGGGCCCTCCTTTGAGTTGCCCAATTGCTCACATTGCTCACGTAGGCTTTAGCGCGTGTGTGGGTGCGATTCGCCTATCGCGCGGTGGCGGGGGGCGGCGGGCGCCGTACCGCCTGCCCATTTTATGCAATGAGCGCGCCCCCGCGATCGATGTTGTGGCCTACGGGCCGCAGCGACGCCGTCGCCGCCCCTGGCTTACGTAATCTGCGCAGAAGCCTCTTCCGAGCGGGCCGGGCGGCGTGGCGCGGCGTGGCGCGGCGTGGCGGAGCGCTGGCGCTGGACACGGCGCGATGGGACAGCGCGGCTTTTGTGGCTACGGCACCGCTTTCGAATGCGGTGTTTGATGAGATTGCTTCCTGGAAGGTGAAACACTTGCACCGCCTTTACGTTCAGTTCACAGCACCCTTTTGTAGGTGGTTCCTTGCGAGAATGTGCAGACACAAAATTCGATGTTTGAAATAAAAATTTAGTGTTCAGTTTCGCAGTTATTCATATATTTCCGGTGTTCAGAAGTAAATGCGTGTTATGGTAGCTGATTCCTTCGAAGTTATTTGGGAGGAAATCTATTAAATGTAACAGAATGTTTTCATTAAGAGTAACTTCTTGGTGGAGCAAAGAATGTATTTATATCAAACGGTATTATTTTGAATATTTGGTAGGTAATACAGAGCGTGTTTATTGTGAAACATTGTATTTTTTCTGAATATACGAATATCAGCTTCCAAATTTTCATTAACGGTCATCTCTGAAGCAAGATATTCATTCCTACTCATCTACATCAACTAATCATCTAAACATACGTACTTAATATGTTTATGCTATCAATGTGATATTTTCCGAATGAACGTTCCTTTTGGCCTACTGCTAGAAATAACAGCCGCAACAGAAATGCCACCCGACCCAGACTTTTTTCAGCGAATTTTCTGTATCTCCAAGTCTACTTGCATCTTTTGATCTTTATAACGTTTTCTTTGAATTCGTCAAGTTCAGACTTTTTTTGAATGTATCTTTCCTTCTAGCAGCCTCCTTTTGTCGCGAGACGACTTCTGCAATCTTAGGGTTGGGCGTCTGGGACGTGTAAAACTGGGCGAAGGTCGTGCGTTCCTTTCATACGCTAAAGACGCGCTGCGAAACTGTGTCGCGAACAGGAGGCGCATTGCATAAGCGCCGCGACGCCGACGAACGGAAGCTGGCGGGTTCTTCTTATGATAATGCGCGCTCGGCGCCTACAGGGCGTCGAGTAGAAGGCCGTGAAAGACCCGCCGGTGGTTATGGCTTGCGAAAATGTAGTCGAACGTTTGAAAAGTCGAAAGCGAATGCTTGTTGCGTTTCCCTCTCTGCGAATCCCGATCGGGTCTGCAAACGCCTCTTGTTTTCGTCGGCGTGCTTATGAAAAGGTTTCGCTCACAGTGTTTGCGTTTGCTCTTTGATATTGCGTGGGCAGCTTCTATCTGTTCAGCATTTTCGTTCTCTTAACAATATTGACGCTAATGACGTAAACTCGGAACAAATGAAAATGACTGAGGGAAATGAAAGAACGTTCAAAGCAATGTGACTTGTGTGAGTGATACTGCGTCACCGTAAGGACGCACCATTTCATGCTCAATTTGCATCGTTTTCATTAGGATTGGCATGAAGTTGGGTATTTTTTACTTCATAGAAGAGCAGAATCTATTGATTCTGGAAAAAAGTTGTTGT
Organism: Teleogryllus occipitalis; assembly: GCA_011170035.1. Taxonomy (NCBI): domain Eukaryota; kingdom Metazoa; phylum Arthropoda; class Insecta; order Orthoptera; family Gryllidae; genus Teleogryllus; species Teleogryllus occipitalis. Next base: position 384,462 of record BLKR01000371.1, read on the forward strand.
TTGGAAACGTGCGTAAAACTCTTCTTGTACTCTTTTTGTAATTGCTACATGATGCTGTTACGAAGAGAAATAATATTGCATTGGTCCTTATTCGTATTTGTAAATGCTTTCAGCATGACTAGTAGCACTGTTTTCGACCCATCCCCCGTGTTGATTCCTATGGTTTCATCTTCGAACGCTGTCAGGCCGCAAATCACGAAGAAGCCTCTCTCAGGAAATCAATAAATACGTCGCCTACTGGAATGGTGGAAAATGTTCGTCATGCATCCGTGCTTCCTTCTCCCCTTGTCTTGGAATACAAATATTCTGTTTATAGGAATACGAGGATACGCTATGAATTCGTTATCAAAATGCAATGATTATTCAAGAAGCACTCAAAACTTCTGTACAACTGTCACCAATAGTACTGTTACATCCACATCTGTATAAACAGATTTTATGGTGATTCGTGGATTAAGCATCTAATATATGTTAATGTATCATATCCACAGCATTGTGATTAGATATTGTAAGTACTCGTGGTAAGTTCCAAGACATTCCATTTTGGATGTTTCGCTTAGTTCTCCGTTTTCTTTTAGAATGTTCATTATATGGGACCGAAATCTGTATGTGATGGGTGCTGCATTGCAACAGCACCTCGGCGCTTGATACAATTTTTTTGTCTGAATTGTGTCGTTTACTCGCAGTTTTTCGCACCAAACACCTGCTCAGAATTCTCAAACGTTTTATTCCTTCTCCCATGGAGAACAGACAATAGCTTTTGTCATGATCGAACGTCGTAAATTATGAAGAAGGGGACGTACGTTCTCATCCTTCCCATTGCGGCATTGTGACGTCTCCACCTTAGCACTACTCATGTGAGGGACGTATCCGCTTGACACAAGTGTAAATATGCTCCCTTCGCCTCTCCCTGAGAAAATCTCTCTCTCTCTCTCTTTCTCTTTCTTTCTCATCCCTCTCTTCCCTCTTTCTCTCTCTTCTCGATCACTCGTTCTCTCTCTCTCTCTCTCTCTCTCTGATATCGAGGCCTTGACATTTAATGAAAAACCACAATTTGTTGACATTTGTTTCCATGTTTTGTTTTGTTTTGTTTTGAAACATGTGCATTGGGTGCACAATTAAAATGTTTCATTTGTAGTTCATCATTATTCATGTATATCATTTGTGAAAGTACATTTTACCCTGATTTAATATTCGTTTTATTTCATTTGCAAGATAACATTTATGAAGTATTAAATTATAATACATGATTGATTATTTCATTATTTTTTGGAATTAAAAATTATTAAGTTGATTGATTCGAATGCGTAATTGCCCACTTGTATTTTTTATACTACATTCTTAGGTATTGGAGAACGGTAAAGAATTCGAATATCTAAATATAAAGAATATTTGGAGATCGAAATCTTTGTTAGGACTGAATATGGGAACGTGAAAACGGGGTAGACTTTCAGAAAGTTATTTTTTATATTACTATATTTACTTAATTATGTGACTAAAAATTTACAAATCGCCTCATGTTATGTAGTTGAGTTAATTTTGAAATTTCCGGTGTAGCCGAATTGGTATAAAACGTAGTAATGAAACTGTCATGTTACGATAGATACAGACCTCCACAATACTTCAAATTCATTCATGTGATCCACTTCACGTGTTGAAGGGCATCTAAACCCTTCTAGTTTGTCGGAGGGGAATACGTTGTGCTCATTCTCCCGAGGAAGTGGGCGTTCTCCCGATGCGTCTGCTGCCCTTGACTGTCGGAGAGGAAGATATCAACTTGGCTAGAAGGAGCTCTCCTGCAAGGAGGGCGTTTTATTGATTTCCACCGGCGAAGGCACGCACTTTTCAGGAGCATTCTTTCTTCATCTTTCAATTTCCTCGTATCATTTGTTCCACAGGTCAAGGCCCGCTCGTGGACGGCTGTTTCGGCGACGCCTAGCAGTCGTGGCCGCGGCTGCGAGATCGGTGAAGGAGACTGTGACTTGGCCTTCCAGCCCAGTCAAATCAGACGAAAAGAGGGCCGACGTCGGAAAATTTCCTATTAAACTGAGGCTTTTTGTTTATGTACTCGCTTTGAACGTCGTTGAGAATGCAGTTATGCAAATGTCATAATTAGAAGCATTTTCGGACATTGGTCAGAGGTCACGTGTCACGTAAGTTTGTTTGTCGTGACTGTGAAGTCCTGCGCTCTCTGATGTTTCCCGCCCGCGCGTGCTCCTTGCATTCGCAACCTGCCTAGGAAGCTGCGACTGACTATTTCTCGTGCAAGTTTTCTTGACACACAAGCTCCCTAGTCCTCTCCCAGCGCTGAATATACTGTTGATATATTTCGATTCGTCCCGGGAAGGCACGTACCAATTTACAATAGTGCCAATGACCACGTCGTACCTTCCAAAAAGTCGTAGCATTTCACGTTGCACGCTTTGGCGCGTAAGTATATGATATACATTTTTTCCTCAGTTCAGATTATTTTTCATATATTCTCTCTTTCAAATAATTAACGCGCTTTCAGAATCTCCAAATCTCAATGTACTACAATTTTCCTCTACCAAACTTCTTATTGTTACATTTATGTTTTAGTCATGTAAATGGTTAAGAAGAATTTACTCGTAATTTATTTAATTTTAGACAATACAATTCAATAAAAATAGTTCGTGTCATGAACGAAACCTATAATGAACAATGCAGAATCATAAATCTAACAGTTAACCCTAGAAACCAAATGTTTACAAAACCCCACATCTTTAATTTATTTACTGCTAGTTCACTAATTACGTATTCATCCGGCTGTTTTTCGACAACGTTTAATTGGGAAAATACTACATTTATTCAGTATAAATCCTGTATTTATTTGATTCCGTATTCCTGTCCAAGAATACGTTCTGTACTGTCTATAGGTGTGTCTTGTGTTATGAAATATCCGAGAAAGCTGATGATAATCTTACTAATACAGCTAAAACAATTACGAAGGAGTTAATGCTGTGAAAATCCTTAGCAACTATTTTGTATGTTTTTGAGACACGAATTTCACATTAATGACGGACGATTTCAGCATGTGATACGTAAGAATGTATAACTACTGTCGAACTAAAATGTGGCATTGTGCTGGTCAATTTGCTTATCTACAGGGCTTGCAATGACAGGATATGCTATGCGGTTGCTGTAATTGACAGGATAATTTTATAGTAGAGAACATTAATAACACAGCGTGAGTCACGTTCGTCCTGTACACCTGAGACGCCGTATTCGGGTTCGACTGTTCGTATCGCCGATGCCGTATCAGTTGGAGTTCCCACCGTCTGTTGATATGATATTCAGTAGATTGCGCTTAGGTGCCACATAATTCTTCCGCAGTGAACTAAACGCTGCGAAGCGGACACGGAGAGATGAAATATGTACTTTGATGACAATTACATCGCAATTAGCCATGTGCATGTTCCTCGTGAGACACACCGTGAAATACTGAGTAAGCTTTGTGACAGCAACTAGAAAAGAACAGGCTGCTGTGTCAAAGTGAGTACCGGTTGGCAGCGCTGCGAAAGAATATCGCGTAGCCGTTCTGTCTGACCGCTGCCTCTTTTCACTCGGAAGAGATCTCTTAGCTCCTCCGAGAACGGAGAGGGAAAAACACAGCCTTACTCGAATATGCCCTCTTCAACCAGTGTTTGTTTTTTGTCACGACAATCGGCTCCATCGGAGTCGCCATCTTTAAAGAAAACAAGTGCCGGCAGTTTTCGTTTGTTACGTAATGCTATCAACACGGCGCGGCGCGGAGCGGAGGGAGGGCGAGTGCGAGGGGGCCTTTTTTTTCGGGTGTCGGCGCGCGCGCGCCGCGGGGTTGCCGAGGGCGCGGCAGTGGAGGTGGTGGCGGCGTTATCGGCGGGCGAGCGGGCGGGCGGGCGCCGCTGATGCTGCCTGCCGCTGCCGCTGCCACCGCCGCCGCCGGCCGCGGGGCGGAGCCCGATTCGGCGGGACCGCGCGGCGCGCGCCAGGGCTGCCAATCGCGCGGAGCGGCCGTCGGCGCGAGAGGCCCTCGGCGGGCGGCGGTGACGGTGCCGCGGCACCGTGTACTTGTGTGTGCTGCGGCCGGCCGCGCGCGCGCCCCCGGCTGTCTGGCGCGCTCGGTTTTAAAGGCAGATGAGTGCGGCTAAATAAAGCGGCCGTGATTCACCGCCCCCGCCGCCCCGCCTCGCCCCTCCCCCTCGGCGCGCGCGTCGCGACGGCGACTGCGACGCCGGGCCGCGCCGGCCGCCTGCGCAGCCGTCATCCGCCGCGCTCTTCCTCTCTCCACCTTCGACGCGCCGCCGCAACATATGTGTGTGCGTACGGAGAATGTTGCCCCCACCGAGAGGCTTTTTGTATCCATTACCCCCCACCACACCCTCTGCCCGTTGCGGCAGGTTGTGTTTTCATGGCCCCAGCGCCGCTGCCTGCCTGCCGGCCGGCCGCAGCCTCCTCCGCCTGGCTGCGCTCGCGCGGGCGGCCTGCTCGCCTGCTTGCCTGCCTCCCCTGCCGTCGCCGACGGCCGCCGCTCCGCGCAGCGCAGCGCTAGCTCGCTCGCGCGCGACGTACTCCCGAGCCCCACGCGCAACCGTGCTGCCGCCTGGCGGCGAGTTTGAGCCGCGGTCCGTCGTCCCTGCCGATGCGTTCAGTCACGCAGGCAGCGCTTGGGAAAATGGTGGTGGGGTGTTTCGACGCGTCGGATTTCGCGGTCGCCTAGTGCTGTGGTGTAGCCAGTGTTTACATCGTTTCCGCGGAGGATGACGGCGCTGAGCGGCGCGGTTCGTCGGGGTCTTCTAGTCGTGTCTCGTCCCCGGACGACCCGCCGCGGGCGCGCGCCCGGACATGTCGTGTAGCGGCGCGGAGGCGCTGGGTGCTGCTGCGGGGTGCGCGGCTCCGTCGCGGAGCGCCGCTGCTGGAGGACGTGGTCGGTCGGGCGCCGCGGCCGAGGAACGCTGAACCCCCTCACGGCGTGACGCCATGTTGCTGTTGTCGCTAGACAACGAATAGACGCGACCCGAGGGAACAACAGCTTGGAACACGTCGCGCGAGTGCGTGCGAGTGAGAAGGAGCTAGAGCAGCCCGCGAGTGACGACGAACCTTCGCGGGAGGATTGTTGTTCGCAGCGCGCCCGCGCCGCCGTGTCTTTTGCGCAGTTCGCTGGCGCGGCCGCCACCGCCGCCGCCGGCGAGGCGACGGGGGACAGGCGCCCGAGCGGGCGCGTCGAGGCTTCGCGCGGCCCGTGGCGTGTGTGCCCGCGCGTGCGTTGCGTGCTGTGCAGCCAGCGGCGGGCATCTAGAGGGGGGAGGGGGAGTCAAGTCAGTGATTTTTGTTTGGAAATCTGTGCGCATGTGACGTGGGATTACCCTGCAAACGTGCTTGCTGTAACCTTCAAGTGTTGACCCGTGTGTGTACAAAAATTCTCATACGTTCGGAATACTACAAAAAATAACGGCAAGAAGGAAACGATTGTTCTGTGCAGCAAAGTGGTGTGTTTCTCTGTGTGTGCAGAAGATAACAATATCTGAAGTGTAGTGCAAACGACACAAATCCTTGGTGATATAAGATAGAATTGAGAAAACTTCCATCCAAGAGTTGTTTTGTACCTTCTGTTGATGAGCACATGTCCACAGCAGTCTCAAAAAATGCGGGGTAAGTGTTAAATTTCTTTTTTGTTCATTTCATTGTCGGCATGGTAGCTGGCAACGTCATTCGCACCCGACCGCAAAGTGGAGGAGTTCATTATAACGTGTGAGAACCGTCTGGTTATCTCCGGGTCGTGCGAACGTTGCTCATAAGCGAACGCCTGGCGTCCCTGCGATCCGAAGATGGTCTCCTTCCTCGCTCGCCCGCACGCACTTGCTCCTCTTTTTTCGCAGCTCGCGTCGTGTTTTGAAATCGTCTTCGCGCCGCCGGAGCCTCTATCATAATCGGGTCAAGGGTTTGCATAACGGGGTTGAGGCTGCTATTTGTGCGGCGCGGGCCGGCCGGGCGGTTGGCCGTTGGCGGCGACGGCAGCGCCTCGGCTTCGACGCCCCCGCGTCGGCGATGAGCGCCTTGTGGGCCAGCAGGCCCTGCCCCACCTGCGCGGCGGACGGGGCCTCCGGGAGGGGGGTTGGCCCACAGCCCGGAACATCCACGTATGGACAGATTTTGCTCCTGATGGATATTACAGGATCTCGAGATTTATTTTTTTATTGTTACGTATGAAATATCTCCGATCCGAGCTGTACCTAATCAGTAGTTTCATGAATAATATTGAGAGTATACTGACTACTTGCTTTACTTAAATTATTACTTGCTTTACTTACCATACTTACTATTTTATTACTACTTGTGTTAAAAATGAAAGTGTTATTTCGAGCACTAATTTCGTAGGACATTTATTTTTCTCGTTTTGGGGGTAATTTGAATTCTGTGATGCTTTACTTCAGTCTAATAGTTAAGGACGTGTAGATTGTCTGGACATGCAGTTACGTTCATTCCAAAAGGGCAACTAGGACCTGCAAGAAAATCCAATCCAACTGGAAGTTGGCTTCATTGCATTTTTACGTGCAACTTTTAATTAGCAGGAAAAAAGAAAATTTATTTTAGATCCGCCTTTGAAAGTAAATTATCCTCTATTACGCTAGGACCAGGCATTTTGTGCCTGTTTTGCCTTTTCTCCGTTGTGTAGGAGGGACAGTGTGTGGACGTCGTCCGTGGAAGACCCACCTCGTGCCCGTGGCAGGGTTGCCGCAGCGGAGTGCCACGTCCGCACAGTCACACCCCGCTGTTCTTTATGAGCGACGCCGCGTCCAAGGGAAGTAGTGTGTCATTCCGCCACCCCCGCTCGGCTCTGCTCGACGCGACGTCTAGCACCCCGGCGTGTGTACGTCGTCTTTCGCAGGGGTAATTGCCGTGAAGCCATTGCTCGCGTCTCAATGCCCGCCAGACCCCGGTAATTGATAGATAAAAGGATGCTTGGGGCGGCTTCATGCCTGGAGGTTATTATTGCACTCGCCTCGGCCGCAATTAGAGCGGTCGTATGGCGACACTTTTCGAGGAATTCCTGCGCGGCTGAAATGAAATTGCAGAAGGGAGAGAGGGTCTGTGTTGATAGTATCGCGCGGTGCGTGTTCACGTGACGGAGCACGTGAGCCCACCAGCCTCATTTATCGCTCATAGGAATCCCCGGTTATCTCCGGTATTGCAGGGGGAGTTGCTTGTATTGCCCTAATCGCTCCTAGCATTTTCCTGTGACACGAACTGAGAGGAGTTGGAAACCCTAACAATTGCATTGGAAAGCCAATGTTTTGGATTGAAATGTTCGTAGGGCTAAACTATTTGTAGTGCGATGTTCGATGCTTGATTTGCCGTGGATAACTGTTGTGATTTTTCTACACTCTATGCCCTATCCATGGAGGCCTTGTAACTGTTTAGGGAACATTAATGTTTCTACAGTATGTAACTGTAGGACAGGAAGGATATTTTGAAGTAACGTGGCATATAAAAATTAGGGTCTTCTTCCAAAAGCAATGTGCAATGAAATTGCAGTTCTGTTCACATTGCATAAGTGTTAAAATTATTTATATTTTGTTTTAAATTTCAATGTATGAAAGTTAACTTCATGAATAGAGGTATATCAATTAACAGGTGGAACCATTTGGTTCAGAAAATGTTACATGTAGATCAAGGATTTTACGTTCCGGTTTTATTCTTAAAAAATTAAAAGTAGAATTTCGTAAAAGGAATATAGAAAAACAAACATATGTCTAATGGTTGTTGTGACCCAAACTCAAGAACCATTAGACATATAATTACAACTGGTCAAGAATTATTGAATAATATAAAAACAAACATTTTTATTTAACAACCAATAAACAAGAAATATAGTAAACCTACCGGACATTTCAATATTTACTTTAGTTTCGTTTCATTGATACTGCTAGCTACGATTCATTAACCTTTGGTAGCCCCTTCTTTCCTGTGAATATGAACCCAAAAATGTCTTGCAGTAAACGTAACTGAATCATAGCTATATTTTCCTGAAGTATCGAAATAAAATCATAATTATTCCTACTACTGATTTCCTGAGGTTCTTGGTGTCAGTAGGGTGTCAATGGCGGTAAGCAGTGTGCAGCCACGTGTTCATTGAGCCTCGAGTTCAACTTCACGGTCAAGTTTTTCATTTCAGATTCAAATTAAGGTTCAAATTTTTTCATTTAATATTGTGTTGAGCCTTCATATCGCACTTATGTCAGTTAAAACAATATGCTCGTCTGATTTTCTGCACTAGTCTGAATTGCAATATGCTGATCGATGTGCATGGAATGGTCTTATATGTAGAGACCATTGCTCTTTATAAGCTTCACGAGTTCTGTTCAGTAGAATACTAATCCTTTTCCTTTCCAAAGAATCTAGCTTTCTGTTTTTGTTAGGGGAGAGAGACTTGGATTTGTCCCAACGTTTACATGAATTTTTTGAAGAGCAGTTTATGTAATGTTATGAGTGAAGGATTTTAGTTTTTAAATCTATCAATCATGAAGGTGGAATACAACGCCAGGTAAATTCATACACAAATGCTTAGATTATATTCCCTGAGATACACATGTATTCCAATCGTCTTCGTGCACTTATCGTATGAACAGGTTGCATCACATTCGTTCTTAGAGAAGTAATCCTGTGAATAATTGAAAGGGAATAAAATTGTCAGGAGCCAGAAAGATGAAATAATCTTAAGTTTGTCGAAATAAATTTTATTACTGCCTTTGCAGCAGTTAATTTCCTAAATAAAGAAGCCTAAATAGAAGAATAATTTCCTAAATAGAATTAATAATTTACTTTTTTTAACTCTTCTGTTATACCAGAAACACAATGTTTTCCACATCTTTGCTTTCTGTTCTGTGTAACAAGTTACTGTTGCCAATTCAATACCCACCACACCATTTTGAAAATCGCGGACATTTTGTAATTTTACAGCGCATGTGTATTTTCGATGCTTTGGTAGTACGAAAGATTAAGTGTAGCACCAAGAATACCTGGTGTATTTTCGATGCTTTGGTAGTACGAAAGATTAAGTGTAGCACCAAGAATACCTGGCAATTTTGAGGGTTACAGTAGTGATCTGTGACGAACCGAGACCGAACAAGGAGACGGAATCACATTTGATAATTCCACTCAAAGTACGTTCGGATGAATATACTCAAATGCTTAAAGTCCATCTCCATCATAGACACGTCCAAAACTATCAGAATTTATACATTTAATTTAGTCTTCTGCAAAGAATCATTTTCTTTTGCACAAACATCCATTTTTTTTACCATAATTCAAATAAGCTCTACTCCCCCCCCCCCCATCGTGTTGCCCTGCGTCAGCGACCGTTGGCGTGGGCAGTTCCTGTTGCGGCTGTGCACTGCGCCACCGTTGACCTAGCCTAGGCCGCTCGGAGGGGTAGGCGGCGTGCGGGGCGTCCCGACGCCGGGCGCCGCCGCCGCCGCTGCCGTCGTCGTAGATCCACCCGTATGCAAATGTCTGCACACATTGCACGAGCGAACCCTCCGTTCTCATTAGACTTAATCGCATCACGAATGTCGATCTGGTTGCTGTTCATTCGCCCATCCCCGGGCTACGTGTCAATATACGGGCGGCCGTGTGCCGTTGCCCGACCAGCGCAGCGCCAGTTCTCGTTTACCTTTGACCTCGTTCGCTCCCAATTGCCGGCCCGGCGTTTGCCCAATGCGGCTTAACACTACTCGCCCTACAGCACTAATGTGGCGGCCGGGGTAAATAAATGGCCCGCGATTCACTTTTGGGTCGCGGTAAAAGCACGTAAAATTTAAGAGTTTTTCGGTGATGCAATTTGTTACATAGGTTTTACGTAGTTTCGCTTGTGTGTGAAGGACATTTCGCATTTTGAATCTGTTAAACATTTTATTCTATGTGCTAGATGCACCTGCGATTCTGAGACGTACAAACAAGGGTTAATTTTCGGATATAAGGCCGTAGTTAATTAAACTGTATTTCCATCACAAGCTCACTGACCGCGTATGAAAATCTATTTAGTATTTAATGTCGATATTTCTGTATCTAGTGGTGTCCATTTAAGGAACCTGAAATATATTTCTACCCTGAAAATTCCTTCCATTGGATGTATTTGTGTATGTGTATGAAACTATAATGTATGAATGTCTTAAGAAATTTTGGGGTAATGTGGTTTTGAATTCGCGCTAGATGAAATCCGTGTGTGTTTTTCTTTCTCTTTTTTCAAACTCTAAACATATTCTAACAACATAGTAGTTTTGAGGCAGGTTCGAAAGCGTCCCTTGAGACGCGAAGTTGCGTCATCCTCCAATATAACTTTGCCTGTCATGTCATAACATAAAATGACACGGCGTGATATTCTAATTAATTCTTTATAGTAATTGAAAAAATAGACAAGTTCGGAAGAATTCCTATCAGATTTCTCACATATCTTACATCCAGTGCTTTATAATTTCCTACACGCTTTCAATCTCACGCTTTTCGGACCAGCTGTCTTTTCCATTCTTCTTGTATTTTTAACAGCGGGCCTCCCAATCATCCCAACGCCCCTCCTCCCCCTGACTGCAGCGTGTCCAGACGTCGTGATTAAGTGCGCCCATTTCCTCGCGGCGGGTGGGCGCGCGGGGGAGGGGGAGGGGGCGCCGCGCCACGCCGGCCGCACGTCAAGATGAGCGCTCTTGACAGTCTATTTCGGGATCGATAAAAAGGAGCGCCGGCCGGCGGAATTGGCGGTCCCCCGTCGGCCGCCGCCGCCGCCGCCGCCGCCGCCGCCGCCGCCGCCGCCGCCGCCGCCGCCGCATGCCGATGTAGGCGCCACGGGCACTGCCGCGCCCGGTGTATTTTCAGAGGCGGTATTATCGCACGGATCATGCGCAATACGGTGATAACGACGTGCGTTTAGGTCGGTAGCGTGCTGTTGCACTTGATTTTCAGCAGGTGTGCGGTGAATGGTGTTATCTCGAATTTGCGAAGGGGATATATTTTTCTTAGTATGAAACTGAAATTGGAAGTCGTGGGAAGCGCATGATAGAAGGAAAAAGTGGATGGTCCGCGTGAAGGTTGCGTTGGATGTATTCATCGAATTCACTAAATTACATTGGGGAATTATTTTTTAAATATAACATTAAACTGATAAAGTGCGGGATTTCATATTTATCCAGAAAATCTGAAATAATCATTTTTACGTCAGACATTTTATGTCATTGGCGTAAAATTGGGCCCATGGTGTTGATGGTTTTGTAAAGTGGCCCATCGTTTATGCGATGTAGCAAGGGATATTGCTTAATGCATATATTCTAAGAATACACATGGATTAACGAAATGTTAGAAGATTAATATTTTATAATGATGTTGCAATGCGCCTTCTATTTATGGTGAGTAAAGAATATACAAGGAAGATTTCAGGGAACTCGTGAACTTTCCACAATATACAATTTTATTTTCGCCTAAATCAAGATGACTTAAGATGTAATAATAGTAACTCTTAAATGCTTGTGAGAATTTCACGTTAACTAGACACATTCATAAAAAAACAATATATTTATGTATTGCAATAATATCCAGAACTTATTATTGTTCAAAAAGGCCTAGAAGATGAATTATTCATACTAGTGTTAACAATACTGGTACGAGAACGATTCACCCGGTTTTCATGGAAGAAATAGGGTAGCCCTTGTAGGTTTTCTGAAAATAGAGATAAAAAATAAAAAACAAAAACAAAAAACAGTACTTTTAATTTCAATCCGATTTTCCATTTAGATACAGATATACATTAATAACAGTTTTACGTACAATTTTCCATTGACATTAAGTTTTGGATGTTTACTTTTACTTTTAATATTAAAAATAATTAAGCCTATAAAACGTAGTCACATACATAGTGCGTGAAATGTTTGTGATTGTATTGGATGCTCAATTTCCCTCATATGTTTTTGAAATATTTACTAGACTTAATATTAGCCAGTGTTTAAATAAATAATATAGTTGAAGTAAAATGAATAATATTTACTTAAGCAAAAATTAGAGCAAATTTAATATTTTTTCATTTGCAATTTATTAGAATACGTATATATTTATGTTAATAAGGAATATTACACTTATTGATATTTCAAATATTAGACGGCGTATTGCCGCGCCGTATAGTAAATATTATGTCCAACTGAGCAGCAAATGATGTTATTTTGTCTTATATTAACGAAGTTACCGAAATGCAAAGTTACTTTGTTTTAAAAGTTCCTTTAAGAAGTGTAATTTTTTTCTACTGTACTTAGATTAAGTAATCAAAACTAGCTTTGCCGACAATTTTATTTTTTTGTGGGCAGTAATAAAATGTAGACTTTGGATACAGTTTCTTTCGTAAGAAGACACATTGATCGTAAAAAGAGATCAATAATTAAAAAAAAATTAAAAATGTGAACACGACGATGTCTTCGAATTTCATGGTTGGTACGCGGTGTGTACTGCAATCAGAGATTGTGTCCTTTGATAAGAGACCATTTGAATTCAAGGTATTAATATCAGTAGCCCCCCCCCCTCGCGTAACTCTTAAATGTTATCTCATTTTACGCGTTTGAGAACCCTGTGGCACCCCACCGTGTGTGGAGCATGGAGATGGCTGTGCATTATGGGCGGACGCCAGGTGCGAATTCCGCGGGCGACCTTGCCTGCGGCGGGGGACGTGTGGCGGCACGGCTGCGTGGCGCGTGGGCGGCGGTCGCCGCTCCTCATCGACCCGCCCCGCCCCGCCCAACCTTACCTCGCCTTGATTCATCCCGCCCCGCCCGCCTAGTTTTATTACGCCCCGCCGCTCCGTGCTCTGCCTTGCGTTGCATCGCCGTGGTTTGCTTCTTGCCCCGCCCCGCCTTGCCTCGCTTTGCCCTGCCCCGCCCGATCTTAGGACGCAGACGTTGCCGCCGCAGCCCCTCCCGGTCAGAAGTCTCCCCGCGCCTCGCCACCGAGCAGGTTTTTCTGTGCACCGCCTCTTTGTCATCTAACGTCGGTCGACCCGTGGAACGAAGTACTGGAAGCGAACATCTGGGATTATTTGATGGCGTTATGATCGATTTGTGAGTGACGACTGGAGGACAAGATTGGCAAATATATTGACAAACCTAAAAATATTGGTTCGGTGAGCAAAGATAGTTTCGTTGACACTAGGGTGGGCGGTCAGTGGAGTATAACAGAATTCTGTTCCAGCTGAGTAGCCCACAATATCGTGAACACGTGGAACCTTCTAGACTTGTTTAGATTACATGCCACGAAACTAAATCTTCGTAATTGACCAGTTGACAGGTAGAACCATCGTTTAATAGCACGACTCTTGTGAATACGTTTCTGAATATAATTACAATTAAGTGAGAGCCGCAATCACTACCTTCTCAGGGTCTGGTTGTTTATGTAATGATATACGGCCATTGTTGCTAATCCCCTACAAATACATGTGCCACTAACACTTGGCGTCCATTACGTTGTCGTCAATCACATTTGACCAGATTATTTCCATACGGTATTTCGCTTGGGTATTGGATTGTCAACGACACGATGACATTCGTGGATTTAAAAAAAATGAACTTAATTAGAAAAAAAAATAGAAACGGGTGGTGGGGGGGGAGGAAGAATGAACGGCAGCGCGGCGCCGTGTGCGCGCGACGCGTGACACGGCCTCCGGCCACGCCGCGGGCGTTACGCCATCGGGAGGTGGCAGGTGGAAGCGGCGGCGGCGGCGCATTCTGACTTTCCCCGACGGCGGCGGAGGGGCTGGCGACCGTGGCCCAGATCGGCGTATCGCGATGTTCCGAGCGCCACTGCTGCTGTGCCGCGGCTGTGGGTCGTCGCGTCGCCGCTTATGGCGCCCGCTGCGGGTCCCGCCTCTTGAGCAAGCGTCCCTCGCGGCCCCGCCCCCTGCCCCGCCCCCGCCCTACCCCCCTCGTGTTGTGCGAGGGTCGGGTTACCGCTTTGGAAACGCAGAGAAGAGCAGCTCTGCCATTCCGCGCGCCCGGCATCTCGAGAGGCGCCGCGCTGCGCCGCGCCGTGCAGCCGCCTGTTGGTTGAGAGGGTGCAGGCGCGCGTGTGTGCTCAAAGGGTCGTAATTCGATGGGAATGTTCGCGTGTAATATAGCATTATAACCGGTCTGCCAGAGCAACACAGCCTTCTCTGGGCAAGGAGACTAGGCTTTTCGTGGGATACATTTTTTCTACAAATTTTTAATTTTTGCCATTTTTATTTACATGCCTTTTGTTATTGTAGCATTCGGAGCTCAGTTGCAGCTCGGCTCATACCAACTTCGCTTTGGTAACGTTTTTCTTCGTTTCTATCCGCTAACGTTTCTACTACCTTCAACTTTTTAGGTTCCTACTTGAAACTAAATGGAATATTTTTATTTTGTTTGGCATTCCGAAGGTAGAGAATGTAGTTATTAATTGTCTGTTCAAATCAATTTATATATAGACTAATTATTTGTTTTGGGACATCAAGCACAGTTTATAGGTTTTTCAAGTTCTGTTCTCACGATAGAAGCCTCTCGCCAGCTTTCCCGATCTGTGCTCGTTCTGCCAACGACTGCACGTGATCCTTGCGCCGGGGTCTGCCCCGTCCGGATGTTCGCCACCGGGGTGGCAACTGGCGACCCGCAACGCCCCTGTCAGCGCCGTACATCCCCATCCGCTGCGCTCTGCTCTGCGCTGCCGGCCTGTCGCCACGTCGTCACCCGCAAAACTTGCCCGCGTCGCCTATTTCCCTCGAGTGCATCGCGGTGGAGCGGCGGCACAACCCCCGGGGAGGGCAGGCGCAGTAGGGCGAAGTCGTACGCACACGGCGAAAACACTTGGAAATTTTTAGACAATAGAGAGGCTAGTTTGCAATTGGCTCTGTTGCCGATGTTGGTTACCATAAAAAGTTGATAAAGACCGAATTGTATTTCCCCATTATATTTCCAATGCACAAATTGTCAGGGTCTTAAATTTCAAATTTTCTTATTTTTTTTTAGCCGGGAGAAAATGAGTGTATTACGAGACAATCGAAAGGATACACTTTGTTTCTCCTTGTATAACATAAGTTTCCAGGATACAAATAATGAAACATTCAAGTATTAATCTAATTCTTAAATTTCTGGAAACCTGTGTAGACTTTTGTGATGCCATAATTTTTGAAATAGCTTCAGCATACATGTCGATTTAAACGATATTTTTTTACATTGCCGTAAATACATCAGTTAATTGTACGGAATAGTCTGAAAATAAATCAGTTGCGGTCGTAGTACCGCAGCGTTTGAGACGCGGCGTGTGTAAATGGCCTTGCCGTGGCGGCGCGCCCCACTGTGCGTCGGTTGGGCGGAGGGCGCGGCGCTGGCGTCACGTGATCGCTGGCGGAGGGCGCGCCTCGCCCAGCCCCGCCCTTTGCCACAGGCGGCGCGGCGGCGGTGGCGGCCTGCAACAGCAGCGGCAGCGGCGGGCCCGCCCGTTTCCTTATTACACACGCGCGCCCTCCCCGCGCCTCTTTGGAGTGGGCGGAAGCTGCGGCTGTAATCTGTTATTACTTCCCCTGGTCGGGAGAGTGCGACGGGGTGGCGCAGATGCGGTGGAAATAAAAACGCAGCCCGTCCTGCGCCGCTCCGCCCACCAGCCTTTTTTAAATTTATTTTATTTACCTCTCGCGTGTGTACTTGAACCTCCGTTGGGTGCGTGATACGAGATATACGAATGGAATGCAGGAGTCGTGTTTGTTAATTTACGATTTGGTTGTCGTGGAATTCGGAGTACTACGAATATATTAGTACTATTGAATGCGGGTACACTCGCTTTTGGAAATACTGCATTTCCTTCGTTTTTATTCGTACGGATTGCCAGCCGACGAATTTGTTAGTGATAACCATTGAATGTAATGTAGATGAAGTGTAAATCGTCGTATGATATATGGAGGAGGAACAAAGTTTTTGCCAAAAATAAAGTTCCATTTATGAGGCAGCATGTTGTTTTTCGATAGGATGATACAGTTAAGGAATTGTTTATTTGTGTATCCGTAATCAGGGCATTCGGCCCAGCGGGCAGTCCAAGGAGTTTCGCCATCCCAACGTACGGCGAAGCCCCCCTGGAAGGGGCAGCGTTCCGGAAAATGGCTGCCCCCTGCGCGGCGCGTTCTCCCTCCCGCAACGAGTGCCTCCCGAGTGCGGATAGGGTTCGCTCACGTCGCCGCCTCCGTCCCCCGGTTTAATAACTCGTCAACCACAGTATTAATGGCCCGAACCGGAACCGTTTTTGCCGCCGCGGGCGTCCCGTCCACAAAAAAAGCGGCCGCGTCGAACGGGGGGTGGCGCGGAGGGCCGCAGCTGGACGGCCCGTCCCGGGGGTTGGTTGGCGGAGACCACCCAGCGTCGGCCCGCCCTGCGTGCGCCGCGCTTTGACAAATCGTCCGGGCCCTCCGCAGGGAGGCGTGGCTGCGCGGCGCCCGGCCCTGGGCGCTCGGCGCTCGCTGTCCGCGACACGACGCCTCTCCTCCTCCGCCCAGGCGTCAAAGACGTTTCACCCGCTCCCCGGGGAATGAAATGCCTCCGGGTGCTTTTTTTCTTCTTTTTCTTTCCCCTTTCACGTCCTCTTCCTTCGTGTTTTTTTCCTTCTTGTTTTCTTCATAGAGGGAACAGTTCAGATGCAATTATTGCAATGATTGGAGGACGATGTTTGGAAGATTGCGAAATGGTTTGGAGGTGAATAGTGTAATTGTAAATTACGTCATGTATTTGCCAGTAGGATCCTTACGATCTATTTTATGTGTGAAATGAAAAGTGAAAATATTACCAATTGCCATATCCATCAGAGAAAATTAGATTTACCTTGGTTTGATCTCACTCACCATTATAATTGATAAAAATGCCAATCTTTGCGATTTGATGTTTAAGGTATTCGAAGACACGGGAAAGAAACCGAGGAAAATAGTGGCAAGACGTCGCCAATTGTAGGTTGATGTTTCCATTACAGGTAGTGAAGGAAAGTATGTTTGAATGGCGCCCGAAGTGTGCTATCGTTTGTATGCAGTGCACTTGCACTTGTGTACCTCCGCCGAGTGGCCGTGTTCGTCTGCTGCCCCACTGCCTCGCAAGTGGCAGCGGCCGGCGCGGCGCGACGGGGCGGGGCGGGGCGGGGCGGGGCGAGGCGAGGCGAGGAACGGGGAGGTGCGGCGGGGCGCCCGCCGAGCAAAGGCGCTCGCTCCTCGCAGCGCTCCTGGCCGTCGCGTCGCGTCGCCTCGCGCCTCGTGGTCGCTCGTTTGCATGCGGCCGCCGCCGCCGCAGACGGGTGTTGGGCGGTCGCCACCGCTGTCGGTGCCCGCCCCCAAGCTTTGCGCCGCGTGCGCGGAGGCGGGCGCGTAATGGCTTCCGCGAAGGCGCACCGCGTTGCGTGAGGCGGGTGGGAGGTACGGAGTGGGCGTGTCTCATCGCTGAAGCCGCGGCCCAAGGGATCGCCGAGCGAAGCCGGCCGCACGCCCCTGCGACAGCGGTGAGAGGGGGATGACAGGCGCATTAAGTTATGTTCACGCGGCTCTATCACGTCCATCACGATGGTCAGTGGTGATGTGTGAGCAAATGTAATAGCGCGTTACCAATGAGTGATACAGTTTATAATAGAGAACTCGCGAAACGTAATTCATATTAATTTTGTTTTTATATGCACGTTATTAATTTTTTGTTATAAGAGAATATTTAACTAATTCAAAATCATATTTGTAACACTAAAAGAAGCTTGTATCAGGGACAATGCCTTCATAATGCCGACTCAGGGTTCGGTTATCCATCGTCCATACGTAAGCTCGAACCTGCGTTGCAACGAAAGCTGAGCGAGCGCGGAGCTGGGACCCGCCCCTTTCGTGCGGTACTCGCACGTCGCCATGGCGACTGGGGTTGTCAGCCGCGCCGCGTTGGGGCGGCGTGGGCGCGTTCATTTCCAGACGTCCGGCAAATTGCCCGCGACGCCCTCGCGACCCACCCGACTCCATCGTGCTCTTCCTCGCGCTCCCGTTATCTGCTGTCTGTCCCGCCCCGTCCTGCCTCGTCCCTGTCCGCTCCGCCTCGCCCCGTCCCGGCTCGCCTCGCCCCGTCCCGGCTCGCCTCTCCCCACTTCGCCCCGCTCCGTCCTGCTCCGATCCGCCCCATCCGTTCCTGTCCTCCCCCTCCTCCCTCCCGCACCACCACCCCGTCCCGCGACCTCCGCCCCGCAACCTCGCCCCTTTAGGTCCTGCCCTGCCTGTCTGTGCCCCCACCCCTTTTTCTGCGTGAAGGCGCCCCATCGGGAGGTTTCTTTAATTTCCTTGCGGGACGATCCTTAATTGAGCGTACGCCCTCGCCTCCACCACCGGTGTCGATGGGCGCCCGGGGCTCTAGGAAACCCATCAGTCCATCGATTGACCGACCGCTTCCCCCTCCCCAACACACACATACACCATCACCCTCCCACCGCGTGCAGTGGCCGTTGGATCTCTCGTTGGACAATTCTCACCGAGCGACCTCTCGCACCTGAACTTGGCACAACAGCTTTCGCCGAAGCTCTGTTCGTGTGTTTAGCATTACATAAACGTGGGGAAAGGAGGAGAACAACAGTGACAGTCAGTTTTCTTGCTCTATGCATGCCCAGATTTTCTGTTTCGCAGAAACGTTTCTGGATTTGTGTGGAGGATGGATATTCGGCAGTGGCGCATCCAGGGGGGGGTAGCTCTTGGAGCTGTAGCCCCCCCTAGAAGCCAATGATAAATATTAATAAATAAAGCTTTTACCAATTTTCTACATTAACGAAAATCGTTCAATATATCAATTGTTTGTTTCCGTTATAAATATTAACTAAAAGGCAGTAAATAAAAAGTACATTTTATATTCAGCATAAATGAAAACTGCGTTATAAGCAAAAATCAAGTTGGCAGGTCACTATACCTGTGCCCCGTCTCCTCCCCCGAGAAAAATCCTGGATGCACCTCTGATGTTGGAGGGTGAATGTTCTTGTGTGCAGATAAGGCAGACACTTCTGTTAGTCTGATTCAGTTGCGCAAAACTGATTTGACTCTTGACATTAATGTTTTGCCTTCTGTGGTGTTCGAGGTATTTCGACGAACGTCGAAGGAGTGAAATATGAATGTAGATGGAGATTGTGCTATATCGACACTTCGCACTTTTTCTTCCTGCACATTTCGTTAGCCTGCTTTTCTTTAAGGGATATGCTATATGTTCTTTGTTAGACTGTGCAGTACTTGTTTCGCGCATCCATGGGACGTGTTGAAGTGGCTGTCAATGCGAATTTTTGTAAAGAGGCAAGATTTATCTTCTCCAGAAACGGCGTTACAAAGAACTATGAATAGGCAACGAGGCCATTAACTCCACCTATTGTGACGTGGCCCTTTCGCGCACAAGGCTAAAACTTCAGACGTTCTTTAAGCCAATCATGTACGCCCATTGTCTAGATTTTCTAAAAATGTTGTAATCGAATAAGGCTAGATCTTAACGACCAAAGGTTGAAACATGCACTTGCGTCCGACCTCTAGGATTGTTCGACTGGCTTGCCCGTAATGCAAGTAGACGGACTAGGTGAATAGCGCGGGGCTTGGGGTCTGCATCCGCGGGCCCAGAGATGCTGGTCGAGGCGTAGCGGCTGAGCCGGCCTGCGCCGGGGGCTCAACGCGCTTGGATGTTACCGCAGGCCGGCCGGTCCGTGCCCGGGGCTGATTAGCGTCGTCCGCGTCGCGCTCCCTCCGCAACCGGTTTGGACGTGAGCGACTTGGTCTAAATATGGCGCGCGGCGAATCGCGCCTCCGATCCCACGGGGCAGAATGCGCTGCGCCTGCTTGCCTGCCCACCCGGGGCGGGGGCGGCCGCGGGCTAATGGGACCCACGCGTTTCTGAATCCTCCCTACACCCCTGCCGCCGCCGCCGCCGCCGCCGCCGCCGCCGCCTGCAACGCGGGACGAAAACAAACACGCGACTGGCGGCGGGTGATGTAACCACAGACGGCGGCTCTCTCGGCGGTCAGAGGAGGCTGCTGCTGCTGCAGCGGCGGGGTTGGCGGCGCCGGTTCAGACGCGTCCCAGACCGTCAGCTGCTGCCGCGGCGGCGGTGGCAGCGGAGGCGGCGGCTGCGCGTGCAGAGCCCGAGCGGAATACTGGCGTAAAAAGTCGCGTTGCGCCGCTTCGCAGCCGGCTGCGATGGGCGCGGCTCGGTGGCGGCGCAGGCAACGCCCCCGCCCCCTGGGCTGTGGTTAAGCCGTGTTACGAGCCTCGTAAAACTTTTTTGTAACGAGGTATGCGTGTTATTTGAACGCCTCCAAATGAAATTTGCTAGTCAGTTGATTTCTTTCTTTTCAGTTTCCGATTTCGGCAAAGAATCGTGAGTTGATTAGTTATTGTTGGGCGATTTGTGTGTCTTTTTCAGGTCTCGTTTCAATAAAGTTTGTTACATTAATAATTGTGGATTTATAATTAGAAATAAAAGTTTCAATGCACAATGTTTCCGCTCTCTTGTAAGTCCTGTATTATTTTATCGTCTGAGGAAGTGAATGGTATTCTCGCTCATCGTTAACTTTTCTTCAGCGAAAAGTGTAAATAAAGCATCGGTTCGTAATATTAGGCAAACAATTCCAAATTACCTTCGTTTTAAGTGATTGAACCTGGCTTCCGTGGGCCGTTATTAGAGTTCATTAAGAACTCTTTACTTAGGTTGCAGTACTGCTGTCAGCGATATTGACCAAAGTTGAGAAACGATCTCACTCGCCCAATTGGGAAGAAACGGCAATAAACTTGTTGAGAGTGTTGGGGGGAAGTAGCCGCCTTTTCTTTCCGTCACATTGACCTCTTATTTTGTTTGTAAACATCGATTTGAGAAAAGTTATATTTATTCGACTTCGTGACTCGCGGCGATTTATTCAGCGCCCGGCAAGGAAAGCAGCAGCCATATTGTTTTTGCGAACGGCGCGGCGGGGCCCAGCGCAGCCCTACGTGAAGCGCGCGATGCAAGAAAGCGGCGGCCGTCGTAATTGAGAGGCCGCCGCCGTGGGCGCGGAGCGGTGCCGAGCGGGGGTGGGAGAGAGGGAGAGGGAGGCGGCGTCGGCGGAGGCGGCAATCGATACCGCCCGCGGGGCGAGTGGCCGACGGCGCCGCAGGGGAATGACACGGCGCGCCCCACCCGAGATTCGGCGCCGCCCCACCTCCTCCTCCGCTGCCGCCACGCCCGCGCCCTTCGCTCTCGTGTGTGCGGCGTTTACGCGTCTCCCGTTTGTCGCTTTCATCGTACTGTTCGCATTCCTAAGTGACAGATTGTTTCAAAAGATGTAAGGGGTTTTTATTGCGTGAATTTTCACGCCGAGCGTTGGCAACTATGGTAGGATTGAAATAAGTCGGTGGAGGACAGTTCTGCTTCTGAAGCTGTTGCTTCGTACAATATGTGTGTATGATTTGGTTACTTTTATAAGTATTTATTTCAATAGTGTATTTTCGTTAGAACATGTGCTCAGTGCTTCGCAACCTGTCAACGTCGCTCCTTTGCACTCGCAACTGTCAATCACCAACTTCTTTTAATCTGAGCGTAATGCCAGTGTTGTTGATTATCTCGCAACAGAATTATGTAATTGAGAGGTCGATTTTGCTTTCGTTAAATTAAATTATTTTCCTCCAGACGGATGCTTAATATAAGCACTCTTTCACGTTCCAGCTTCATAAGATGTTTGATGGCATGATACTCAAATACTGTTGTGGATTTGCTAAAATTTCACAACTACCTCCGGTAATATTGTTCTTGTCGAGGAGTGGCCTCTTTGTTATAGGGAAGGAAAAAAGGAGGAAAAGGTACACGTGAAAAATATGGTCGGTAAGAGAATTGTGTAATCATTGGTTTTCAAGTTCTTCAAATTATCCAGGTTAATGAATTCGAATTTCAGAACCTGATTGTATTAAGAAATGTTTTTATATAGTGACATTTTTAACTCGGAGAATTAATTAATTTCGCTGGGAGTTAATGCAGCCAGAAAGTGATCTCCAGAAATGTTCTCCCGAGTTGCTCAGGTAAATCCTCTTGTGCGGCGTTGCCGGGTGTGCGGGAGCCCCTCGCAAAGACGCTGTCGGTAGACTAATTAGGGCTGGCCCGCGCTCGCGCTGCCTTCCCTGCCTGGGTGTTGAAGAGCAGCCTCAAATCCGTGGGGCGCCTGACGGGAGGCGTAATTACCTGCCATACAGGTAAAGTCCTGGGCTGCGTCGGCGGGGGCTTGGGCCTCCTGCAGGGAGCCTCGTTATTGGGGGATCAGGTGCAACAGGCTTCTTTGGAAAATTTGAAAATAATCCCCGTTCGAACGTTGGAAGTTGGGGGCGTCTACGCAGCCATTGGTGCGTGAAGTCTTGACTTGTAACGTTCTTGGCTATTCGAACGCAATGATGTGAACATCTTAACTCTTTCTCTACGACGTTCAAGAAATGGTTTCTGTTGTTCCAGCAGGTATTTTAACGTTGAAGAGTAATTTCTTAGAAGAAACATTGGATTCCGAGAGGCAACCGGGAAGGTCCATCAGTATCGTTAGTTCTTTGGCATTAAAACGAGAACATTCATCATAATGGGTAAATTGACGGTAAAACAAGGAATGAAATAATTCATATAAAGTACGCGGCTGCATTGGCAAATGTTCGAGAGAGCCAGCGGTGTTTATGCTTTTAGAATCGCGTAAAACAGCAGTATTTATGCAATAAAATCTCATACAACAACCGGAGGGTTTGATAAATAATGTCGCAGTACTCGTAAACAGAAGCGGATTGTTAAACGTCCGTAGTGTTTGAAGTCGCAGTCCGTATTTGTAAACACTCATCCTTTCTTGTGCCTCCCGTTGTTTGCCGCGGCCCGACGCGTTCTCCAACACGACGCGCTCTCCTTGTAAGGCGCCCCGACCGCGCCCTTTTCATTTGCGCCCCTCCGCAGAAACCCTTTAGGGATTTTATTAATTCGTTTTGGGGCGTACAGCCTTGCGTTGCTGCCTTGCAGCCTAAGTAACTAGGAGGAGGGCGTTTACTTAAATTACTAACTAAAACTAACTTCTTGCTAGCTTAAAATGTAATGCTACAAATCTAGCGATACGCTCTTTGCCCTACCTAATTTGATTTAAATGTACTTCAGTATCAAGGAATGTAAATTCTTGTGTGTCTTTTTCATGATTTGTGAGGATTTTTTTTTTTTCGTCTCAGCTCGTCGCGCACACACGGGCAGTTACACGCGACACGTAACGACGGGACGGGAGTTATTCAGTCTCTCTTGAATAAGGACCGACAGTTGACGGCGAGGGTGTGGTTAGCTACGGGAATTTTATTTCAACGGTGACATTTTTTTTCTCGAGCTGGGCGCAGTAGTAAATCGCATTATACAAGCAAGTCAGAACAGCCAAAAATATGTTTTTGTGTTCTTAAATAAGCTAAAAGAAAGTGTTAGAAAAACATTTCCTGGAAACAGTTTTTATGTAGATTGGCTTTGAGTTTAGTTTTGTAACACATCTGAAATACTACTCTAAAAATTCTTCCACTGTTATGATTTTGTTTTGATATGATCAGTAAAAAAATTATTTGAGCCATTCGCTTTCTCAAAAAGGAAGATAGAAGGAAAAAAGGGAGAGGAGATACAAAGGTACTTCAAAAATAAAATATCATTTAAAACAAGTCAGAATATAATTTCCACCAAATACATCAAAAGACATTAACTGCAAGTTCGTTATTTCCACCTGCTTCATGCAGAACTTATAAAAAGTAATGTACAGTGCGTTTACCGTGACAATTAGAGATACCACTGCTTAACCTTTCTTCAGTGATGCGATATTTACTTCCCGGACACCCTACCGAGACCTTATGAAGAACATCGTGAGAATCGAGCAAAATGTGACAACGTCCCGCCCGCTGTAGGCCTAAACATCAGCCCCTTTCCTTGATTAATTCTGATGCGGTGTACGGAATAAGCTGTATTCGTTGCATACAATGGACACTTCCCACGCAGCGGAATGGCGAAGTTGGTGGGGAAGACGATGGCGATGGTGGAAGTCAAGGCGATAATGGTGGCGAAGGCAATGGCGGGGTCTATGTGGAAGACGGCGGTATTGGTGGGAACGGCTAAGGATAGGACGATGGCGATAGCAGTATCGAAGACGTTGGCGAACTGGCGAAAGCGGCGGAGAAGGCGATGGCGATGGCGGAGGCCAAGGCGATGAAAGGGTCTGTATGGAAGGCGTTTGCGGTATTGGTGGGAAAGGTGATGGCGGAGACTGTGTGGAAGGCGATGGCGAAGGCGAGGGCGGTGAGGATGGTGAAGGCGAGGGCGGTGAGGATGGCGAAGGCGAGGGCGGTGGGGATGGCGAAGGCGAGGGCGGTGGGGATGGCGAAGGCGAGGGCGGTGGGGATGGCGAAGGCGAGGGCGGTGAGGATGGCGAAGGCGAGGGCGGTGAGGATGGCGAAGGCGAGGGCGGTGGGGATGGCGAAGGCGAGGGCGGTGAGGATGGCGAAGGCGAGGGCGGTGGAGAAGGCGGGAGCGGCGAACAGCCGCGGAGCCTCGCGCGAGGCGCCGGGCCCCACCCGCTGCCGCCGCCGAGCGAAGGAATGCGGGAGCCGGTCGCAGCGCCCGGGGCGGCGGGCCGCCTGACCGACTGCCCGCCCGGCCGGCCGGCCGTCCTGCCTGCTGCTTGCCTGCCTGCTGCAGCCACGCCGAAGCCGCCCGCGGTCGGCCAACTCAACCCAACCCCGCAGCAGCGGATGGCGAACGCAACTGCGCAGCACAGTTCGCCATTTCATGTCTGCTGGATCGCTTACCGGGATTCGCGTAAACACATCTTTCGCAGACACAATAATTAACAAAGGGATCTCCTCCGTTGGTCGACATCGTCGAACATAAAATGGTAGGGGACCTCTTTATGTCATGGACACAATATGGATGGAAAACTTCTGTAGTACCCAATGCCAGTAGGATTCACTTTTTTCTTTTACTAAAATATATGTATTAAATCAAAACAAAATTATGACGAGAACAAATAACATTGAACAATTGACTTATCGTTCATGGGAGAAGGAAATGACACCCCCAGAAAACATTGAGTTTGGTTTATTTTATATTTATTTATAAAAATTTACCAAGTAGTGCTAATCATTGACATTAGGTTACTTTAAATGATATGTTACAATGTTAAATGTAATTGTTATGAAAGGTAAAGGTAACTCCTTATACTTGTTGGCTTGTGTAGTGTGTATATGTCTTTTTGTGTTTGAGGAGCAATAACTTGTGAGAACAGCGATGGCAAAAAATAACTTGGAAAAATACTAAGACATTCCTAGTCATATGTACTCTCTTGTTCTACGTGGTTTGTTCATTCAATTTAATATTTAACTTGTAACACACTCGCTTGCAGAGTAAAGTTTTACTTGCTTAGGAAATATTATTGTACGTGGAGGCCCTATTTCTCACAAGGTGATAATTCAATAGTTACGTGCGTTAAATTAATTTGGAATTGTTATGAAAGGTAACATTAACTTACTATTTTAGGACAGAAAAATATATCGTTAAGAGTGAAATTGTTGAGACTGCAAGTACGTTGGTCTTGAAGGCGTGCGTCATTATGTCCACAACTTGTGTTTCCCATACCAGGCTAAGCAAAGAGTGTAAATAAAGGAAAGCTGCGAACATGGCAGACGCGGCCTTACTCGCGAGGACAGGACCCGTGTTCCATGTTTTTAGATCTATGACGGAGTTGTCCCTCCTGTACAATGCTTTCCACAACGTGATAAATGAGGCGTCTGTTATTAGAATTTTTTGAGTCATCATCTGCACCATGCCTTGTTGCAAGACCAGGAAGTTCGGTATTCAAATGAGCTGAGTTGTGTAATGGATGTCTTAGATTAATTTATTTGACACATCCCGTAATTTCGTTATTAAGTTGTGGTATTAATGGACAATTTTCATTAGATGAGTTAACATTCGGAATGATGATGGAAATCCGTTGCAAAAGGATGAACTTTGTAGCGACCAGCTAATACGAAAGGTCTTAGTTTAAATATTGAATATTTGAATGTCTTAAAGAAACTTCGAGCCCTTAAAGGTAAAAAGGTTCATTGATAACATATTTAATGTTACACCAGTATTAAAATACATAGAATATAGTGCATTCTTTGCAAAGAAACAAAGTTCACTCATGTAGAACCAGAAACACCGATTATAAAACCCGCGTGAATCGCCTTGTCTTTTTCATCTGATAGCACTTCGACCTCTGAAGCATTTGCAGTGCTTTACCAGTGATTCGTAACAAATGCCCGACCCGATAGCCCGATCCGTTTGGCGGACCATGTCAGGCCAGCACAGGGCGCGCTCCCGCGCCGCCGTTCGGGATTTAGAAAGCGGCGATCGTATCGCACGTTCGCAAGCTATCCGCGGGCTATCTGGCCTTCGCGGTCGCCAGCGACGTTTGCCGCCCCCCTCCCTCGTGCCCCCCACCTTGCTCCCTCCCACCCACGCCCCGCCGAGGCCGCCGCGACGGTAGCGTCTTGCACTTTCACCTCTGCTCCGCCGGCGGTGTCGCCGCCCAAGTTCTCGGTTGCCGCCCACTCTGGCTCTGAGCCGACGCGCCGGTGGAAGGTAGCGTTCAGAAGGGAGACCGCGCACACACTGGGGAATCCAGTTCTTTTATTTGTTCGGGAGTATGATTTTGATTAACCATTACTAAAAGCGGATAAAGCAGAACATAATGATCTTTTTTGCAAAATACATGACTGTGTCCACTAAATATGCTTGTATGTCATTGTTAAAAAAATATACATAAAATAAAATAAAACAGCGAGAGTGGTACTGCTCTGTCAATTAAATTTTTAGACTTAGTGGTTTAAGTAATGATCGGAGTCGTCAAATTATTGACTATCAGAATTTCGCTGAAAGAATCATTTGATGAGTCGAGTGCCAAAGGGAGATATAAAAAGTAAAATTTGAAATTTGTAATATTCCTGTACCTCCTTTCAGCACTTGATTGAATGCTTCCCCCAATTTGAAAGTTGAGTCATGATGTGTTGTGGAGAATAGTTAATATTCTTGTTACAAGTGAAACAAATTCAGTTTCTGTGACAAGTCCTTCTGACTTCCCATCTGTGAAGTTCTGCCACCTCCATCGCTCTTGCAATTTTCTTGATACCACCTTAATGCCATTTCCTTTCATTTGATGTAATTCGGCGGAATGAACTTGCGTTATTAGTTCTAATTCCTCTGACCTCGTGCATATTTTGTGGTTTTTTGGGGGGGGGGTCGATATCTCGCTTGGAGCGTTGCGTCTGCTCATCAGCCCGGGCGCGCGCGCGCTCCTGGTCGGGAATACCCGAGCGACAAGTGAAATCCGCGCGCCCATACGTTGTTCGGCAGGGAGAAACTCGCTGCCGCCGCCGTGCGCTCGCTGCTTGCGTAACGCGCCGACGTCATGGGGCGGAGGCGAATTTGGAGAGGCTGCCACGCTGCCGCTACCGCCGCCGCAGCCACCGTCGCGTCCCTTACCTAGCCCACGCTATGTTTTCTCAGCAGATGTTTCTTGTCCCAGCGATTTAAGAGTCATGACATGACGGCGGGGTTTTTTAAGTCCCGTCTTTCTCTGTCCATTAAATAAAATTACATTCGTTATTATCGATAGTTTTTCCTCCTACATAAAAAATTGAGATTGACAAATATTGCGCTTGGCTAAGTGTGTTTAAAGGGAGTTTTAAACTTCTTGGAACATAATGTTATTTTGTAAAGGACAAGAGAGGCGAGGTTAACGATAATGTAATGATGGCTTTGATTAGGTGACGTGTACTTGTTGGATCGAGGTCATGGTAAACTAGACATCGTTCTGGGATGTCATCGCCAAAGAGAACTTTAGAGAAATGCCAAGCTTGGAATGCACCAATCCAATAGAAGCGGATATTTTGAACAGACCGATGGTACTGCGTAGGGCAATAAAAGTGGAATTTTCAGTTGCAAAGAAGGGAACATGATTTATGAACGCGTTGATTTGCAAGTATGATTGGACGTGGTGATTATTTCCCTGTGTATCTCGTGCTTCAAGAACACCTGTCATCAGTTGCGAGGCGAAATGGCTTCGAAAATAAGTGTTGTTCTCTTGTGTTTTCCTCGTTTTTCGCAGTCTCGCGAAAGGTTTGTGTTGCTTTCAGCCGTGTAATCTATAGCTCCTTAAGAGCGCGGAGTGGCGGAGTGCCGCGGGGGCTGCCCAGCGTCCGTTCTCGGCGCGGGTCTTCCGCCTCTGCGCCCCGCCCCGCCCCGTTCCAGCCCCGCACCGCTCCGTCCCACCCTGTCCCGCCCGGCCCCGCCCTACCCTGCACCGCCCCGCCCACGCCTTGCTGTGCCGCGCGGCGTGGAGGCGCCGCGTCGCGCCCCGCCCCGATCGATCGCCTGCCCGAAACGCAGGCAGGGCGGGGCGAACGCCCTCTCCCCCGTCGCCGTCCCCGTCCCCGCCCCCGCGCCCGTCACCGACCCCGCCGCTGCTCTGCGGAGCACGCCCTGCGTACTCGCCCCCACGTGACCTACCCGCCGGCCGCGCTGCTTGTCACAGGCGCCAGCGGACGCTCCCGCGCGCCCGGGCCGCGCCCCGACGCCGCCCGCGCCCGCGCCCACGCCCACGCGTCTGTCTGCGCGGAGAGGGTGAGGTCATCGACTGCCGCCGCGCGCCGCCGAGGGTGGAGCAGCGCGCCAGCGAGTGCTGTGACACTGCGCAGAACCCTGCTGAGGGATTTCGCTCGTGGATTCTCTACTTCGGAGGGTACTGGATAGTCGTGCTTAGGGAAATCCCTACGGATCTAACTGAGCTACAGGCGTGTAGATTCATCAGACAATTTTGAAAGGCAGACCGCTTCACAAGAACAACATCCTTCTTCTTTCCTTCTCGAAACCTGGAAGGTAAAAGTGCCTCGATACTTCGACTTACGGCATCTGATGAATGCTACTTACAGGAAATACTCGTTAATTGGTTTGTTGATCTTCTGACAGTGACTTATAGGAGCATGTAATGAACTGTTAAAAACGAATGTGAAATAACCTGGATCCATTTATCAACCTTATTCATCGTGTGGTATCGCACAGAACAGGACCGGGACAGCCCCCAGTGCGGCGTGAGAAATTGGCAGGCCGCCGTCCTGCCCGTCGTGTGAGCCTCCCCGCGCGCGTTTTACTGCGGCGGCGCCGGCGGCGACGGCCTCCGCCCGCTACCGCCACCGTCACCGCCTTCGCGGTCGCCGCCGCCGCCGCTTCGGGTGCGTCCGCCGTTTTTCGTGCGTTCGTTGACCGGCGACCACGTGACCGCGAACGTCGCGTCGCACAGCTCAGCGCCGCGCAACCGCCGCCGCCCGCAGCGGTGCGAAAGGCGACGCGGATTTGTCGCCGCGGCTGTAGGTTGGCGCTCGCGCGTCGGCTGAGTAAGGGAAACGGACGGACGCGACGGATCATTCCAGGAGGTGCACGGAGAGAGTGGTTGACTGATCTCGGATGTGAGTAACCTCTTGCGGTTGGGCGGATTTGGCATCTGCCTATCATGTATGTTGTGGGAATTCTGACAGGTCATTAGTGACAAATATTAGCTTATAATAAGCTTTTTAGTAACCATGGTAATCGTCTGTATTAATAAGAGTTTTAAAACATTCAGGGTGACTAGTCAATATAGACGCAAGTTATTCAATAACAGCGAGCAAGTACTTAATCTTATTGTCTCTCTTCAAATAGGTTTAGGAACTGAACGGAAAATTAGACTTTCTAAAAATAATGTCAGATCATCTTAGTGTACAACTTATTCATGTTATTTATTACATCAAGAAGAAGTTATAAGAATTCTCGGTTGTTAGTAAATAAAGCAATATGCTGTTTCATAATTGTATTCCATGCCGATAAACTTCATCCTTTTTTGCTTCGAGATATGTCTTTTTTTATTTATCAAGTGATTCCGTTTGATCTCACGCTCCTTATTTTAAATCAGTTGCTGAACGTAATTTTTTAACGTTACCCTTTCCTCAATGGTCTCGCCGCAACGAAGAATCTGGAGTCGTACGTGCGGTTAAACGTTTCGAGAATACATTTGTTTCGGGCACTGACGCAATGTGCAAATACTGTCGGCAGCCAGCGGAGCGTCCATCCGTTAGAAGAGCTTTTCTAGTCTAATTTTCATTGCGAATGCTCCGGGCGAGAACGGCAACTGATAGCGCGCGCGTCCCGCTCGGAATTTCTCGAAGCTACTGCTATGCTGAAAACGTCGACCCGTGCCGGCTGCCTTGCCAGCTGGCCGACAACCCGGCGCTCTCCACTCGCCGACACGCATGCGCAGACCGCGGGCGGATAATGACATCACTTCCAGAGGAACTGCGGTCGAAACGATCAGCTGATGTTGGCACCGTGGCTCAGTCGGAAAACTCGTTCTAATCGCCCTAAATCATACAGATCTGGAATATTTGATTGGCTGATAAAATGGGGTCAGTGGCGACTTACCTGCGAATTTTGTGTCGTTGCTACTCGGCGATATTTTAATTGAAAGTACAAAGAATTATGATGTGGTTCCTTTTGATAATGCATATCTGTTTCGGTCACATTAACTCCCGGATGTATTGTGATAGAAAATAATGATGTGTTTTCGGAGACATCGGGAACATAAATGATTTTGAATTTTATTGACTTGACAGCAACATTCAGATAGGGAATTATCTTACGCAAACATTTCCTTTATAATTGATTTAGCTTCAGTGAGTTTGCCTTTATAATTGATTTAGCTTCAGTGAGAAAATATTCCGCGTTACCGCAGTTTCGCTAAAAGCAATGCGTGCACGGGGCGTGCAAAAGCACCACAATGATCTTTCCGAGCGCGTTTCCACTCGATATTTTTAACTCGGAGCGTCTCAGCAGCGCCGTCGCAGCAGCGCACGTGAAAACGCGTGATCAGCGGCGCGAGCGGGCGTGTGACGTCACCCGCGCCGCCGCCGCCACCGCCGCCGCCGAGCCCACGCGCGCGGGCGGGCGGGCGGGAAGGCAGGCAGGTTTCCGTCGCTCGCGTCGTCGCGTCGCCCCGGTCGCTTCCCTTCGCGCGCGGCCGCGTGCCGACGACGACGCCCGCCGCAGCGCGCGTGCGCCCGGCCACACGACCGTCCCGAAAACATCGGCCCCCGCGCCTGGCCCGCTTGGGTGCGCGGGCGGCAAGCTGACGTGGAGCGGGTGGCCGGCCTGGCACAGGGAATATTTTTACAAACTCAGCAAATGCATGTTTGGATATTTGGTCTAATTATATGTTCCCCTTTTCTCTTGTAAAAAGAAAAATGTTTTTGTGTGTAGCTCACGTGTCCTTTCGAAGGTGAACTTTGTAACAGCCTCGTGCCTAGAATGGGTTTGCTTTCCGATACGACGAAACATTCTCCTGAAATTATTCCATATTACAGTAGATAATGCATATTGGAAAGTAGCTAAATTTCATAAAGTATGTCAACGAAATTAAGTTTAAATGGATATATTTGGTTTAGAAATAGTTAACTTTGCAATCGACTTTTTAATGTTTTTTTACTCGAAGTACTGTTCATAATATAATAATAATAATAATAATAATAATAATAATAATAAATATTATTATTATTATTATTATTATTATTATTATTATTATTATTATTATTATTATTATTATTATTATTATTATTATTATTTCTTTCGCAAGTGCCATAAACGCTGTTACAGATAATTGTATTCATTACACCCGCTTGCCTTCCCCCTTCCCCCTCCCCCGCGAGGAAATGAACATCGCCACTCCGCAGGCTTTTCTCGCCACGTAATTGATATCATGCGTGGGGTTGCGTGAACCTACGAAAACTGCGGACCGAATGAGTAGGCATGAATTCGCACGGAGGGAGCGGGATCCCGCAGCGCGCGCAAGGCGTCGCACTTGCGTGCAAGCGCTCTCTCCCTCCCTCCCCCCTTCCCGCCGCGCCCGCACTACAGCACGCGCGTGCTGTCAGCAATATCCGCTGCTGCCCGCCCGCCCGCCCGCCCGCCCGCCCGCCCGCCCGCCCGCCCGCCGGAATTCTGCCCGCGTCCTAAGGCGTTTCGCAAAGCGCGCGCCCGATTTCTTCAGGCGCCGCGGTGCGCGTGGAGGGTGGCGGCGGCGGTTGTGGCCGCAGGGGATCGCTGGCCACATACGAACGCGCTCCTTTCGCAACGCCCGCCTGCGACCGCGCCGGCATTCTAAGGCGGGCTGTCCACGATCGCCTACCTGCCTGCTGTCTGCCTCTCGGGTTGGACGTGACGTTATAAGAGTTTTGAAGCACTCGGGGATGGGTAAATTGAAATAGAAAAAAAGGAAGGATAAATTACTGAGTAACTTTTTTATCGTAAAATAATCAATTGGACGAATATCCTATAAACCCTTTTCGTATGTTAAAAGTATTTTTCTGGACAGTTGTGCTCTTGTCTGTCCGAAGTCCGCGTACGTTTTAGGTCTTGCTAGCGTACCGACTGGCATGCGTGTGTGAAGTATTGAGGTGCATTTCGCACTGAAGCAGCCTCACCAGGCATTCGAGGTCTTCGAAACGCTGGCAACATTGCTTAAGGTGCGACGTCATCCAGTCATGCAGACTTACTCTGTACTCTTAATTTTCTCTTTGTCGGTTGAGTACATTGCACATTTTCTCGCATGCGAGGTCGAGAGAGATGAGATCGTTCTTCACAAGAACAGAGAATTTACGAGTGCGGGTTAGCCTTATGAAAACAGTTTTACTAGAACATTGTGAATTTTATTAAACATTCTCTCTACTTGACTAGAGAAAAAAAATGCAGCTAAAAAGCGAAATAAATGAAAGGAGTTTATACGAGTTTATATTGCCTTATATTTCATCCATTTTAATGAATATTCCATTTGATAAGAAGTGGTTGCTTATTTATGAGGATTTCAACAAAGAAATTAAATAAAGACGTGTTGATATTTTTCAACTATTTGATTTTAAAGCCACATTTCAAGTAAATGATATTGTTCTAATTAAAGTTCGTCAAAATTATACATCTTTAAACATAAGGAGAATATGTTTATTTCTGAAGAATGTCCTCCATGAAAAGTGTCTGTCGGAAGTAAAACGATGTCATCAAAGTGCGATGATGCGCTGTGAACTCGTAATAGCGATGCATCCGCCCGCGCCGCACCCATCGCGTTTCCACGTCTCACTTTCCTGGTTCTCTGCCGCCCGATAAGCGCGCATAGGCCCAGATACGGCGCTGGCGTCTGTGCCGCGCAGCAGGCACGCGTGTTGCGACCGGTAAACACAGCCGGCGGTGGCTCCGTTGCTGCTCCATGGCGGGAGGCGGCGACGGGGTGGAGAGTTCACACTGAAAAGTTGGTAACGCCTGGAAAACGTTTTGAAAAATAAATGCGTGAGGGTGGTGCAGTAACAGTTGGACAGAGCGGGAAGTTCTCAATTTGGATAATTCTCGTCAATGTAGAGAGATGCGGAAGGTTCAAGTGCACACAGAGGAGTGGGAGCTGAACTAATTGACTGTTCAGAAACGAGGGGCACTTTTGCAAAGACGCATGTGTAATATGGGATTCACGAAATATAGAGACTTTTGTAATCGTCGAAACGGAATAGTCATCGGAATAGTTTCACATTGCGTGGCATAGAATAACCCATAAACTTCGCATTCGCGAGTTGGAGACAAAGCTGGAACAGGAACACTCGCCTCTTCCGACGTATCCCACGACTGCTTGTCTATTAATTAATTTATTTATTTATTTTATGTCAAAAAAAACAGTTAAAACTGCGTATGACGTGCTATGGGGAAAAGTGAATTGTGTGCACATTTTCAAAATTCTGTGATCCCTACACTAAGTCATATACTACTTAAATTTTGAATTTTTGAAAGGGAGAAAAAAAACAACTCCCATGTAATAAAATCTATTTTCAAGGATAAACAAGCATTGAATTTTGAAAGAAAGAAAAAAAAAAAACTCCCACGTAATAAAATCTATTTTCAAAGATAAGCAATAAATTTTGCCTCTTATTACTTCCTGCCGCGACAACATGGAATCGATAATTTGAATAATTGTATTTCCCACTGAATTCTAGAAGACGTGCACAGAAAATGAAGTTACATGTCCATCTGGAGGAAGGTACCCTGGTGTGACGATGCAACAAACAATGGGGGTAGCGCAGCGTCGTAAGAGAGGGATGGATGGGCAGCTTGACGTGTGACGGGCCGGGTGTGCGGCGCGCCTGCGGCGCGGCTCAAAATTTCGGGGGCTGACGCAAGCCTGCGTGTCTGCGTTCGCCGCCTCCCTCGCCGCCCGCGCCGGGGGCGACGTATCTAGTTCAGGAATTCGTTCCCCGTCCATTGTGATCGTCACGAGGAGCTTGCAGTTCACCCCCGGTGAAATATAGGTCGGCTTGTAACCGGTTCGCCACGGAATTAGGTGGTGTTTGGGCGGGCTTCACAATTACCACGTCGCAACTGCTGACATTGTTTAAGACTGTGTAAGAGCAACATATAAGCGCCATATATACAAGGTCACATAAGAATTTCATTTCGTAACTATACAAGTACTTGAGCAGTTGCTGTAGACTTTCGTCGGGAAGAATAATGAAATGTTGCGTGATCGCAAAGTCTTCATCCATATCGATTGAATTGTGTATTAAGGATTCATTTTTCCTTTCCTCGGTTTTATTTAATTTCCTTAGATTGGTACCTACAGCGTAAGTCCAATGATTAAACTGACCGACGATCACATAATGTTTGGTGCGTTTTTGCAGGTTATTCAAGGCATTTCGTGTATATCGAGAGAAAAGCTTGCCTATTTCGCTTCGCTGAGGGGGAGCAGGGGGCCGCAGTCACATATCCCCTGAATATTTCGAAAGGAAACCCGTAGCCGTACGCAATAAAACATTTTATTTTCGGAAATATCAATTCCTATTTGTTTTTAGTATCTGGGAAAGTGGTAAAGGGCACTTGGGGAAGAAGCCCTCCAAACCATCTAGCAACTCTAAATAATTCAACATAAAACCAATTGTATGTAGTAATTATATTATTAAAATTATAATTTCATTCTCTTTGAAGTGTGTTTTATTTCCTAAAAATGTCTTACGAGGAAAAAAAGTTCAGTGGAAAATGGGGCCCAGAAATGTAGTTCCCCTCTCTCTTGTTTTAGTCTCAGCAACCCTATGAGCTTACCATAAATTCGACGATCCGTTAATTCGTGGCCATCCGCATTCTGACCTCCGGGCCGATCGGTAATTCTCGATTTGCCCTCATTCTTCCCCGGTGAAGTAAGCCAGCGCCGCCGCTTCGCTTCCCCTGCGGCCGCAGCAACGTTCGCGGCGGGTGCGGTGCTGCCAGCCAGCGCCCCCCACCCCCTTCGCCGCCGCGCCGCGCCGCTCTGCCCGCAGGAAGCGGCGCTCGTAAAGGTGTCGGCGAATGGAGCGGGCTTCGCCGGCCGCGTTGCTGGCGGGCAGGCGGATTCGGCCGCGGGCGGGCACCCGCTGTGACCACTTCCCAAAACCCTTGCGGCCAGCCCTCGCCCAGAGTGCCCGGCGGAACGGTGTAAAACGCTGCCTCTGAAGGATCATATAAAAGAAATCACGTGTATTTGAGAATAAATGAAGAGCTAGGAGCAATAAGAAGATATGCCACACACCAGCAAGCTTCCCGCTATTGTAAATTTTAGTAACAGACTTTTGTGAAAGTGTGACTCCTTGTTATTATAACTACTGTATGTGTCTTGTTCATATTTATGAAGTGTTTAGGATACTGACAAGATTTCACGCTGTCGCCAAAATCGAGATATTGACATTTGCGAAGAGCGGGAGGCTTGCTGATGTTGCTAATCTTGTTTTTCCCCAAGCCCTTGAAGTGCGTGAAACATGCAACTGAAAAAATCGGGGATGTGAATTCATTTTTCTGTTTGGACCAGAAGCTCGAAACTCACTCATGTATATTACTTTGTAACCATATTTATTTTGTCATATGCTGCTATTCTTGATCACCCAATGGTATTGTTTCAGATGCTTAGAAAAGTTCAGTTTAGTACAAAAGGCATTATCGGAATGAAGTTGGTTGTATATGTTATTTTGAAAATTCGTATCATCACGATGTAATGTGTAATACAATCGCGGTTTCTCATGCGTGGGAGTTTCGGCGGTTCCTTTCCTCCACTACGCTATGTCTAACGGGAAGAGCGCTGTAGCTACCGCGTGCGATGTTGCTCCACACCGCGCGTCCTGCCGATTGCACCACCGCAGTGGTACGTACCATTCGTGGACGCGGCGCGACGCCTCCTCTGATCGCGACCAGACCCGGCGTCCCCGCCGGCGCCGTTTTCGGATCGTCTGATGCGTCCGCTCATTAGCTCGGCATTTCCTGCACGTGAGGGCGTGCGCCGCACGCGTCGCGGCCTTGCTGTGGGCGGGGCACTCCCCGCGGCCGGCGCAGTGCTCTCACAAACAGTAATTAGCCATCAGGAGGGAAAGCTAAATCCGTTGGGGGAAAAACAGCGAAATTAGGAGGGTATTGAAGTAATTGATTTATAAGTATGCCAATCGTAAGTTTCGGCGAAAGTTCGACTAATCCATTGAATTATCATCTCTATAAATGCTAAGGAAAAAGGGTAGTTTATAAGAAACCAATGACACAATCCCAAGCCGTTGTTACTGCTGTAAAGGGAATTACCCTCAAGTCTTGCCCAACAGAATGGAGACGAAAAATTTAGTTAGCAGATTGTGGCTTGGGGAAAAAGAAGGCGTGCATGCAAACCGCAAAACAGTTTACGCCTAAACAATGATAGATACAATGATGACAAGGATAGATATTCCAGACAGAAAACGATTTATAACCATTATTTAATGGAAGTAACTGTCAACAACCAAGTTGTATGTCGTCGCAACTCTTTCTTTGGATAGTGTGCTTCAATTAAATATTATTTTGCGAAATTAAGTACACTTGAATGTTAACATACGCCTTAACAACTGTAAGATTACTGTCAGATAATTAAGAAATTACGTAAAGACAAATTTTTAAATAAAACTCACATTTCTAAGTATTTAATGTATCTAGGAATACGAATGAAATGCAAGTATATCGGAATTACTGGCAAGTGTATAAAGCCTAAGCGAGCACTGCGCGCCATTGCAGGTAGCGCGCGCGGGAGTCGACGCTCGTGACGGGCAAGAAAGCCAGCGAGCAGCTGGATCGCGTCCCCTCTACGCCGCTAATTGGACGAGGAACCTAGGGCAGTATTGCCAACCGGAGGTCCGCGACTTGCGTAAATTGCGGTACGCGCATCGTAGTAACGAGTGCGCGCGTTTTTCCTGCAGCGGGGCTTCATCGCGGCAATGGCGCCTCGGTTGGGATTACCTTGTGCGTGGTGGACGCCGACGGTAGGCGTAGCTTTTTGATTGAGGATTGGAGTTGGGCCTTTTTCTTGCAGCAAGTGCTCTCAGGCATTTATTCGTACGTAGAAGAGTTACGCACATCAGCACCTGTTACAGGTTTTGCCACAGTAAGAAAGACAGTTATATTCTCATCAGATGGTACCTGATTGGGAAAACTCATAATTTGTCGACGTACCGCTTTTTTTTAGACTCGTCCTCTTGAAACACGATGTACGCCGCCACCACCGCAGTTTCATGTCCTCTCATTCGGTTGCCCCACCGGACAGGATACAAGAGTTGAAGAGAAATTATAACTATTGGCGCAAGTTTGGAAAATTTCGAGTATATTAATATTTGTTTGGGGTAGATTGGTTGCTCGCAGCACAAGCAATACCGCGCAGTTCGAACTCACGTGACAACCGGATAAAAAAATTACGGAGTGGGCTGCGCAAAGAAATAAAGCTTCTCTTTGTACTCTTTGAGATTCAGCCTCCAGCGAATCGCAGGCACACCTGGCCGAGGATTCGGCAGAGGGCGCCGCGTTGGTCCAGGCCGCAGCGTTTGAGCGGCTTCCCGGGACTTTCTCGCGCCCTCGAGGGATCCGCGCGGCGCGACGCGACACGATGCGCTCGCTGTCTGTCCGCGCGAGGATAATCCGCAACGCGCCGTCCTCGCCGTCCTCGCTGCCGGGCGACGTTCCGTGCGCAGATTCCGCCCCTCAAAGGACGGCCTCGTCGGACGCCGGGCGACGGCGGCGAGGCCCTGCGGCTCCGGTTTTTTTCTTTCACGGTCGCCGAATTAGTTTATTGCGTACAAGGAATGCTCATTGTGCTCTTCCTTCCTTTGTTATACGAACGCACTGCGTATGTTCTGGAAGCGGGTTTATGATCGCTCCGTTCTGCTTCCCTTGGCAGCTTCATACTAAATACATAATTCATAATTTACATTGCGTGTTATTCCGTGTGCGGTATTGATAAGTTGTAATAGTTTTGAGATATTAACTCCGGATGATTTATCAACTATGAAAGCTAATCAAATGTCGGCCCATGAAATAAAAAATGGGGCTTGAATTTTGTTTTTGACAGCTAGACATGTCCGATGAAATATGATACTAGTGGTGCTAAAACAGCACGTACTTTCTCGCCCGTATTATCACGCAAAAGTACGCGAAAAGTATTCACATTTTCGGAAAACTGTACTTGACCTTATTTCAAAAACTATTTTTAAAGAAAAGATTCCATTAAGGGAAAATCTCTTATCTTCAATATTTTAGTTGAAGGAAGACTCCGAAAAAAATTTCAAATTTTGCAATTTTCGAAAAATCTGGGTTTTTCAATGAGCATGAGACCTACACCATTCTCTTAAAGGGCTTTCTACTATCCAACAGTAAAATTTAAGAAAAAACAATGGTGCCATTTTTTAAATTTTGAAAATATCCCAGGTACCCTGTCCCCCAAATTAAAATTTGTAAGTAATGTAAAGTACCTCCCAATCTGAAAACATCAGTTTCAATTCCAAAGTGCCGCGACATCAGCCAGATCGATTGGAGAAAATCGTCTGTAACGCTAGCGGCTAAACTGTTCATCCGGACGGACATTGTGCTGTCATTCGAGTTTTCGGTAGCAAGGACCCACGCAGAGAAAAGCGAGAGAGGAGAGTGATGTGCTTCCAGGAAGCGCTGGCACTGATGAGAGATTTAGACGGACAGGGATATTGCGCGGGCCCCTGGGTCTTGCCGAGCCGTTTAGCAACAGAATTCCGAGTGTGTGTGTGTGTTTTCCCGTGTATAGTCAGAGCAGGTTTAGTGCTCGAATTGTATCTTTCTAAGAAGCGCCTTGCGTTCACGGAGTGTTTTCCTAATGGCATTCACCTCCATAAAGCCGGACTACGAACGCACCATGAGCCAAGTTCACCACCACCACATTTATAAGAAGGATCCAAAAACCCACTTCAATGAGTCGCAAAACGAGGTGCCGTTTCATGAGAATGACGTTTAAAAGGCGTAAATTTGCTGTATGAATTGATCCTTTCGTGTGTTTAATTGTTTTGGGGTCAATTCATTTTTTTTATCATTCCAAGCTTTTTACATCATCCCGGTGAAACCCAGCTATTCGTGACTTAATGTAACATTTTTCTCAATGAATATAGCGTGTTCATACAAACAAAAAATATTGTAAAACTATTTAAAGAGTAAATGGTGACGAGTATTTAGGATTGCTAGATGTACTTGTGCATGTATGCTTATTACAAATATTTCTGTTTGTTTTACAAAAATAAAACGCGACATATGCTTTCTGGAGGTGAAATCGGAGCGAATAAGAAAAATATTCTCTTTTGTGAATTGCTAGGAAAGACGTTGCGGTCTCCGAACAACGGCTGATTTTTATTGATATTTATTAAAAATTGTGGAACAACAGATAACCGTATTGTGACATTAGCGGAGTGTTACCGGGAAATTGCATTCTTGTCAACGAAGTTCCTGCGTCATGCACATTAGGCAGGGTAGTCAGGGTACCGCTATCTTTATTGCCTGTTTAAAGTCCCTCATTACGATGGTACTGTCGTTTCGATTGAATCTCTCTAGCACGGCTTGTATGATGTTTGCAGTTTCGCCTAGAGATTGTGTGGAATTCTTGAGATTTTATGGCGATGTTCTCAATGGTAATGTTGCTGATGATCGTCACACAATAAATTGTCGTAAAACGGTCACAGTATTCTCCAGCGTGACGGCGAAGAGAAATTGCAGGTATTGTCTTTGTTATCTCAAATGACTGGACGATTTCATTCGTCACTGATTGAACTTGCTTTGCTGCTAATGCAGAAGTCGCTAACAGGATTCTTTATGAACCAACAGGAAGTACACTGCGACTCTCTCTCTCGTGGAAGACTATTTTGTACAAGGGACTTAATGACAATATATTAATTTTCTCATTGATAATATGGAAAGTAAAATTGAAACTACGCACTTCTCTTTTGTATAGGAATATACGTTCACACACCGAGAGAACCTATATCTTATTGTTCAGAATTCTGTTTACTATATATATTCCTGTGCGACGTATTGGTTTTTAGAAACACATTGCACGTAATGCTTTTGCAACTAGTAGAAGTATATGTTCATTGTAATGAGTAGATGTACAAATATTTACATTGAATTCGGTAGTGTTTAAATCACGAAATAACATATTTGTTCTAGATTCAGAAAATTGCTTTTCGTATAACTAAATTAGGACGAAATGGCAAACATTTTAGTGTTGAGAGAAGCGTGAAAAGCGAACCATTTCACAGTTGACTGCCTAGGAAAGGAATCCAGTGTGCGCTCATGGGCCGGAGCCTCTCTCTCTCGTCCCACCTCCTCCCTCCCGAGCTATTAGTCGGCATCTTGTGTGGCGACCCGCAGCCACCACCAGCACGGCGGCCGTGGAGCACCCTCCCCTCCCACGCCTCCCCTCCCCCTCCCCGCCGGCGCTGCTCATGCGCGGCGCCCATCACAGGCAGCGCCCCCTAATTAGCGCGGCGCATCGATCGACGCGGGCCGAGCGGCGCGGGCGGAGGCGTGTGGGCGCCAGGCGGGGCTCGAACCCGCACCGCGCCGGGAGGAGACCTTGCTGCCGCCCGCGCGCCTTTGACACGTCCGCGCCGTTATCGCCGAGGCGTTATTAATTAACTGCCGCCGCCGCCGGCTGCTGTCGCGCTCTGCCTCCTCGTGCCGTGCGCCTCCTCTTACTCTTTGTGTTTGTCCTTTTCGTTGCTAGTGCCGAGTTTTTTTTTCTTCATCTGACTATTTTCTATATAAATTGCGTCAACGTTTCTGAGATGTTTCCATGCAACAACGCAGCTCGGTGTCATTATTTATTCTTGATTCGGCTTCGATTTTCGATGTGGAGTCGACAACCTCTTCGAATCGTTCCTTAATTTACTTTTTTCACAAAACTATTGCTCACTTCCTATTCTTCCACTGACTCGCTTTTCATAGTCCCTCGCTGCATAGTTTTTTGTATTTTCGTTGAATTCCCTGGAATATGAAGTTTATAGTTTGAGAATACAATATTGATAGAAACTCTTTTGACCATGCGCCCAGTTGGGCTTCGCATTATTACGATATAATTTCAAACTACGTACGTTGATTAATTAAGTGCATGTGAAGACTAGGAGAAATAAAGATTTGAAAGTGGAGTTAACTTCGGGCGAATCTTGGCCCTGTGCTGTTCTCCCGGATATCGACTTTGCACTGTTGCCGTCGGCAGCCGTTCGCGCTGTTCGCCTTGCCCCCGCGCGTACGTTCGTTCCGACACGTCGCCCTCCCGCTGCGACACTGGCAGGTAAACAGCGTCACTCGTAACTCCGCGTTTGACGGCCCCGAAAATCGTAAAGTTAGTGGCCCGCGACGACGTTACGACCGATCGGAAGGGCGGCGCGCCGCGCCGTCGGTTGCCATGGCGACGGTGAAAGGGTTGCTCGACCGTTGTTCATACGAGGGCTTTATTGGAGAGGCGAACGTTTAGCGCGAGAAGTGCGCAGTACTGCATGTCGATTTCGGTTTAGCGATTAAGCATCCAATGTTTGTCCTGGGTGAGAGGACTGTTGGTGATTACCGTAAAACGAGTGAAACTGGTGTTTCGCCTCGCGTGAATCTTCTCTACTATATGTAGAAATAAATATGAATGTATTCGTGTGAAACTCATTGTTCACGGTCCGCGGGGTTAGTTGAAGTTGTTACAATTTCCTGGACTCATATTGTGGAATATAATTCCAATATCATTAGGGAATAGCGATACTGGTAATTGAAGTCAGAAAGGAAGCGTTTTTTTTGTTTATATAGACACAGAAAATAAGCGGTTTTTATTGTTTATATCGACTTTTGATTTCCATCCTTTTTCTGGTGTTTTTTGATCTGTTCTACGAATGTACGCGGGAGAGATTGAGTCAGGATTCAACAATTTTTGTTTTTTCAATATGTTATCTAACTTCGTTCTGTAATTCAAGTCACTAAACGTTTCCAGAGCTTGAGGGGGAAAACATGTTCATCAAACATCGGTATATCCAGCCCCGCAAAGAAAGAAGTCAACTCGCAAAGCCAGATCAACCACTAGCTTAACTCGGCACCGCGCGCACTGTGCTGGTGTGTACACAGCCCCCTCCTCCTCACCGCCTCACCCTTTCCCCTTTCCTTCGCGCATGAGGTGGCGGGTCGCAGTTGTTGGGAGTCGGCGAGAAGCGACGGCAGCGGCGGCACCTTTGTTCGACGCGCGAACACTCGTGAATAAGGCAGGCGCCCGCGCTCCAGAGGGCGACGCTGCAAGGGCGAGATCTTGCAGCGCTCCTCGGTGCACCGCGCCGCGAAATCTACTTACATGCGAACTTGAATTGCTTAAACGGTTGAGGCGTTGGGGCGTGACTTCGGAGAGGGTGCGTACTTAGAGATGATAATGGCAGAGGTGACGGAAGATGCGACATTGTGTGATATTCAAAGCGGTAGTGAGGAGGAAACTTTCACAATAGTTAAAGTGTAACTTACAATCGACAGTCTATCCAATTCGGATGTTACACAGATGCACGTTTGGGTGTCGTTAAAGATCTCACTGGTGCACAAGGATTCGAATGGTTTCATCTACATGTATTTCAGAATTTTACCGTCCGTCACTTTTTTTTTTTATAAAACCCATTGAAACCGAGTTTATACTTGGTGGTAATACGTGTTCGGTGATGATTCAAGCAATTTATTTAGTATACACCTATAATATAGATATAGAAGCTAAATGTCTTTGTAACATAAATAACTGAAAATCGGTGTGATCATGCTATATCCTTAATATATTATTTACTGAGTAGAACACAACAATAAATGCACTTCCTGATAGCTTTATTAAAATAGCAGTAAGAATATTATAACATCTAAACGTTTTGATTCATTAGGAATACCATGACAGATATTGAAGTGCAGCGAAGTGCACTGTAATGATGTGGAGATGGGAATGTGGCTAAGACGTCCGCGGAGCGCGTTACCCAACTCTTGTGTTGCGAGTGACCGGACGCGTCCGCGGGCAGCGATCAGATCCGCAGCGCGGAGGAGCGCGTCCCGGAGGCGGGGGCCGGAGAGAGAGCGTCGCGTCGCAGCCCCCTTCGTGTTTACGAGCGAGCGCCCGCGCCATAAACACGCGCCCGTTCGTCGGCTCTCCCGCTCCGTTTCGCCCCGCCCGCGCGCGAACGCCCGTTTTTCACCCCCCGCTTTGTCAGCCCCTGTCCGCCCGCCAGCCCGCGCGCCTTCCGCCAGTTGCCCGCAGCCAGGGCGAGCGAGGGTGCTCCCTGCAGTCCCCGCCCCCGCTCGCCCGTCCCCGCATCCGCTCTCGCTCCCCCGCCCCGCTACCGTCCGCACCAGCTCCCGCCCGCCCTCCCGCTCCCGCTCCGGCTCGCCCCCGCTCGCCTCCGCCCCCGCTCGCTCCTGCCCCTCGCCCACAGCCAGGGCGAGCGAGGGCGCCCGCGCCCGCCCGCCGGGCCTGCCGCTCCGCTGCCTCGGCGTACCGCCGCTGCCGGGGACGCGTAAATAACGGCCCGTGCGCGCGCTCACAGCCCCTGCCTTGCTTATTCGGCGTCCGCCATAAATGTCGGGTCTTCAGCCATGGACAGTGCGAGGTGTTTAATAGTCACTTAACTCTATTGAGGAACAACAATGGGTGGATGCAAGAGGGACTTGTGGGCAATATGTGGTGGAATAAAATCGAAATAATGGTGATGGTGAAGTTACGTAGTGTTCTTAACTTGTCTCGGCAGTTCGACGTGAAAAATGTCGTACAATGGTGGTCGATTTGTGGAAACAAGAAGCCAAGAAGATACTTCTCTACGACGCATTCCGGGATTTCGACAAGCGATGCGGTTTGTTTCGTTGTTTGTTAGGAAACCCCGAACTTGAACTTCGTTCACGGTGAGAAACGTAGAAGCTTGAAACTTGGTTTCCGGCAGAGTCGTGCTCTCTGACGGTGAGGCACAGCGCCCTGCTCCTGCACACGGTGAACGCAGCCGCAGAATAAACAGTCGCCACCTCTCTGGAGGGAACGTCGTCGACATGGGCGACTGCAAGCGGCGTTCGCTTCCCCCACCCCGCCTCCTCCTCCTTCCTACTCTTTCCCTTCGTGCTCCTTGTTTTCCTTCCTTCTCACCAACGCTCCTTATCGTCACGTCCTGCTAGGGGCTGCCCGACCACTGTCGCCGGCATTTGCATACTACTTATGCACTGTTACGCTCTCGGGGGAGAGGTGGTGTGTATAAACGCCGGGCGTTTAGCCTAGTTTCCTATAAGGAAACGTCTCTACCGTCGATGAATCGACGGCGACGCCGAAAACTTGCCAAGTGAAATCCCGGGCGTGGGTGCACTTGTAGACGGGGCGGACTGTGTTTTGTTTTTGAGGTAGGGCGTGCACCCGCGCGCTGGCGGGGAAGCGGCGGCGCGCGACGCGTGTAATTTGTTTGGGCTCG
Organism: Teleogryllus occipitalis; assembly: GCA_011170035.1. NCBI lineage: Eukaryota > Metazoa > Arthropoda > Insecta > Orthoptera > Gryllidae > Teleogryllus > Teleogryllus occipitalis. The sequence continues at coordinate 429,325 of BLKR01000371.1, forward strand.
CGGCAGCTAAGCGCGTTTAATATCGGGGTGGCGCTCATAAATCACGATTCGTTCCTGGAACCCGGTCAGCGTTGCCGGCGAATCCGCCCGACCGTGCAATTTGCCGGCCGTCCCCCGCTCCCCCGGCCCTGGCCCGCGCTGAATCACCGGCTGCTGCCGTGGAATGTCGGTGGTGGAGGCGGGGCCCGGCGGGGCGGGGGTGGGGGTGTCCGCGGCGCGAAGGCCGCTCGTCTTGGAAGGTTGGTGCGGCCCCCATAACAAACAGCCGCTGGGCCCCTGCGGTTGCGGTCCGGGGACGCCCTCGCTCCTCTGGGCTGCCCCCCCCCCCCCTTCCGTGTTCTGCGACGGCACACATTGAGAGAAATATGGAGGGCGCTAGGGATGGGTAATGGGACCCTTCATCTTCGTAGTTCGCGGTTTTCTGAATGTCCGTTCGTGCTGTGGCGTTTTTTGTCTTTTCTATATATTCTTGAGAATCATTAAATCACAGTGAATGGAACTGATTACCATTTTCGACATTTTTGTTCAATTGTAAGGAATGTGATGTATCACGTTTATAGACAGAGCATTGTTTGCAGAAATATACATTCTCGTGTGATCTGTTTTCGTAAATTGCTAAATTTGTTGTGAAAGAATATGTCAATTTAGCTTCAAATCTCATTGGCCCTAATTCGAGCTAATGTGCCTAATTACTATTATATACCTGGTATGCGGTGTTATCGAGGAATGCCGGTTTTGCCCAGTGTTTCGCAAACTTCCTAAGTGCGGCGGTGGCTGTGGTACTCGTTCTTATGTAAAAAAAATAGTTTATTTAAGTCTCATTCTTCCCCATAGCTCCCTCTTCAAATAACTTGAATTCCCCTATTCGAAGCTGAAGGGGTCTCTGCTGTTCTCGATATAAATTTACTACAACACAAATGCGAGTGATGATTTCTGATATTTTTTCATTCTCTTCTTTCTTGGTCATGGAACTTACGAGAATGTGCTTTAGGAAGCAGCTCTGCTTCTCAATCCTAGTCACACTCGTGGGCGGCTAGTTATCTGCGTTTCCGGGAAAAGAGTCATGGTAGGGTCTTCCGGATGTCGCGTGATAGCATGTAGTCGCACTTTGCATATTAAAATTCATGTGATAGTCTTGTTATGGTTCTGTGAATGTTCAAAGTAACCGACTCGATATCTACCAGGTTTATTGTTTCCGAAAATCGTGTGAATATTTTGTTTTACTTTTCTCGTATAGCTTTTTCCTCGAAAGAAAAACGAACTTTGGTATTTTGCGGACCGTGAATGTTGTGCAGTAAGCACCTCGATTTTATGTATGCATGTACATGTCGCACTTCATGTTGGTAACAACTAACATGTTCACGACTGCGTGCATTCATATATTGCATTGTATTCTTGTGTGTATGTATATTTTATTGTATTTCCCAAATTCTGATTGTATTGCCGCCTGGAGCATGTAGAAGAGAAATCTACCATGCCAGTTTCATCAAGGGCATTGTACTGCTTGTATGTGAACGTGGATGTAGGCACCATAATACTAGAAATCCACCTCGTCACTCAAACCATAAATATGCATTAAAAATGTGTCATTAATTTGCAGGTATGTGCTAAGAATGTTTCTTCATACTTAGGCGGCTCTTCTGAGGACCATAACTAAGTAAATTTCTTTTGTTTTCGATGTATTTGCTACACATTTGTTGCACTTTCGCCGATGTTATTTTTGATTCGTGTCTCTAATAAATGGCACATTTCGATCCATTCGAGGAAATGACTGTCGACTTCGATAGAATGTTCTTTGGTTAACCGTATCAGACTCATGGCGTCGTGATGTAAGGTCTTATGCAGGCGCAAAATTGGGCAAACATTTCGTTAATGCCAGTGACGACACGTACACCGAATCTTTCCTAAGTAGTGCAAATTGGGTAAGCGTTCCTCCGTACGCAAGGTATTGGTTACGTTTGTTTGTAGCCATGGCCGGAACAAACACATTATTAACCTCCCAACGGGCATTTAGTCTTATGAGTAAAAGTAAGATTCGTGTAGGAAGATGCCATTAAAGACAGCTTGAATATTGTTAACCATGAGACATGAATCAAACTGAATGTATGTCATTTTCTGTAATTTTTTATATCAGTACACAAGTAAATGAAGTCAAAGACACGGAATTGCCTTCTCCATGCCAACCCTTGAGAGATAATGTCGATATGATGTTTTGTCGCTCAGAACAAGATGCCGCGGAGTCGGCTTCTCTCGCTCTCGGGATGTTTTGCGGGCGATGGTAACAGCGGGGTTTGGATTGGGGAAGGGGGCTGTGGCGTGTGTCGCGCTTGAAAGCGAGGTGCGGAGAGCAACGAGCGGCAACTTGAGTGGCCATCACCGTCGTTGTCACCGTGGTGGTTGTCACCGTGGTGGTTGTCACCGTCACCGTCGCCTAAGTTCGCGTGACGTGGTGTACGCTGCGACAAACGCTGATCGATCTGATTAGCTCTGCGGGTGGAGGGAGAAGGGGGGTCCGCACGAAGCACATTCCGCTGCAAAGAATTCCGACGTTTACACGAAACAACTGAGGAAATATTGTAGAAGTACATCGGAAAACATGGGAAATATTTTTTTTTCTTTTTCGAAAATAATACGTAATGGGATTCAGAGAATTTATTCTTTAATTACTGTTAGTATGCAGTTGGTATTATGTAAAATATTCTTTCACTTTGCTGCGTGTGCATTTGTGAACCTGCGGTCAGAAATTTCTGTGGATATGCTAGCTTGTTCGTTCAATATGAATCGCGTAGTTATTTCAGCCAGAGCTGTAACTGTGGTTACGGATTTAGTTATTTTGGTAGTCGTAATTTGATCGATGTTGTTTTGTTTGGCTTTTGTTGTTGTGGTGATACTATATTCCTTTTGGAGAAAACCTTTTCTCTATGCCTTTCTTCGCTCATACAACTCCGTGTAAGTTTTCGCATGTCATTTTCGCAGTAGATTTCGAGTCTATTTTTGTTGCATCTCATCTGAGTAAAGCGAGCGAGGCTAATGTGTCGAGAGGAGCTATTGTGTACGTAGCGAAAATCGTATGCAGGGCGTTTTTGTAGTAAGCGAGTGATCACCTTTGCGGCGGTTGCCGCTGCCGCGACCGCCGCCGGGGTCACGTGACGAGTGAGCGCGGCGGGGGGGAATTCCCGGCGGCGGCGAGGGGCGGTCTGTCGACGCGGTGCGCGCTCTCGGCGGGAGGGCCCGAGACGACCGAAGTCTTTCTTCTCGTCATTACCGCGAGCGAGGCGAGGAACGCGCGCGCCGCGAGGAATGGCGGCGTTGGTACTTCGCGAGAGGGCGCCGCGCTCAGAAATAGCAGCGACGGCGCCTCCGTTGCCGTCGCCGTCACTTCGGGGCTGCGCCGCCTCTAATGCGACCTCCTGTGTTGAGGGAGTGATCATTTTGGGGGCTGCCTTCTTTTCTTCGTGTCTGGGTTCCTTACTCGGCCTGCCTTTGTCGATAAGGGTGTGTTCAAAAGTGTATTTAATTTTTAGTAATTCTGTTCTCTTTTATGCGCAAGTCTCTCGACATACGCAGCCTAACAGGAACGAAAGTAGTTTTCAACTGACGGCGTCCGTTAAGAATTTAAGTCCTCCGGCCGTTAAGAACAATCGAAACAAAGCAGTTGTCGCTAAACGTGGATTACTGTTATTCCAAGAGTATGTATTTATTTCCATGAATTTTTTTTATAACACGGTGCTGCGAAGAGCATTCGACGGACACGGTCGATATCACTAATATCAGAGTGTGGTGTATTCATCGACCCTCACTTTAGTTTTCAAACTTGAACCACGCATGTTATTTGCTTTATATCGGCCTATGGCGTTAATAACTATTTGGAACGTGTACTTTATACGAACAGTTTTTGGTATAAAGTTTCTAATTTTGTGTAACGATCTCAGATTGTACTGTGTGTAGTCCTCCCTTTTTTCTTTTATCATTTCCTTCGTCTCTACTCTTCAATTCTTCCCAGCGATTGTGGACTTGTCTCATTTCTCTCTCCAAATGCGTCTCCTCTCCTCGCTCGCAAGTCCGTTCCCGAGCGTCGCCGAGTGCCTCTCCCCCTGGCGAGTGCGCGCTCCATTGCGCGCCGTAACGCAAGGCAGGGCGCGTGCGTGCCGCGGGGCGTTCCGGTGGGCGGCGGCGCCTGCCGGATATCGCGCCGGCGCGGCGCGGCGCGGCGCGGCGCGGCGCGGCGCGGCGCGGCGCGGCACGGCCACTGTCCTCCGAAATAGACGCTACTCGCTACCGAGTTTACATCCATCACCTGCTTCAAGTGGCCCGAGACGAGGCGCCGGCGCCGACCGCACAGTGGGCCCGAGAAATAAAGGGTTATGCTTATGTTCTTTCGTATTCGAATCGAACATTTCAGCTGCGAAGAAAAAACTACAAATAAGTGTGCGGAAGAAAAAAAAATTGAGTGACCGATTTTCCCATGAACTTCTTTTAGATGGTTGTGTATCCAGTACGAAAACACTGAAGTATCATTTGTAGCAACATTACCCTTTTACTAGGTTTTCAACTTACGATGAAGACAAATCGATCGATATCTTTTTTCATATCTCTTTTGATATATTTTTTAGGAGATGCAATTTTGGCTCACGTATTTATCACGTTTTTTTTATAATTGCCCTACTGTGAACGTACTAATTTCTACACATGGTAATGGCACACTTAAATCTCTTTAAAACAGTTCCAACTTTACCTGGGATCATGTAATGCAGTCTAAATCCAAGACCACCAAATTAATGCACAGTTTTCATCTGTTTTTTGTCATTGTGAATAAATCATTTCACAGATTTCTTTCAATTTTGTTTGTGTTCTTAATTGCATTTTTCAATACTGTACTGTTAAGATACAGGTTATATAGGTATAATGCAACCAGAAGAACCAATAGATTCTCTTAACCGTCGACGACCGTTATGAATTTAAACAGTTCGCTATCCTTTTCTAGTCTTCCAAAGTCGCACACAGTTTTTACTCATTTTGATTATAAATCGGTAAGAATTTAAACAAGTAATTTATATCAAAAGGTTATATGAATTCTGCTCTTCAAATAATAGGTATTTACGTCAGTGATTTTGTTTTTCTTTTCTTGCAAGGAGATGGTATTAGGAAAAGTTAAGAACGACACTTGGACTTGGTTATAAACGTCGGCTATTGCCTCCGTTTACGTGTCCGTTATTTGCTCTGCGTTGACCGAATGACGTTGACAACCACGAGGCTCTCTTTCGGCCCAGTGTGAGCCGGCGGCGGTATTTCGGGCGCGCGCCGCCTCCGCCGCCGGCGGGCGAGCTCACGGTCTCCCAACTAACGGAGGCCGGCGCCGCCGATGAATCTTTGTCCCAGTGCGTGCCTACCTGCCTGCACAGTTACCCCTCAGAATGCGACTGGTTTCCGTGCGAGCGGCCGCACGAAGCGGAGGCGTGTTCTTGTGGGAAGCTTCTCGCGACATACCTCTAGGAGGTGAAGAGGTATTTGTCTGAGTCGGGGGTGTACACCAAATAGCACTTTTCATTTTGAGAATGTTAGTGCTGGGGTAGGCATTGTGCGTGGTTGTACCATGAGAAACTAAAGTTTTTTCGCGACTACGTTTGTATAAAAAAATCTATATAAAACCATTGAATATTAAATTTAGGGTTCAGTCAAATTACACGTACGCATCAGTTTTTTTATTCAGTTTTTTTCAAGGGACCAATGTTGTGATGTCAACGACCTTCATACTTTACATATACCAATCAATAGATAAATATTTAGAGATTTAGATAAATCGTAAGCGTTTTCTAATCATTTAGCAAACTTCGCTCTATCGGACAGACGTTCAGTTTCTGCCATTTCCGAAATGTCAGGTATCTGGTCACGGTCAGCCGGTCACGTCTAATTAGTTTTTTCTGTATTCAACCAACTTCGTTCGTCGTCAAAGAATTAACCTTTTGGCACTGTGGTGCGAAAATACGGCGTCTGGCACAACGTGCACTACTCAAAAATGAGCCGTTTATTTACCAACTCTTGTTTACCCATTACGCCGTCAAACCCAATAAACTGATAGGAAGGCGTTTGTATATTTTCTCTCTTTCATGTATTATGCGTCGAGATACAAATTCCGCTTTCCGAAACGAGCTTTTTTGACGGCGTATTTCTGAACGGACGCTCCTGCGCTGCGCGCGCTCGCGAGGTTAAAAGCGTCTGTGTCGTTGGACATCATGTGACATCATCCGGCCAGTTGATTTTTCGGCATGCGGTCATCGCGGCGTGCGCGGGGCGGGCAGCCGCGGCCTCTGGGCGTGCAGTGGGCGGGCGGACGCGGCGGCGGCGGCGGTTGCCGCTGAGTGGCGTTCTCGTTAGCGGCTGCCGGCGCGCGCACGCGAGGCGACGCGTCGCCGGAGAGGCGCTCGCCCGCTTGCCAATGCGCGCGCGCCGCCGCGCAGCCTTCGACGTGCCAAACGCCCTGCGCGGAGCTGCGGATTTCTTCATATGCCGTGGGTTTTCGTTCGTTAATGAATACTTCTGGTTTCAGGTAATTGGGTTTTCTAGTCATTGCCATTAGTCGTACGTTTCTAAAGGAATGTTGATTGCCTACACACAGTCACGTGGCAGTTGGTGCTTGGGGTGAGATGTAAATTTTTCGAACCTCGATTGGAGCTTTTACCGATGTATTCCGAATTTTTCTCGGAAACTATCTATAACGTCCAACTCGATAAAATAAGAAGTGGTGACATCTCCATTGCTGCCGAAAGTAGCATAACCGACAGGAAATGTAATTAAGTATATAACGGCTAATACATTTGCATTCTTCCAATGCTGCACCGAAGAACAGAAAATTCAATATGGTTCGTTCTCGTGCAAAAAGGGATAATTGTCATAGTAAAATGCGAAAATTAAGGCTGCCGGTTAAGTAAACTGTAACACGTTTATCACCTTTACACAGTTCTGTATTAACGCGTCTGCAATTCTCCAAGTGATAATGCATTCGCCTCAAGATTATGGAAATAACAAAACGGTTTTATTTTTTCTTCTGTGGTACATGTTAAGATAAATGATAAACCTATATCGTTCTGTATAGTGTTGGAGAGAGGTCATTTACCCAAAGCATTAGGCATATTTTGCGAGCCGCACTCATGCTTAGGATTCTCGCATGAAATTTGTGTGCGTTGAAAGATTGGCTCCAGAGTATCCGTGCAAAGCCTGTCTGGGAGGAAAGCTTGGAGGCGCCGCTCGGTCGCTGTGCAAGCGCCAGTCCGCCCAGCCGCCCTCCTGCCTCCAAACTCCCACCCGCCCGCCGATCGATGGCGCTCCGTTCGCGGAATCCACGTGGGCGGGACGCCGCTTTGTGTTGCTTAAACGACGGCCTCATCCAGCGCTCTGTGCCGCAGCCAACAGAGGTGTAAATGTCCTTGATGCTCGTGACTGCTCTCGACACCTCGAGGCCTTGCTGCCAGCGAAGGGGGTGCTCGAGATGACCAAGCGATGTTCGTATGAAATTATGTCGTGTACGTGCTTGGAGGAAGGGGGCTATTTCTATTGTTCTCCCAGGTGTTGGATGGGAAATTATAACGTTGTACATTGTTATTGTCGAGGAAGGCTATGGATACGTAATTTATCTTTGCTGAATGCTTTGCCGAATGATTCTTTTTATTTTGGTAGACTGTGAAGAACTGAATTTGCCGCACCTTGCAGTAGAACTTGTACTCCTTTGAGACTTAAAACCTTTTGGGATGTTATGACGACGGAGTTATTGTCCATTCAGTAACTGTTTTAATCGCGTTCGAGTGATCTTATAAAGCTTAAGAAGAAGCACATGTTAAAAGGTGTTTCATAATTAGTATGTTATTCGACTCGAGCTGTACCAAACAGTTCAGCAAACGTTTTCTAGTTATTTCGGATGCCTTTTCATCATGTTTGCACAGATTTCGTGTCATTGAACCTGAGAGCCTGACTTACCTCTTACCATCTCGGCTTCAGTGTACGTGACGTGAGGCTTGTTGGGGTCGGTGTCAGAGCCGTCTGTGGTCCGTGGGTGGTACAGGAGGTGAGGAAGTGAGAAAGTGGGCTGGAAGTCCCGGCGCCTCCGCCGCTGCGGCTGGCAGGTTCATTACCTGTTGTGGCGGCGCCGGAGGGGCTGATCTCCGCCAGCTTCTGCAGCCGCTGACGCACTCTGCTACGGAAATGACGGCAGCCGGTGCCGACTTGGAATTTCGTTGTCTCCAGGACGTCGAGATCAGTGATATATAGCCAGAGAATCGCAACATGACAGAACATAGGAAAAATATAAAATGAGCACGTTCTTACTTGAACAAATTCATATTTAGTGCTTTTGAGAGGCATGTGTGTAATTGTTACGGTAAATTGATGATTTTATTTCCTGCATTATATTGATTTTCGCTATGATGTGTAACTTGAATTGAAGGCTAACAACTGTTTCGATAGAAAAAAAAGGAAAAAAACGAAAGAAAAAGAAACATATTAGTGGTACTAGTGGAATGAGTAGTTTTTTAGTGTAATGCGGAATTCGTGTAAATATATAAAACCACATTGTCTAAAACAGTTCAGCAACACTTGATTTAAATTTGTGGCTTGTGCAATTGCGATTCGGGCGGTTGTTTTCTCCCAGACTTTTCGCAAGGTCACTTCAAGGTCAACGGTACCCAACCTTATTTTGAAAGTTTGTTTGCGTTCCCACTGGTTCTGGATCACACAATGAACAAATATATTATGGGAGATCCTTTTTTTTGAGAAGTCGAAAATAGTTTTGATTTTATTATGGGACAGAATTTAAATTGTCTGTTATGAAATATTCCAGAGAGACGCGAGCGAATATATCGTACGAGACACGTCTTTCGATGCCGGCACTTCCGGGGTACTCGGTTGTTACCCGCTGCGTGCCCTGACCCAATTCGCCGGCGTCTCTATCAATGCGCGAGCTCTGTTTTGGCGCGTTATGTAACATCGCGCCCTTCTGAGGCGGCGGCGGGCGTCCCCGGCAGCGCGCAGCCGTCGCCGCGACGCGGGTCGATACGAACACATTAAAGGGAGCCGGAGGCGGTGCTGGAGCCGACAAGGGCTCGCGCCCTGCGGCGCTCCCTTTAACCAGCGCCGACGCGAGGACGCGGGGGCGTGCGGGAGGCGCGCCCCGTGAGGCCGCGAGGGTAGGCAACCCTTCGTGCTCGGACGCAGGGCGGGTGCGACGCGCGTCCTTGGCCACGGCAGGGGCGCGCGCGGCGGGACGGGAGAGGGCGGGGCGAGGCTGGGCCCGGCGCGCGGAGAGGGGCGGGGCGCGCCGCGCCGCGCAGGGCGCCGGCGTATTGATTGAGCCGACGGCGCGGCGGCGTCGCCGGCAAGCCCGCTGCTGCCGCTGGTGCTGCTGCTGTTGCTGCGGCGACGGCGGTGGTTCGCGTGCCGGCCTGCGTGTGTGCGTCCCGGCGTGCCCCAGGGGTGGGCATGCGGGCACGCGCGGCGAGCCCGGCACGGCCCAGTCCGCAACTGCGGTTACACAACGGGCGCGGCGTATTGAGCGGCGGCGGAGCGGCAGTCCGTGTTTACGACCGCGCGGTCGCGGCGCCGACGCGTTCGTTCGGTCCCGCAAACGGCATCGGCGGCGTTGCTACCGCTTGAAGCACCCGTGCTCTTTGAGCCTGAGTTGTCTGGTAATTTACATGCAGCGGTGAAGACGTTTGAGCACGGACGAGTGTGCGGGCGCGATGTGTGTTAGTGAGTCTGGGGCGTCGGCCGTCGTGTGGAGGCACCGCGCCCGAGAACAAGGCAATCGCTAAGCCGCTGCGCTGCGAATAACGGGGGCCTTGCGAGTGCCAGCGGCCGGTGGCGGCGGTAGGACGCTCGCTCGCGGAACGCACACCGCCGGGCCCGCAGCCGCCGCGAGAGCGAGTAGGTGTCGCAAGTTGGCTCGCGCGCGAGTTGGCAGCGCACGCGGCCGTCGTGGGTCGGCGCCACGCCGCCGCCTCGCCCTCCCGTCCGCCCGCCCGCCCGCGGGTCCACGCCCCGGCCGCGCGGCGCATGCGCTGTAGGCCGCCGGCGGCTCCCATACCCCCTCCTCTCCGCGCTGCGGCATAAACAAGCAGCGGAGCGGCCCCCGCCGGGGCCCGAACCCGGGTCTTGAGGAGCTTCGCTGCGGCAACGGCGGCGGAGCTGGCGTCGCCCGCGTCCCCACTGCCGCGGCGGCGCAAGCGCCGCGTCTGACCTTGACCTTGAGAAGTGATGAGTAAGTGCTACCGAGTGAATGAACTGGCGCGCGGAGTTCGCGCGCGCCTGCGCCTGCGCCTGCGCGAGCGCAGTCGGCCAGCGCGCGACGTAGGCGGCGGCGGCAGCGCTGCGCCTGGCGGGGCCCCCGGTTCGTGACCGGGGCGATGCAGGGCGGGGTCCGCCGCGCCGGTGCGGTACTGGAGGGTCGCCCACGCGCGCCGGCCCCGCCCCTCGCTGCGCGGCCCCGTCGCTCGGGCCGGGGCGAGGGCAAGGACCGGCCCTGAGAAGGGCGGTACTCCCCGTGCCCCTAATTGCATGGCGTTGTTGCGTGTAGCCTCGCGGATCGGTTTTTGCAAGCCTCGTAATTTGTGCGAGCGACGCACCGCTTGTGTTCGGCCGCGGGACCTCGCCCGACGACTTTCTTACTCGGCTTTATGTTGACATTTTTGTACCCGCGCGGTCGCTCTGCGTCACATTAACCTATATTGCAATGCCAAGTTCGGGAGGTCGCTACTTGCACTTACGATGAAGTGGAGGAGACTGAAATGTGTGTTGTTTGTTTGTGTACTCTGATGCTATTTCGCAACCACGGTGTCGTATGATGTGCTGCTATCTCTTGGTTATGATGTGCAGTTGCTATTAAAAACTCATGCGGTCTCGATTTCTTTAGTTCATGAATATTGTAGGGAACTCGTGATGTAATGGTCAGCGCGTGGCCTTCCAGCAGTGGGGTGGAATTTGTGGTAGACCAACCTTTTTTTCCCTGCAGGTTTTCTCGGAGTTCTGCCGCTTTCCTGCCTCTAATTCCATTTCTGTCATTTACGTCATCTTAATGATCTCTATCAAAATTCGTGGGCCTCAATGATCTTATTAGTTGTAGTGGCTCTACAATCTAATTGATCAGTCAAAATTATAATAAATAAATGGAAAGTGTAAGTTCATTAAGAATGATATTTCCTGACATTCTTTTCTACTGCTCTTGGCCACTGTCACAGTAATTATATATCCAAAGAAACGTAAAAAAATGAACTCCTAGATATTTAAAAAAAACAAAATATTGTAAATAAAAGTGTACAGTATTTTAGACATAGTCTACTAGCTGTGACAGTCTGTAATCCCATTTGCGCGTATGGAAGGGCGTAGTGGGGGTCGCCATGAATTAGTGCAGTCTTGCTGCGACCATTTGACGCCGGGGCTGTTGTACCACGGAACGATGGCTCCCGAACGCGCGTTAAGCCATCGAGTGGTTTACGAGCGTTTATTACGCAGCGCCCATTCGTATCTTGGTTTGACGTTGGGGTTCCCGCGGCTCCCATCGCTCTCCGCCGGAGACAGACTTATGCGCCCGCGGACTCCCCGCCCCGCCCCGCCCCGCCCCGCTCCCTCCTCCGCCCCCGGCCGCGCCCGCCGTTACTCACGCGCGCCGCCGCGTGCTCCGCCAACGCCGCGCCGCGCCGCCAGCCCCGCTCTGCCCCGCTCCGCCCCGCTCCGCGTGTGGATAACGCGAAGGCCTCTGCAGGCTCTGCCGCTCGGATTCGCGTCCGCGGGCACATTTCGCATGCGGCGCTGCCTTGGTGTCAGTGTTCAGCGGTCTGCGGTAGACAGTATCGATTTTTTTCTATGTCCATATGTTGTCTGTTGATTTTCAGTTGTTGTGTTTGTTCGTTTCGGCGGTTCGATTTTTTGAAAGCATATTCGTGTGATTTTGCTTTGTAAAATGTTTTGAGTTCTTTGAAGCAATAAAAGCTACCTGTTATTTAATAAGAGTTAAATTACTTTTCCGTGGGGAATGGTTAAATATACATTTTTGCCGTTTAGAAACTCGTTCTAATACTGCATGTTTTACTAATGTGTGATAAGAATGTATTAATGGGTTCTTTGAAACTTGACTGAGTAGTTTTTACATGAATCGAGTGATTGACCAATAGAAAATAGTAATTCTTGTGTGTTTAATATTGCGTTATGAACACAGTAGTGTTTATTAGCAATAGCTTGATTTTTTCTTAATTTGGGCTTCTACGGTGAATCTTGCGTGTGTATCAGAAGGCAATTCCGCGTTGTGCAGCTCGCGCTTCCCGTGCGGTGACGTGGCCTGCTATGCTTCCCGGTGCCGCGCGTCGCCTCTTTGTCTCACCGCGTCCTTCCTCTAGTAAATATTGACGCGTCCAATCATCCTTCTCTGTTACCGAAAACCGTTCTTTTGTTCTCGGTAGTTTCCTTTTAGGTAATTGTCCCAGGCGAGGTTCTGCCGCAAAACGTTCAGGAAAGAATTGGCTGGTTCGCGAATTGCTGCTCATTTTCCACCGTCGCGAACCCGCGGTTTATATTTTATTATTCGTATCTGGCCCGCGGAAAGGGAGGAAATATGCGAAGGAGGAGGAATTTCATTGTTGGCCAGTCACACCTTTGTCACTCCGGTGGGAGAATTTCGTTGTTTTTGCGGGGGCGGGGGCGAGGAAACCGTCCCTGACTATTACCGCCGCTCACGAAAAGCGGCGTTGTTTTCTTTTGTGCGCGTTTCCCGTTTGGAATGTCCTTTCTGAAGAAACAGTTTCTTTGCGCCCTTTTAATGTAACACGTTGCAGTCTCTGTCGGGCGCAAAGAAGTACAACGGTACCGCGTGTTTTTTTTCTGCACGCGGACGAAACGCTTTTCGCCGCGAATTCACGGCCGCGACGCGACGTGTCGGCGCCCGGGACCGCGCGGAGGCTGCGGCGGCAGAGCGTGCGTGGCACGCGCGCTGGGACAGGGTGCCATGTTGCCCGAGTGCGAAGCGCTGTTACGAGCCACCCGGGGACGCGGGTGTCGCTACGAAGTGGAGGAGGGCACTTCCAAACGCACGCGTTGTGCGAGGCTGCGGCCAGCACTTAGAACGCCCCGCAGCTCTCCAGGATGAATCTGTTCTAGCAATTGGAGCATGTGGTTTCTATTGTAATCGAAAATGTTGTCAAGGGCCAATTACAGTACATTGGAAAGTTTAGTGTTCATATACAGTCATTACTCATTAAATGCCAATACTTGAAACGTGTTACATTGAAAGTGAAATTATAAATATATTTTAAGTAGGAAACTAAGAAATAAAACGAATAAATTATGTTTTCCGGAATATATATTTTTGTAATACTTTCACTAATATTTGGAGTATGTTACGGAGTCAATATTGTCACGGTAAAGATGGGCTTCATTTGGAATCATAAAACTTACTGAAATGTTATTAAATATGTTTTCCTTTCAAGTTTCATTATTAGTCAGAGGCAAACCATTTTCAGTTTTCTAGTAGCGGCAAACCTGTGTTCGAAACGGAATGCACTAAGTGATTTTTTTCATCTGAAAGAAAATGTAATGACTAAATTTTACATGTCGGTAAGTTTTTATTAAACGGTGTAAAAGAAACTGTTCAAAACCTTCTGAAACCAGAAAGATGTTTCCTTGTTCTATTCGTGGTTGTTCCCGAGTGTCCTGGTCGTATTGTAATCGCAGCGTAGCTTTAAGGTGTACCGACAGCCGTGACGTAATAGAGCCCGTGGACAGCGTATCGGTTGGCAAAGTGGCCGTCGAGCGTTGGCACCTGGGCGGTGCGGCGACCTGTGGGATCCGCCGAGGAAGCGCTGCGCGGGCGCGGGCGGGCGCGATAGAGCCCTGCCAGTTAGCGCACGAGTCGCCGCCCCCGACGTCCGCAAGGTCGCCGGCGATTAGCTCTTCCTGGTTCCCGAACAGTAGCCGCAAGGTCGCTCACCCTGGCCGGGCGGGCCCTCGGGTATCGAACGCCACCGCCGCCCGGTCGTGCCTGCGCTTCTGGGTCATGGCGAACTCGAAGGAATCCCATTGCGACCCGCGCGATCGATTGGCGCGACGTCGTTTATGTTGCATAGCGAGAAAGCAGCTATCGATCCGCGCCCCGTCTTCTCCGCCCACGCCGCTCGCGGCCGGCCGGCCGGCCGGCCGGCTGGGCTGCCAGCGCCCATCTCCCCCCTCTCCTCTCGCACGCCGGTCGAACACGCATGCTGATGGTGGCGGTGAACGGGAGAGGGCGTACTGTGGACTCTCGCTATCGATACATCTACCAGCCGGTACAGTGCGCTTGTTCACTGCGAGTTCCCGCCCTTTCTGTGTAAGGAACTGCGCTATTGCCGGTGTGTGTTTTAATGCAGTTTGAGGCGGGCCACATCAATGGTTATTGTGCTTGGCGTGGCCCCCCGCCGCCTCCGCCGGTTGAGAAAGCGGCGTGTCATTTGCTGGTACACAGCTCGATTGTATCTAGCGACTAATGGCGTCGGCCTGATGGAGCTCGCGGGAACACGTTTTGTGGAGGGTCCTGGCGTAATTACCCCTCTCTGGTCCTGTTACACAGAATGTTCAGCGGCGCTGGCCGCGCTGCTGGCGCCGCTTGGAATGTGTCGCGCTGCAGTCTTTTGTCTGTTGTTTAAACACGCCGCCCGATGGGTACACGAGTAATGGTGAAGTTTGCAGCCGTCAGTTTTTTTCGTTGCTTATTGTTGCGACACATAGGTCAACATTTCTGCTTATTTCTTGCCACGTCATTAAGGCTGTGTTGAATTTCTCAATGTGTCGCAACCGCTTTTCGGAGTGTTCCGCACGGTTTTTGTCATGTCGGTGTGATGAAGTAGCCAGTATTCGCGAGGTTGTCAGGCAGGCGAGTTGGTCGAGATTTGCGGACATGGGAGAAGCTATGTTTCATGAATTGTCGAGGTGCAGAATCTTTGTGCAGGAGGTATGGATTCATTTTCTTTCACGCACATAGTGGCAAGCACAGAACTGCGCACGCATAGATACAACCCAAATTCAGGATGACATCACGTAACGTAAAGCCAGCCGATGACTCAACTTCTCGAAGTTGGACGTTATTTCGAACACCTGTTAGCCAGCACTTGGAGAGAGCTCCCGCGCCTCATTCATGAGCAGCTGAGTGGCGAAGGACGTCAGTTTAGGTCTTTGGCACCAGGCAGCAGTCACTGACCTTAACCGCCGCTGTGGAAGCCCGGCTCACGGCAGGCGCTCCGAAGGAGCAGCTTCGGGCAACGACGCGGGACGCCAGAGGCGGATAATGTCGAAGTTCGTTGAGCATATTTCGTACGAAAAGGAGAATATCCACGTTAATTGCATGTCAGTGTGACTTTCCAGAGTATTTTGAAGTCGATGTTATTCCTGATGTGATAATACCATTAAACACCAGCGCGTCATTTTATATTTTGCTGTGTGCGCTTCACACACAGTCGATAATAGCATGTAAGATGTTACTGCCCTGTTTGGAGCGTTAGTTGTGATTTGTTTACTGTGTGATGTTTACAGTTGTATTTGGAAGAACGAGATGATGTGCTAATATATTTATAGTCACAAAAGGTATGTCTGAGACGAAATGGTGTATTTTTATTTGAGAATGCATGGACGGATCCAAACATCCTGGATGGAGAATATTCTAATGATATAAGCTAAAATTCTCACTATAAAGCAAATAGTGTGTTTAGTGTTCTCAGTTTTGAACATTCTAAAAAAAAAGTACTTTTGAAAAAAAAAAAAAAAAAAAAAAAAAGAATACTCGTAACATTTTCAGCTTGAAAACTTGTAGTTTCACTGTACGTATGACACGACAGACTCAGCAAAGCAGACGAAGACAATTTATTTAAAGATTGCCAAGTCCATGCAGTTAAAAAAGAACCATTGTTTTCTCGTGGTCATGATGCAGGCACACCATGTTTATTTGGCGGTTGCCAGATCAGATTGTCCAAGAATTTCTAACGAGTTAGAACGCTTCTTAAACTGCGTGTGCTGTGTTGGGGTGTGCCACATCGTGCGGTGTTGCGCCGTGCGTAGTTGTTTTATCCTTCACGTCAGTTTGCTACCATACTGCAGCGCCTTGCACTGCACATTCTGAAGTTGGTGTGTGTGTGTGGTGAGCTGTGCGGCGCGGTGCGGCGCTGCGCGGTGCGACGGCACGTGGGCCGCGGCCGCGGGTTCAGCGCCCGCTGCGCAGGGTTCGCGCGTTCGTTGGCCCAGTGAGCGCCTGCCCGCCTGCCTGCTTGCTCGCCTGTCTGCCTGCCTGCTTGCCTGGCTGGCGGCGCGCTCGCTCGCTCGCTCGCTTACTCGCTCCCCACCGTTGCGCCGCGCAGCGCCGCAGCGCACGGGCCGACGTTGAGGTGGGGCGAGGTAGTACCTATGGCTTGGGTTCTCTCCCCTTCTCTCTCTCTCTCCTTCTCTACTTCTTCTTTCCCCTTCTCCTAATCTCTTCCTTCTTTACTCTCTCTCTCTCTCCTTCCTTCCTATGCACTCTCCCCTACAAGCTCTTTTTGAGACGTTCGCCTAGGGGGCTCACATGGAAGAAATCAGCGAGCTTTACAGTGTCACTGGCACAATCGCTTATCTGCACATATGACACGCAAAAAATCACGCTAGCTTTTATTGACTCGCGTTAACTCACGCTGCCAACTTTCACGGAGTAAAACTTGCCCCCTTTGGAAAGAATACGCTTGTTTTATGATAATTTTAAATTTTGTTTGTGTGCTTTATGATGTGCATATATTTGGAAATTTAACGTTATTACGGAACTTACCCTTTGTAGAGTTGTACAACAGTAATCAGTGCCAGTAACAAGTGATCAAATTTACGAGGATCTCTAAAATTGCCAATACTTCATCAAAAATATTATTACACATTTAATTTTATTTGCTATTTAAAATAGTGTAAACTTTGTGTGTATTTCTACCGAAACATCTTCCCGATTTGTTAATTTACTTTTCGCATAGTAGAACAAAATCATATTTGCTCGTGTACGTATTGTCTCGTTGACTTCTCTGTAGATCTTCTTTCTCCCTCGCTCCCTCTCTCTCACTGCTGTATATCCTGGCTGGCGGATGGATGGCGTCACCATCCGGGGGGGGTGCGAATAGCCGCAACGCTCTGCGAAGCGACGCCGCGCCGCGCCGCAGCCGAGCACCTCTCCGCCGTTCGCCCGTTCCCGGCTCGCGCCCGCTGACTCACGGTGTTCTCGCCGCGCCACGCCACGCCGCGCCGCGATTGACAATTGGAGCCGGTGACGACTTCTTGCTGGCGTTGCCGCCGCCACCGCCGTCGGCGCTGTGCGCCGCGTGAGTCAGTGCGCCTTGCGAGTTCCCTCGCTCTCCCTTGCGGGGTGGGGTTTCCGAAAGGCCCAATGGACGCATTATTAAGACTTGTTGGGAGTCTCAAACTGCAGAATACAATAGTGCTATATTGCCCTTGTATGCGGCAATGTAATAATGCCTTATAAAGTATTTTTTTAATGTTGTGGAGTAGTTGTAGTAACTTCGTGTAATACAGCGTTTTATTACAAACTATCCCTTAAAAGGAATGATATAGTGTACTGTTTAGGAAGAACTCGTTCTACAATATTTTAGTCCATGGATTTGTAAACTTTGCCGTGTTCATAAAATGCAACGAACGTAAAATAAAATATGAATATGGACTATTTTTTAAAAATTACAGGACTAGCGAATTAATGTAAAAGCATATTTCGCCTTTACTGTAGTAGTATTTCATTGCTGCCATTGTATTACGATGTTAATAAAGTGACGTTTTTCAAAACTTTTCTTACATTGTCCACAAAAGTCGTGCGTTTTTTCTCCAGAAAATACTTGACTTGAATATCTCTGCGAAGTGTGTAAATGGGCATGAAATTACGTTCTTTTTGTGAGTAGTAATTGTGTAGTACTTTAAATATAGGTGTATAGTCTCTTTTTGTATTACATTTCGTTGGCAGTTAGTGGAACTCTCGATAAAAAAGCTTTCAGGTGATATTTTGTAATATTTAAAAAAAAGTGCATTCGGGAAAAAGAGTTCTTCACATTCAGAGTAATTATTTTAAAAATATATTTTTGTTAGTTTTTAAGTGTTATCATAATCACTGAACTGTGCCGTTGAAGGTAACATCGTAAAATCCCCAGCTTTTGGGTGGCAATCAGCGCGTGGTGCAAGGGAGCGTTTTGGCGATTTCTCCGTCGGCTTCGCGGGCGTGTCCCTCCCCGCGCCACTGTTTTCATTCCACTGTGTCGTTGGCGGCGCCGCGGGGCTGTGTGCGCCCGCCAGATGGCGTAACCCGGCGCTTGCGCAAGGCCAGTTTCGCAGTTGCCGCCACCTCCATCCCCACCCCACCCCACCTCACGGCCCTCTCCCTCCGCCTTCGTCGTCGACTCCATCTCGGCGCCGCTGCCTCCTGCGAGCGGCTTACCGGTTCTGCGCCGACGGCTCCCAGTGCGGCAGGTGCCTTGCCCCCTCGCCCGTCCGTTCGCGTTCCGCATGGGATTCGTCTGCAGTCGGGCTTGCCCCGTGCACTGTGGGAGCATATGTGATGACGGGCTGCGACAGTCGGGAAAGATAGCGTGCAAAGGACTGTATCACCCTTTCCCGTAGATGTATTCTGACGTTCAGCAATCGGACGAGAAATACTGATTTGAATCTGTCATTACACGATGCCACGAGTTTAGTTTCCATTAACATTGTAGCACATTGAATCTCCCTGATACTTCTTTGAGGAATTTGGCACTCGTGCAAAAGAGGTTTTATTCACAAACTGCGACATAGAACCCCTCTAGCTTAATGTGTTGAGTTTTAAACAATTGAATGTGGATCTCCTCTTTTCCGTAGAAACGTTATTATAACAAAAGTGAACATTCTTCGGCACCACTTCACGAACAATTCCACGTCAGCGGGCGAGATGATTAGCATGCGACGCGTCAGTTTCCTGGCATCCGACGCGATTAATCCGGGCTGTCTGTAATTCTCCGCACATTACCCTAATTAGCGAGAAGCCGCCGGCGACCGACGGGCTGGCGGGCGGGCGGGCGGGCGGGCGATTCCGCGCGGAATTCTGGCGGCGGCGAGGGGCTCCCGTTGGGGGCTTCCGGCCACGGCCCTGGAGGTAGGCGGGCCTTTCGGGAACATGGTGTGAATGAGAGATGCTTCTCTCTCGTTTACAGACGAGGAGTTGGAAAAATCGAAGAAAAGTGGTTTTATTGATCGATTCCTTTGAGTTGATTCATGTACAGTATATACGTATTACATCGATGGCGGCGTAGTGTGTGTGAATTATTCTCCAATACTAAAGCAAAAAAAATGTGTAACTAATACTTCCTGGGAGATAACCGAAATGAAGAAAATAACATCCAATGGCATGAAAATTGAACATTAAATGTGGTAATTGTGAAACCTAGTATTTTTTCGATAAAAGTTAGCAAACAAATATGTGAAAACAGTTCTTTTCAAATTTATGTGCAAACTTGTTCGTGTATTTAAGCGGAAATAGTTTGTACACTGTTATTTTCTTTTAGAAGAAAAGAATTGGCATGTATATGTAACATGGACTTGCTGTTCCAAACATTCTGGGAGGTTGTTGGTGGAAACGTAACAGTGGAATTGCGAAACATCCCGGATATATATGAACTCATTGAAATGTACATGTAGATGAACTGGCATATTTTAAGAAAGATGACGTCATTTTTGGCGTGAGATCATTTGAGCACCTCTTTTTTTAAGTAGTATGGGATAGGCCGAAGCACTGGCATACGAGTAACACGTTGAGCGATTTACAGGCTTATCGTAAAGGGTTTTTTAATTACCTATTTTAGTTACTTTTTTGACGTATAAACTTTCATGGCTTTCCGTAACTACGGCTCCAATATGGATATGATGAGTCGAATTATTGCATTTATGTATGTGTTAAAATTCTGTTGTGGGAAGTAATCTTCTTTGCGAAAAAGAAGTCAGCATTGATGGTTGAAAGTACACGGTATAATGGATGTTATGACACCCTGTGTATCGAATCAAGTAAAAGTACTTTCTTGAGACGAGCAACTAAGAAAGCATGTAATTTCTGGAGTTATAGAAAACTTCACAGCCTTCGTACTACGTGGTCATGATCTATGTGGTTGCTAAAAATTTTTTCACTGCGATTTTTACTATTTTTACTCAATGTTATTGGGTATTTGTGTAAGCCTCATTACGATCATAGTTTAGATTCTTTGGAGTAGGTGGCGAGAATGTTAGAAATAAAAAATTAATATAAGAATATTGTAGCCTAGAACAAATAAAGTTAAGCATGTCGCTTCAGCGATTTCACTACCCTGATCTCAACTATATCATTGTGGTGGCTTTTTTTGTAAATAAAATTGCCAATGACCTGACAATTATTAATGGTTTCATTACGGGTTTCGTGAACGGAATGGTTCTGTAATGGGGGAAATACCCCCCACCCCTACCCGAGAAACAATATCTTGTTGACGTGTCGGTCTAATTTTGAAGCATTTTTGAAGTTCACGAAACGCGAAAGTTTTTGTGAAATTAAAGTTCTGCGTACCGGCATGTAATTTTACTCACAAATGAGAAGTGGAGAAAAATTCCTTTGGCGATATGCCAATAAATGACAGTGACATTCCGTGTGCCCACTTACTGAATGCTTCGTATGCTCGAGTAAAGAATGTTGATATTATCCGCATCGGTCGGCTTAATTTGCAGTTTTTTAATCGCGTAAGTAACGCATTTAAAGTTTCAGAATTAAGTCAAGAACGTCCGGTTGTTATTACTTTTCTCTGCTTTGTACAAATTGTAGTCTTAATTTCCACCGTTTGTCAGGGTGGTAGCCGGTGTCTAACGTAAGAAATAAGAGTTCTGTTATTAGCATGAAGTGGTATCGTACACGTTGAACGTTCCGAAGACCAACACAACAAGCGTAATGCAGGTAACGCTGAATCCCGGAGCATCCTTGTAGCACGGGGCATTGTTCATGGAATAAAAGGGTGCGAGGGAGAAGGCTTCAGCTGTGGAGCGCCATCCACCGCAACGGCGGCGGCGGCGGCGAGCGTACGCACGGAGCGTAACGCACGGGCACGGGAGCTCACGCGGCCGGGGGCGGGGTGGGGTGGGGCGGGCGTGAGCGAGCGCGCTGCCGCGGAACTCGCCAGCGGGTTCCCGAGGCGCACGCTCGGGTTCGGCGAAGGCGCGGGCCCGTGACGACGCGGCACGGGACACCGCCGCCGCTCTCCGCGCCCCGCTGCCCGCTCCGCGCCCCCTGCTTCCGTTGTGCGCGCCGCGGGGGGCAGGGCGGCCGGTCGTCGGTTGAGTGACGGAGCCGCCTGCTTGGACTGTGTTTGCGCTGCTTAGGCGTGCAACGTCGCGAATTCAAATTTCGCATGTACGTGTTTTCCACCCTTTTTTTTATTGGAGATGGTGTGAAATTTTTCCGCCATCGATGCTGTCAAGTTTTTATTTAATAAACGTAGAAAGTAATGTAACGAGCGTTGATTCTTTGTTCCTTATTGCTTAAATGAAGATCCCTCGACATTACTCTTAGATGGTTTTGGATATTAGAAGGCATGTAATTCTAGTATAGTAATAGAATATTTTGAAAGAGATAGAAATGTGTCGGGGTGGATGTAGCGATGCAATAATTTCATCGTGTACCCGGAAATGAGCGCATTTAGCTTTGTTCTTAAGCCATTTAAAGTAAATTGAATTGTGTTGTAAGGGAAAATGTTAATAGGAGGCGTGTTACGTGGACTGAACCACAATTCAACGACTTTCCTTGCATGCATTGTTAAAGAGACATGCATGAAGTCCATCCTGATAATGCCCGGAGCTATTTACTCACGGAAGTTTTCTTTGCTTAGTACTACTAGCTGTAGGTGCGACCTCTTTCCGGGACCTGCAATATGTCACTGCGCCGAGTCGATTTCCTTCCGTTCATTTGGGAACGTGTGTGTCCGCCGAGGGCGCCTTTCCGGCGCACTGTGGGGGCGCGCGAGGGGGCGCTTGGCAGTGCGCGCACGTCGCCGGGCGCACAATTGCGACTGGCGGGGCTCCGCTTCCGCCGCCCCGGCCCTCCTCGCCCACACGCCGCACGCGTGCCGCCCCGCGCCCCCGCGCCCCGCCCCCTCCCTCGACGCGCGCCGCCCCCTCTGGCGGGGGAGGGGACGGCAGGCATTCGCGCCCGCCCGCCCACCGCCGCCCCGAGGCGTCGCGGTGGCGCGTGGCCGGCGTGCAGAGTGCGGCGCGGAGACATCCGTCAACATTCATCACGGCGCGCGCATCGCGTCGGGGGGGGGGGCGCACGCCACGCCACGCCTCGCCGCGCCGCCGGCCGCACCTTCCCTGCACCTCGCCTTTCGTCGCGCAGATTCACTCCGTTCCGCCCTGACGCTCCGGGATTGCGGAGGACCTTGATGATACGATTTTTATTTTTTTACTGATACGTGTTATAGTTTGTTATTGACTTCGGTACGGAGTTCATTATACGCTGCATAACTTACCTGGGTCGAGGGGACCTTGGTTGCGAGGGAAGTGTGAAAACAGTTGAATGATGCATGTTCACTTATGGAGGGAATTATGGGAGGAAAATATGAAAAGATCAACTGAGTCAAGTTAATATGTAGTTAATTAGTAAATAAGTAAATCCGAATTAATAAAATTAAGTAAAAAAATAAAATTTTGTACCTACCAGTGGCGTTAACTTCTTCTAATGACTTCGGGCCACAAAACGCCCGTGGGCGTTGTAAGGGTTTTAATTACGTGGCTAATGAAACGCCCTTGTTGCATTACTAACTATTTTTCTTGTGAGCGGGAATCATTTGCAATGATTCGATGAATGATGCGAGAGTTGTTTGGTGACCCTTCTGCCACGATTTCATAGAATCGAAATGTGATATTTAGAAGCATTTGGAACATAGGATGATTTCAAATCTTTTGAAATCAGAATTAAGTTTTATATTTGCGATGCTTCCACGAATTCTCATAGCGTGTGTTTATAATATTGTCAACAAATCATGAAAATCATAGCGAGACGTTTACGACTCATTTCCTGTAGAACAGATTTTAATAGTTGTTCTTCGAAATTATTTTTATGGTTTGCAATGAAACGACAAGAAGAAAGAAGATAGTTTTGATGAAGTAGGAGAAATCATCTAAAGAGCTGGACGTGGCTTGTAGTTTTTGTTTAATGACGCAATCTTGAGAGCGAAGGAAGAGCAAGTATTTGAGATCATAATAGTTGAGGCAGCTTTGTGGTGTGGGTGAGCGGTTTCGCGTCGTTGCTTTCGAGAGCTTTGAGTAGGCTCCTCGCGCGGTGCGGGAGGTGTCCAAGGAGCCTCTCCGCTGGAGAGCGGGCAAGCGAGGTGCAGCGGCGGCGGCGGTTTCCTCTTGTGCAAGTTCTGCCTTCTCCCGTCGGTGGGCGGGATGGGGCGGGGCGCGCCGGGGAAATTCTTTTCTCGGCCGCCCAAGCGGAAAAGCGCCCCGCAGCCACGCGGCGGCGGGGGCTGCGTTGGCAACCGAGCGCGCAGGTGTGGTGACGGGCTGTCAGGCACGCAGCGCCGGCCGCCGCCTCGCCCACGGGAGGTTCCCACCACCAGCGCCGCTCCTCCTCGCACGCTCTTCCCCCAGTTGCCGGTCTGTGGAGTTGGTCCATGCTTCGATTTTTCTGTAGTCGCCGATGATATTGGAGGATTGGTACACCTCCTGCCTTATAAAATGAATCTTTTTTAATTAATTCGTGGACGGGGCTCCTGGGCTTAGAAACGCCATTACCACTTAAAAATATTCATTTTATAATGCAGGTGGTGTATCAATGACGTAATCTCATCGGTCACTACAGAAAAATCGAAGTATAACGTGGTTTAACTACAGGTCGATTTCCTCCCTGCCACTCGTATGTATTCGATGTGCCGTGTTGGGATGCTTGAATCTTCTTGAATTCACTTTTTTCATTTTTGTATGCACTTTATATTTGCAATTGTAGGCACAATAGTGTACGAAAATACACAAAAGTGTAGAATACTGTGGTATCTAATTATTGACCTCGTTTTCATTTGCCCTTTGCTTTGGCATGTTTTTCGGTTGTTTTCTTCTATTGTCTCTTTTATTTTCTCTCCAATAACATCTTTTTTGGAACTGTTCTTTATTTCTGCTTTCACACCTTCCTATATTCATAATTCGTTTCGCATTTTCCGCTTGATTTATTCCTTTCATTTACTTCTCTCAAGCCTTCCTGCTTTCATTCGACTGTTTACTTCTCCGTCATTATCTCCTTGCCCCAGTACCTGCGCCCGAGGAGATCTCCGCACCTGCCGCCCTGCAGGCTCCCTGCCACACCACGAACGCCGCCGCCTTTATTTTCCGCCGCCGCACCCCCGCGCGCATTGTGCGGTGCCTGTCTCTCTCGTTTCGCGGTTTGGGCGGGCCTCGCCCAACTCCCCGGCCGCGCGCTCACAAGGGCGCCTTTGAACGCCGCGCGGGCGCAGGGCCTCGCCGGACGCGCCCCGCCCCCCTCCCCCCCACCCGACGTCAGCTGATATCGCAGATACCGCGATCAATGCGAGCCCTTGACGCGTCGCTTCCAGTAGCTCAAACAGCGCCATTCAGATAAAAACGTCCCCGTGGCCCTCCCGGCCCGCGCGCTTTTTCCCTCGCCGTCGTAAGGCGATACCGCTTCCTTTGGAGGGGCGTGGGCGCGCGCTTTTTTAAGGACAGTTTTCTGTAAGGCCGCGCGCACATTGCGAGGCAGGCGTAACTCAAGAGCGCCTTTTGTAATAGGGAGGGGATGCGAAGGAGGCCGCAGAGCTATCTGCTGCCGCGGAGGGACCTGCTCTGTGGGAGTGCACACGCACCTTACGCGTGTCTGCGGTGAAGTGCGTGGGGAAGGTGGGGGTGTAATTGTGTGCGATGGAATCGAAATTACGCAAGCGGCGCGGCCGGCGGCGCCTGCACGTCGCTGCGGGAACGCTGCGTGGCGGAGGCGGAGGCGGTGCGAAGGGGAGTGGGAGGGCTGCGTTACGGTACTCGAGGGGGGACCTTCCCGTTAACGCAGGCGACGACGGCGGTGGCGCTGGTGGCGGCGGCCGCGCGGCGCCGCGATCCGGACGCTTGGTATCGGGGACGCGTCCTCCTCCTCCTCGTCGTCGGCCGCGCAGGCGAGTGTTTTGTCCACGGAGAACGGGTTCTGGGCGCTGCGGGCCACCGCGGGTCCGCCGCGTCGCCCGCCGCTGGCGCCGCCTGCGGACCAGGCGCCCTGCCCTTCCACGCCGCCAACCGAGCACCCTTCTCTTTCCATTGACCCACGGCAAGCGAGTCTCGTGGAAAGATGCTTCCCCGTTCACAACTCGTGTTTTTGGGATTGGAGCCTAGCTGCTACCCCACAGTTAGAAACATTGCTTTCATAATTTCATTAGAATACAAATATCAGGAACTGTTAGCAAAAGCCTAGTACACATCATCAACATGTAATGAAAACCTCTTACTCCAATTTTAGCCATAAATATTGTCATGTAAAACTCATAATTCCGAATTTACGGAGATAGCTTAAAGTACTTCAGGTAGGTGTACTAAGTTTCTGCTACATATTTAAAACTGAAAGATCTTTATTTTTTATCATTTTATGTATCTTAAAGCCCATATTTTCTCCGTAAAATTTAGGAAGATGCAATTAGGTTTTCATTGCCTACTGACAATTTACGTTAAGGACGTTTAATTCTTGACTACTAATGATCACAATATATGCAGCTTACGTAAATGTACATAACGTTTGAATTTTGAAAATAATGTTCATATTTTCGGCATTGGGAAATGTTACAGTTTCGAACTACTCTTCGCACTTGGGTCTTGAATTCGTGTTGATGGCTGCAAAACGCATTTCGAGTGAACTTTAGATTCATGTCTCGTCTTGCGCCTTCAGTGCGCTGACGCAGAACCGCAAACTGCGGAGGTGTTTTAAGTACCACGAAGTCCAGCATACAGCTTCGAGCTCTTACCTCAGACTGTGCCGGGTGACATTTATTACTGCGCCGTATTATTGCGATGCTGGCTGTCGTCATTGGACAGAGTAGGCGAGTCGGACAGCATGTTGTGGGGACTATTCTCTTCAGTATTTTCGAATTCGAGAACGGAGTGGAAGAATTTGCTAGTTAGATTGATCGTCCAGCGTTAAAGTAAAACGGCTGCAATTTTGAAATGAAACTGCATATTTAAAAACTGAAACAACACATATGATGGGGATTATATTATAGCGCAAGCATCAAATAGACACTAACTGAAAACAAAAAATGAAGAAAATTCCCAATTTCGGGGGCACAAAATTAAGATGAGCCTATATTAAGGAAAATTGGAACAACTCTGCGCGTTTAATTGCTTACACTTCTCTCATCGTCCCCACACTTTGAAATTTCAGCCTGAAATCCTTCAGCGTTGTTCCCTATTTCCTCTTCAAAACTGTTCCCTTTAGTAGTGAAGAACTCTGTCTGGAATGTATACAAAGTGTAACGACACCACCAGTCGAAAAAGGAACCACCCCCCGGGCGGCGGTTTGCGTTGTGCAACGTGGACGGAAGGCCGCGGCGCGGCGGCGGAGGCGAGGGATGTCCCTGGCGACGGCGAGTGTCCCGTCGCGGCGTCCGGCATCTGCCCGGAACGGGACGCAGCCCCGCCGTTGTATCTTCGGGCAATCTTAACGAGTTCGTTGTTAGGAAACAAGGAGTTTCTTAACAGGGTTCGACGTGGCCCAAGCGCCCCTTTCGACTAGCTTCCTCGGTCGCTCATCAGCTGCGGCAGCGCTCGTCGCAAGAGAAGCTACTGATACAACGCTTTGGGATTAATAAGTCCAAGCGGATACTTATCAGCAAGTTACTAACAGTTTATATAGTTTTATTGTTCTCCTTCCCGTTGGCGTGTCGTTCAGATTTTTTTTTGGAAGCACCTTTTCCTTTTTGTGTTTCAGAATATGAATGTTCATATGGGCAGAATTGTGGTGTAAATAAAGAATGCACTGACTTCGCTATCGAGTATCACAACGTATTCTTACCGTTTGACTTAGGTAAATGAAATACTCGTGATTAAAACGTAGAGTTCTCCACTGCTGGTATCCGAGGAGGCAGGTCGGATTCTGTGAGCATCTCATCTCCCGAGGCCCTGCGGGGGGACACTCCGTTAACCGCCGGGGAGGTGTGGCCGGCGGCCTGAGAGAGCAGGCTTCCGGAGAATAATAGCGGCTATTCCATCACTCAGCGCCAGAAGTTAATGGATATTTAACATGTGGGATGCTAATGGTGAATCGTTCCGGGACGCGGGACACCTGCTGACTGGCTCCAGCCCCGAGGGGCCCGGCCGGGGTGCCCGGGCCCCCGTGTCGGCGGCGGTCGCCCCCGCGGGGGAGGCGGAGCGTGAGAGACGGACGTTCGCACCTGCGGGGACGCTCGCGGCCGGCGTCGCAGGCGACATTCCTGGAGCGCGGACCCCGCGGCTTCGGCGCGCCGAGGGTGGGCGTGCCGCGACGCGACGCGCAGCGCGGCCGACCGCGGCCGCAGCCGCAGCCACCGCCGCACCGCCTCACCGATGCAGCCCCGGCCGGCCGCCCGCGGCCGCAGCGCGCTCTGCTCACCTGCGCTGCGCCGCGGCGCGCGGCGCGGCAGTGGCGCGGCAGCGGCGGCGGCGCGAAGCGGCAACGCCGCGCCTCCGCATGGCCATAGCCAGCCGGCCCCCGGCCCAACCCGCTCCGCTCCACCCCGCCTCGCCCCGCCCCGCCCCGCCCCGCCCGACGCGCCAGCCTCTCCTCGTCCTCCTCCGCCTCCCTCCCTCTCCTCCTACTCCTCCGCTCCTTTTCTTCTGGGCGCAACCTGCCAGATGGGAGGCCGGCTTCCTGCCTTCTACTCCCCGCGCGCCCGCGGGCCGGTCTGCTGGGCGCCGCCGCCGCCGCCGCCTCCTCCTCCGCTGCTGTGCTTCGCTCCCAGGCATCGCTGCGGCGCCCGGCATCTGGCGCTCTCCACAAAGGGCTCCTCCGCCCCCACCTGCCCTCCGCGCAAGGGATGCACCCGCGCCACCCTCGCACCTGGAGCACTGCAGCCTCTGGGTCCTGGGAACGTCCGCGCGCCCCCTCACGTCGAGGCCCGATCGGATTCGCCGGCCGCGCCGGGGCGCGCTTTGTGGCTGTTTTTCTGGAAGAGGGCGTCTGTTCGGCGATTAATCTTGTTACAGCCCCGCCCATAACCCGGGTAATCGCGGCTGTTGGGCCTCGTCGGTCAACGATGCCGGGTTACGAATGTCGTTCGTGAAGTTGTTCCCCGCTGTAACAGGCTGTAAAGTCGGACGATAAAGTGACGTAACCCAGAAGCGGCAGAGGATGCGAAAATCCGAGATATTTTTGCAGTTACGCTCAAGCGAGAGATGTATGGGGAGAGGAAGAGGGATGCGTAAGTTTTTTAAGTTATGGTTCAAATTTTTATCTCTAAAATATTCTCTTTTATTGATGGCCGTACTTCTAAGTCGTGATTTACTGGTTTCCGGGGATTACTTACAGTGGGAATTGAAGATGAATTTCTCTGGTTAGCTACATTATAATCTCGTAGTTATCTCTAGGGAAGGACCAACAATGCTAAATTGGAGATGAGTGTAAAGGCTCTGGGACCATAAAAGCCCATTATTCTCTTCTGTTTTTAAGCCTCTCCACCCTAGAATTGTGGGGTTGTGTATTGTCTTTCAGAACACAATGTGTATGAGATGTAATATATGCAGTGTCGAAAGAAAAGCAGTAGACCGTGGCGTCGTTTTGTTATCGTTAGGTCTTCCATTTTCGGAGAAGCCGAATGATTACGTATGACAGGCAGCGTTTCGTGCACCGTTATACTTTCAGCAAGAAGCCGACATATGGAGCGTGAAGAAAATTAGGGATTCGCAATGCTGTTATTCTTTGAGTCTAAATAAGTCCATGGCAGTATATTATTAAGAGACATTATCCTGACACTTTTACGACGCTCGTTTGGGATGGCAGTTACGTCACATCCTGAATGGCTACAGCGCTGACCGGCGAAGCACTTGTTCGTGGAGATCGCATTTTCAGACGGCTCTTTTTACCTTCGATCGATCAAGCCCTCCATGCATTGGAGCGTGCTGGTCTGCGGCGTCCGCTGATCTCGGCAATTGGCACCTATCGCGAGTCAATCGCAAGAGTACATACCTCGGAGAGGGGAAATCCACTCCTACCACGCGCAGACCGCATGGGCGAACCCTGGCGAGGAGAGACGTTCTTGCAGTGAATTGTTTTGAACACCATGGTATCGATCTTTTATCACAGTTTCGTCGCGTTCTCTATCCTTTTCAGTTCGCAAAATCGTACCCCTGCTGTAGTGGTTGGTGCAACCCGAATCCGTCGGTAAATCTCATCTCTTCGACCTCTTGTCGTGATCGAAATCACTTTCTCGATCCGGCACACTCTCATCACGCAACAGTTCCACCACCGCTTATTAGTACCTCCGCATTGGTATCGCTCTCAGCTGTCCGTTCGACAGTTCTCATCGCTCTCTAAGAGATTTCGAATCTCTTCGCATACTCATTCCATACCTCCCCTCCCACCTCCAATCCTCTCAAAAGTTGTCCCCCCCTACCTCCGACCACCAAGCGGAACAAGAGATACTCTTGCATCTCCCAGCAGTTGCGTGCCGGTGAGGAGGTTCTCCATTGTCTGTGCGGCGGCGGCGGCGCGGAGCGAGGGGGCTAGGAGGGTTGTGCGGGGGTCGAGGGGGGGTCGAGGGGATGAGATGACGCGCCGAGGAAGTCGGAAGCGAAAGTGCAGTAGCCGTGACCCATATTCGACGCCCGCGCATTGATCGCGACTGGCAGCCCCCCCCTCCCCCCGCCGCCGACGCCACTTGAGAGAATGGGTTGATTGCCGGCGCGGAGGGGTGGGCGGCGTTGCCCTTTCGCTCCACCGCTCCCTCTGCCTTCCAGCAGAAGACGAAAGTGTTGACGCGTTGCTATCGTGGGAGAGTGATGTTCCTGTTTTCATCCAAACGCCAGGTACGGATGAATATAAAAGATATCTAGTTATATTAAACTTGTGTAATTGGAAAGTCAGTTACAGCGTGTTGTGTAGGGGTTACGCAACTGGTAGTTAGGAAGTTTGACACATTATCGATCTCATCTGAACGTCAGTCTACGTAAACAATTATCGGATCTGTTAATTGGCTGGCTTCCCTCAAACTTGAGTGTTCATTGAATGATCGAGCATACTCGGTGATTTTGCTGTGGAAAGGCGTCCTTCTTTAGTGTGTCAGTTCCTCACGTGTTCGACTCACACTTCTATCTTTCACGTATTTGTAATACTCACACAATATCTTTGAAAAACGCCCGGCGCGATTTGTGTGTTCGCGGGGAAGAAGCGCAGGTGTTCATCGGCGCGTGGTATCAGAGCAGAGGAAGGGAAGGGGGAAGAGAGGGGGGTAGGAAGGAAGGAAGGAAGGAAGGAAGGAAGGAACATGTGTTTCGTCCGCTTTTGCGTCCCCGCTCGGCGCGCGAGAAGAAGAAGAAAAGTGGGAGCGGAAACGCGCTCGGCGAGGCGCCGCGCCACCGGGCGATGACGCAGCCTTTTGGGAGGAAACGGGCCCGCGTGGGGCCCCCGCGCGCGCTGCGCCCGTGGGCAGGACTTGTTCCGCTCCGCGAAGGGCGCGCACCACTTTCGGTCTTCGTAAAACGACAAGAACGTAAGGAAACATGAGAAGGAACAGGCTGAGCCAGATGCTTATTACGAACGACGGTGTGTAGGCCATCGCGGTGCGAAGAAGCAGTTTCGGGATAATTCGTTAATGTCGATGTAACACAATGAAGATTGAAAGACCCACCGTCAGGCAATTAGTGCCTACCTACTAATGTTTGGAAATTGTCAGGGGATGTTGCTTTAGTTTGCTGCTGCGCGATATAAGACTAGCCATTCCGGTAAGTCTTACGTCATGTACGCTAATAATACGGTGTTTAAAATACAAATTATAAGAACCAAGCTAAATTCGTACACGTAGGTCGCGTAAATACATTTTTTTCATGAAAGGAACGAAACGTTGAAACCATGGAAGTGTTTCTAAATTGCATAGAAGTGCAGGAGAATTGCAATCTACTCGTCCATTAGCCTCCCAGAACAATGTTGATATGTGTGTGCTTGCTGGGTACGAGACCTAACCGCCCCCGCCGTCGAAGCTGCTGGGGGCGATGGGCCAGAGCCGCGTCCAGTGCTGCCGCGCGGCGCCGCCACCGCCACCGCCGCTGCCGTCTGCGTTTCGCCGTCTGCCGCGGGAGCGGCCGTGTCGCGCGAGCCTGCCTCGAATTTCCGTGTCAAGGTTGCCGGCACTGGAGCGCCAGGGCTGCCACCTTGAGCGCCGCATATCGATTCCCGTCAGGCCGGGCCGCCCCGCGCCGCGCCGCGGAGGCCCGCCTGCTCGCGCCGCGCCGCGCCGCGCCGCGCCGAGTAGCGTCGTAGGCCGATTCCTCCGCGGCCGGCGTCGCGACGCGCCGAGCTTCGATTCGCTTCGCCTCGCCTCGCCCGTATGAGCGTGCCGAGACCTCAAGCCGACACCCGTCGCGGCGCGCCCGAACCCTGGCCCCGATCGTATGGCGTACGGGTCGTATTGCTGCATATGGGTTATGTATTGTGTGCGGTATCTTGCAGATACAAGATCTAGTCAATGCTTTTTCATTTGTTCTTTTGTTTGCTTCGGCAATTGACTTATTGCTTGTATAACTTAATTCAAATTGGGATTGTGTATTGAATAAATGTGACGTGCCTAATTTGGAGAATGGTATTATCAAACCATATTTAGTTTATTGTATGACAAATACGTATTAGTAAAGCAGCACGTGGTTGAAGTATTGAAATCGCCAAATGTTCGCTTAGTTTTTTCATAGTGGTCGATTTATGTATAAAAATAACGTGCAAAGATGTGCCATACCATATCTTCAGAGACTTTGAATGAACTCAGCTGTTAACAATAATACTACTTTTCTATTCATAGATAGTGCATTATTTCGAACCATTTCTTGTTATGTAATTACATTTTTTGCTGTCATGGATGTCTGACTGAGAGCGATAAAGTAGGCAGAAGTTAAAGGCGTGTGCGGTCTCCTAAAAATGTGTGTCTGTTCCGGACTACCGCCTCCCTGTACAGCTCCTCCGCTGCCGTTCCGTGCACTTGAATTTTGGAGCTTTCGCGTTCCTTGTGGCGCCGGACGCCTGCCTCCCCGTGGCCTTATCGTGCGCTCCCGCCCCGCGCACGTGATGTCATTCGCCGCCGTTCGGGGCGCGTTATCTCTGGACGGGTGCCTCGATAGCCGCTTCTGGAAAAATCCAGTTGGCGCTAATATTCGGCACCCGCTGTTCTCCCCGAGATGAAATTGGGCGGGCATCGAACTACCCTGGAGCCGTGTTTTAGGTTAGTTTGTGTGAGCATGACGAAAATTGTGGTCTTTGCTTTTTGAAATTGTAAATGCCTCAGTAACGTCTGTGCTTACTATGGTTTACATACAGTTGATTCTCGACTCGGAAACTCGTTTCACGCATTTATTCTGTTAAGATGCTTTTCAAGCAGTTTATACTCTTTCTCGCTGTTCCTTTATGAAAAAGCAATGTTGATTTATATTACAAGTCATGAAACATGACATTTTAACAAAAAACAAATAATATCCAAATTAATTCTGGACTCACTCTTGTATTTTGATCTTAGCTGGATAGTACTATTATTTTTGTTTAAATAATTAGTTAATTATCGAAGTCGGAGATTTATAATGGTTTCATTTTATATCAATTATTTATCCACAGACTTCGTTGTGTCTGTTCGCCTTCCGGAATATTTGAAAAAACTTCGATGAGTTGGAAATCGTTAACTTCATTAAGAAACAAATCTTTTAACGACCAATACTCTACGATGAGCATTCCTTGTTTCAACGACTCCCTCAATTGTTGGGTTGGTTTTGACATTTTCGACCGTTTCTACCCTCGTCGCTGGTTTCCCGGGAACATATTTCGAAACTGATTTTTTCAGAAGACAGGTGCACTCATGTACGGCGGTTAGTTCATGATGTACTAGAGATACGCATTTTTGTAACATCGAGCACACTACGTGATTTTTAGAGATAACAAAAAATAAGTATTGACAGATAAGAGTACTTTCCCTTCATTGCACTATTATCGGTATCTACTCTATATAGCCCGGTACCGAGTGATGTACTGGCATCTACCTTACATACCCTATTTTCAAAAATCTTAGTACTACAAATGTAGATTATTTACCAATAGTATCAGATCGATCAGATGAGAATGGATATTACATTTAAAAAGTTCGTCGTTCACGTTTATTTGTTGAAAGATTTCGACACTCTCAGCTTTTGTGATATTGTCGAATCCATTCTTCGTGGGGTGCACAGCAATCATTATTAAATATTGAGAACAGGCAATAGCATGTAATTGTATGTTGTTTTTTTTTATTTCGGATGGCGCGTTGTTGGTTTCAAGTCTATTAAATTAATAGAATTCACTCCAAAAAACACTCTTACCACTCGACCTTCTGACTTCCATGTTCTAAGATAATAATTGTAGGAACCGTGTCCCCCTCCGTTCAAATATTTGATTCATCTCCTGTCATTCACACTTACGCGCCCTTACACTCGGCCTCGTCTACCGCCGAGTCGGCCTGTTCGGTAATACGACTGTGGCAACAGCCTGGCACAGAGACTCGCTCGCTGGCGTGCGCGACACGCCGCGCCGGCGCGGCGGCGTCCCCCACACCGGCCGCGCTCCGGTGGCGCAGTCGGCGGTACCGTTACCCATTTACGCGTCCCCTCGCCCGCCCGCCCGCCTGCCAGCACGGCGCCGCGCCGCGGCAAAGCGCTCGCTCGGAGTAACGGCGAATTACGCGTTCGCCGTGCTTCTCTCGCGCCGGACGCGGAATCGCGCCGCGTTATGGGGCCGCTGCGGTGCGCGGACAATGGGGCGGGCGCCGCGGGTGGTCGACCGGCGGCCGACGCGCCCGCCAGTCACCCTTGACAGATCCAGACGCAGGGAACTATGCTGGGCAGTTAAAGAGGGGAGACATAAATCTGCGTGCTTACGTTCTTTTTAGAGCTGCACCATCCCTTTTTTCAATCTGTTTTTTCTCCCCCCCCCACTGTTTACTAATTGAAACGACGGGATTCTTTCATTGAAATTTAAATAATGAACATTTTAGTATATCTTGTGTATATTTGTGAGAATTCTTTCACACAAATATTTCAAAATCATTTGATTTTTTTCAAAATTTCTTAATACACTGGTTGAAAATTCTTGCTTTCCTGTGAAGTAAGAAAGTGAATGAATTCTCATTTAAACCTGCGGAGATAATTTTCTATCTCTGTAATTGTATTAGGACAAAAGAACTTATAAAAACATAAGTTATTCTAACAGATGTTTCTGGCTCGCTCTTTAAAACAATGATTATTGTATGGAAAAATATAGCTTTCTCGTTGGGAATATTGAGCAGTTCCGGAAAGACTTTCGGTCTGGGACAACTGAGAGACATTTTGTTCTCGGTATATCAGCTTCGTTGATCTGTAGTTCGAGGCGATCGAAGGGAATAACGCGAGCCGATAACTGAGTGCGCGTAATCCCATTTGCTGGCTGATTCCTATGAGCAGCGCCTAAGTAATTCGCCCGGTGGCGGCGGCAGCGGCGCGACGATGTAGGCAGCAGCGCCTTCGGCGTCGGCATCGCGCGGCGTCGCGTCGCGTCGCGTCGGATCGCATCGCATCGCGTCGCTTTGTCGCGCGCGCGCGCTCCGCGCCGACGCAGGGAGGTCGCTTAGTTGGCGTTTCCTGCATCTGACGAGCAGGCGCTCGTTTCCTCATTAGGGAGCGTGTACCTGAGTAACGACTCGTGTGCATTAATTTGGTTTGCTTAACCGCCTTAGCGCGCGCTCCACATGATGGCGCTTAGCTGCCATGAGAGAGCAATTCCTTCCCAGATTGCTGCTCAGTCGCGTATCCGCGATCGGTCCCGGTCCCCGTCCCCACTCCCGTCCCCGCTCCCGCTCCCGCTCCCGTCGCCGCCGCCGCCTGCCTGCCGGCAGATGAGACGTGATTCAGCCCCCGCGCTGCTCCCGTTTGCTTGGCTCTTAGCGCTATTCGGGAAGACTGAATTGCGATCTGATTGGGCTGTACCTAATATGTATTAGCTCATTGAAGCGTCTTATTTGCAGTGAACTTGATTTTTCTGTTTGATTATTCCGTGAGTATTGTCAGAAGTGCTAATGTATTTTTTTCTTTATTTTTGCAGGTGAGTTACTGTTTGAGCATCCTTCTCTTCATGGAATTCGTAGTCATTGTTCCAAATGTGGTAAGTGTATAACTTAGTACAAAGCGATCGTGTAATGTTTGGGGACATAACTTCAATATCAAATTATTTAATTTTTGAATTTCAACATTATTTTTTCCGTAATGTTCTTGGATGTTTCTTCCGTAACTTTTTTCAAAAGAGATCAAAAAATATTACAAAATGAGTCTTCATTGTTCCAATTTCTGTCGCATTTGAACGTATTTTTTATGTCCAGCCCTTAAAAATGTCTAAACACAACACGACGATTTGATAAATCAAATAGGTGAGGAAGAAAAGGATTTAGTAAGCCTAAAAGATGTCGTTGGCGAATAAAGACTCATCTACAGTTTGAAATGATTCAGCAACAAATACTAATAGAGTGACTGCCGCTTCTTGTACTGTACGAACATATAATGACTCAATTTTCCACAAATTTTAAAACAGATTTTATGTTCTATTTATAATATCCAAGATGGATATTCTAGGAGCTTCTTAATTTTTCCTCCTGAACATGCGATGATAGTAATGAATGTGTTCGCCGCGATTCTTCTCTGGTTCGTGTTCTTTCTTAATATGTGTCTTTTGACAATCGGCTCTTTAAGTCAATTCAATTACTTATATTGTATCTTCATAACATTCAGCGATAGTTCGATGTTTGGGAGTTAGAGATCCTTCGGCCAGCCGTTCTGTTCCATGTTCACTCCCCTCGTGGCTTAACTTCTTTTGTGAAGAGGCTCGTACCTCGTAGAGGTTGGAACGACCAAACGCTATTGTCCTTCTCTTAATTGAATTCTGCTTTGTCCGAGTTCGGTTCGGCGCCAGTTTTCTCCTTGCCAGGAGAGGAAATATGCTTTTTTTGTTATGCATATCGTCCCCTCGATCTATTTTTCTCTTTGGAAACTAAATTTAGGACCGCCTTCTTTACAAAAGACGGCCCGAAACCACCCTTGGACTTCATTATGTTCTTATCTAAACAGAGAAACGGATACCTCGACTTAAAGGATAACGAATTTCCATCCAGACGAACAATCGCAACGTGACTGTATAGAAGAACTTAACTGCTACTTGGTTCGCACTTGCGAATCGATTGAAGGAAAGAGTTCTCATTAGTCTGAAATTTCTCCTTTAGTTGGACAGACACTGGAGCAAACACGAGGAAAGTCGATTTTTCAGGAAAGGAAGCTTTCAGTAAAATGGGATGTCTGGAGTTGTAGAAGCACGGCGCCTAAATGGACTTAAGGCTAATGTGGAGAATACTTGGTATCAACATACACGTATGCAGAGAATTTTGAAATAAAGCGGTTGGGAGAGAATGGGCGTAAGCGAGGCTATTTAAATCGAAGGTGAGGGGAGGGGTCTCGTGATTTAGAAAGAAGTCAAGTCCGTTTCAGTTCCGTGGCGTGCGTGGGGAAGTGACCGGAAGGCGGCGGGCTCCGGGAAGCGCTGGCGGTGCTTCCGACCAGGGGGCGCGGCCACAGAGGTGCGTTGTGCGCGCACAAGGCGCGGCTTGAGGGTTGCGGCCGCGGGCGGGTGGGCGAAGGGTGCGCGCGCGCGTGCTCATTAGGCGAGGGGCGCCCGCGCCCTACCTCACGCCCCTCCGCCGTGGGGCAGGGGCCGCAGAGGTACACGTGTGCACATCCTGGAACTCCGAGCCATCTCTTTCTGCCGAGACGAACACACTCTGTAATTATTGTAAAACTCTTTCGGCATAAGTAAGACTGGCTTTTTCACTTTTCTTGAAAACATTTCATACGTCGCATGGCGATGACCAAAAAGAGGTCATTAATGCCGGAATTATATGCACAGTTTTGAAAGTAAAATATATTTTGAAATCGGTAATTGCATTTTAAAACTTCCCGTGCTATATCTAACGAATATTTATTTAGAAGAGAGAATAGAGGCTTCTACAGCAAGTATTTTTTGTATTGAGGTTGATAGGCCCGCGCGCTTGCAGGAAAGCGCGTCCCGTTGCGCCCGGCTAAACGCACGCGGTGCGGCCGCCCCTGCTTTGAATAGCCGCTTCCCATCGGGTCCTCAGACGGCGAGAGGCCGCCGTGGTCCGGAATGGAGTGCGCACTCGGGCAGTGTTAGTAAACAAACCGTGGGAGGACCGACCGAGCGGCAAGCGCGCCGCCGAAGCAGCAGCCGCAGCTGCCAGCGGGGGCCGCGGGGTGACGTGTGTCTGGGCGCGGCGCGAAGGCAGCGGGCCCCGCCGAAGAAGACCCAGTGCGCGTCCGTCCGTCTGTCTGCCTGCCTGCCTGCCCGTCCGCCCGTCCGCTCGCGAGACCGGGAGGGGGGCAGCAGGGGCGCGGGCACGCGGAAGCTGGGCGGTGCCGCGTGTTGTGGCAGGACTGCGCTGACGTCACGCGGCGCGGAATGCCGCGCGGGGCGGCGGCGGCGGTGGAGGAGCCGAGACATAGGATGGGAGGAGAAGAGAAGGTAGTCGACGGGAAGGAGGAGTAGGAGAAGCCGAGAGAGTGGATGCTGCGGCCCGCGTCTCAGTCGCCGTCTGGCGGCCGTCCGCGGTCCGCGCGCCGCCTCTCCGCCCTCTCCTCCGCCTCCTTCGCTCTCCGCGCGTCCGCTCCCGCTCTCGTCGCTCCGCTCTTCTCCTCGCGCGCGCTCCTCCGCCGCTCCGCCGATTCGCGGCCAGCGCGAGCGAGCCGCGCGGCTGCCGACCTGTCTCCTCGCCCGGTGAAGGCCGGCGCTGGACTCGGCCGCTCGCGCTGGCTTGCTCGCGCGCGTCGACACACGGCACAACAGCACAGCCGCTGCGTGCAGGCTCCACCCTTTCCCGCCCTTTCCTTCTTCTCCGCATCCGGCACCCCCCCCCCCCAGGCGGGATGTAATTTTTCAGTACGTCTGCTCCTCGTGACACACGGAACATGTGTTGGAATAAGCGCCGCGCCGCGCCACGCTCGTCTGTGCTCGCCTCAATCAGCGAACGCGTTTCCCGTGGCGTTTGCGGCGCCTTTTCTCGCTCTTTGCCGTCGCCATTTGGGGCAGCAGTACTTATCTCCGGCGAAAGAAACGCCGGCTGGCGCGGCTACAAAAGCGCGCGCGAAGAGAAGCGTCCGACGCCGCGCCGCCGTAAGAGGCAGATCTCCCGGCGCGGGCGCGGATTAAAGTGGGCTGCGCGCCGAGATTGCGCGCGTCACATAATAAGCGACCCGCGACGCGACGCCTGTTGGCGGTGGCGGCAATGGCAACCCGAGGAGACCCTGAGGAACGCCGAGCGTGACCAACGCGATCTGCCGGCGAGGGTCGCCGCGCAGCTTTGGGAACTCGGCGTTGGCGGTGATCATGTGATGAACGGAGACGCGAAGGGAGAGAGGCAAAAGTGGCAAAGCTGGTGGTGGTGATGGACTCGTGGGACGCTTAAAGAAAGGTGTCCGCTATCGCGCATGGCGATGGCGAGTGGGGAACTGAACACAATGGCAAGGTCAGAGAAACACACGTGATAATGACGTTGGTGGAAACGAGGGGCGAGGGAATGGCATTAGTGAATGTGGCGACGTGGCGGGTCGGGCGAGACTAAACAAAATTGCGGTTTAAGGATGTGAGGGGTCCAGATAGGAGTCGCGAGATGGCGACATTCCATAAAACGGGGCAGCGATGACTACGGGAAGTGCTACTAGGACGCGGCAATTGTTGTAGCGAAGGTACGGCAGCGACGGAGACAGTGTCGGGAGTGCCTCTCGCCTCGCGAGGCGCGCACCGTTAGGGATGTGACTCGCAGAAACGCCTCCGCCTCCGCCTCCGTCGCCGCGGAGTTGCCAGGCTGACCCACTCGGGGAGGAGATTAATCACGCTGTCGCTTGGGAGAAACAGCAATTTCCAGGCGCCGCGTGGCGTATGGCAGACGAGGCCCGCCCCTCGCCGCCTCGGTCGCGGCGCGCCACGGCGGCTTAAGTAATTCCGATTGGACGCGAAGCGTTTGGAATACGGAGGAAGCATCCTCCACCGCCCACGTCCAACTCTTCTCTGTGGGGTGTGCAACATTTATTTTGAATGTTTGCGCGTGCGTGGGTTCTGAAAGAATATTTCCCAACGGGCTGCGTGAAGTGGGGACTAGTGGATGAATTAAATTTGTGCGTGGGCGGCAATCGAACGTTCATCACGGGAGAGTGCGTTAAAGTGCAATGTGAATGTGGACGTCAGCGTAAATTGACGGGAATGTAAGTGGAAGATTCTGCGGATAGTACTGGTGTCCGCAGTGATAAATACTATGATGTGGTCATGTTGAATGAATGGTTTGTCCATTTTGCATGCAAGCCAACAAGCCTTTTTTTAAAATACTGGCAACT
Organism: Teleogryllus occipitalis; assembly: GCA_011170035.1. Classification (NCBI taxonomy): domain Eukaryota; kingdom Metazoa; phylum Arthropoda; class Insecta; order Orthoptera; family Gryllidae; genus Teleogryllus; species Teleogryllus occipitalis. Next base: position 468,982 of record BLKR01000371.1, read on the forward strand.
TTTTGTTACTTTGCTTTTGAGAAATTCCGTAATTTTAAAGCTGTACTTAATGACAAATTTCAAATATATTTTTTGTATACCAATTGTACTACGCACATTTAACGATGTGTTGAGATCAACACTTGCGTCTCATTAGAATTACTTCAACAATCACACTCATTTTTATATTCGCAGCATTTTAATGTCGTAATCTTGGGAGGAAAGAAAGTTTCGCTCTCAATTGTGCAGATTCTGCTCTATTATTATGTTGATGTTTCATTACTTGTATGTGCTGGTCCAAATTTCCCGTTGAACCTTCTAAATCCCGAATAATGACCAGCGATGGAGGAAGCTCTGCTTGTACAACGTTGCCGATAGTGGCTGCGAGAGCCGCGTCGTAAGCCCGGGGGCGATAGCGCCAACACCGCGATAGTGCGGTCGGCGGCGGGGCGGGATCAGGTGCGCGCGAGGCGGGCGGACGGACGGGCGGGCGGGAGCGAGCGCGCGTTTTCTCAACATCGGCGCTATGATGGATGGGCTCGTTACAGCACGTAACGTCCCGCACACCAGCGCCAACTTGCCAGCGATGGGAGTGGATGGGACGCGACGCGACTCGTCGCCGCGTGACGCAAACCGCCGTTTCCTCCCCTTTGCTCTGGCGGCCGTTGGGCGCCCCCGAAGCGAAGAGCGAAGAGACGCGGTGATCTGTTCTATCTTTGACGGCGGTGGGAGCGGGTTGCGTTCATTCAGAGGGCTCCATTTTGGCTTCGGATTAAAATAAATTATTTGTGATACGAGTGGTAAACGTTTTGCGAATGGGAAATGTGACACGAATCCGATAGGTCTAGTGGCACAATCCTACGAGCAAAATAAAATCACTTTTACTACGTGTGTCATACGCTTGTTTTTAGCCAGCCTTACCGACTTCCCTTTCCTTTTAAAAGTACACACATCAATTAATTGAGTACCTTTACATTAAGATTTCTTGTAGCTGATCAGACGAAAGTATTTTGTTTTCTTCGTTCTTATCAATTTTAACTGAGTAATTGAGCACCGTTTCACTTTTAGCACCTACTGTAATTTGAACTTTTAACACGTCATGCGTACTCTAAAACTAGCCGTGTTTACTGATGAGTCTATTTTTTTCTGTGTTTGAATCGCACATCTTTTTTTTTACTTTGCTTCTTTAATAAATTGAAAATTAACATAATTTAAATGAATGGATTCTTCCCAAATCCCCAGTTTCCTTAGTAATTCTTGTTGGCAACGTGCTTTCAAAAGAAAAATATGTAAACGTTGTGAAATTTTCGAGGCTTGACATTGATTGATGAATACGTTGATAGAAGCAACACACGGCTTTATTTTATTTAATAATTGGATTTGGGAACTAATCCGTAAATATTGCTCTTCGTGTGCATTGAACCGGTAATGAATTTACGTACAGAACTATTGAAAATATTGTATCCGGAGAATACAATATCAACAAAATTCTATGTGATGATTTTTTCGATTTTAATTAACGATGTTTCGTATGATAATTCTGTTTGGAATAAGATTAGCATAATGTGTGAGTTCGTTGTGCTACGAAATATTAAATCACGTAATATCTTGCTATTATTTGCTCTCCAATTTTACACTTTATCTTGAGTTGAAGTGATCAAGCTAAGAAGCAAAACATGAAGTTGCAAAATCAGTAAAATTGCTTTGTAACGCAATAATGTTTCTTTACATAAAAGATGTTGACTTGTACATTTTCTACTCTTTGGAGAACTGCAATCGAGCAGTGGCGTTTTTGTGTGTTGTGACTTACTAAAGATGGTTGGTTCTATTATTTTTGTATTGCAAGATAACTTGTCGCTTTTCCGTTAGAAAACAGCGGGCAATTTGCCAAGATACGAATTGCTCGATGTATTGAATCCCATTAGATCTATGTATGAGACGTGAGCGATGTAGTTAACGGACGTCGTAAGTTGGCGACCAACGCCCAACGAACAGTCGATCTTCGGACCTGTTCCTGTAATTACCCTTTGTTGCAGTATTCTCAGACAATTTCGTTGGCACGTGCAAATAAATTGTTTGTACTCCTGGAAAGAGGAGGATGCATTGCAATTGAGCGGCCTTTTGCATTATTCAGGAAGCGGCATAACGTATGTTTGGCTTGTGAATGTGAACTTAGAAACTCATCGCATCAGCGACCTATGGAAGCCTGCCAGCGACCTTTCCACTGCCTACGTGATCTCTCGGTCAGAACGCGGTTTGATGTGTTTGTAATTTCAATTATCGTTACAGGAACCGTGCTTCTTCAACCGCAAAGTGATTAAATGTCTCAATTTTTTATAACTGGGCAAATGAAATCTTTATATGATTTGAGTGTGCTTGCAATCGGTATCAATTTGGCCGTATTTTATTTATTTATCGTGTTTGACGTAATAGATCCAAATCGTGAATAAACATCTATTCTCATTTTAAATTTCAGTGACTCGAAGTTAGACTAGACTGTATAATTGAATGTCGTTTGTTATTATGTTTTGTGATCCTAATTACGATTACAAGTCTAATGTTTCCAAATTGGTATTATAGTTCAAATATATATTTTAATAGATTATTACGGATTACGATAGCAGAAATTACTCGAGACTGATTGGTGCCCGTGTAGCACGAAATGGAGGAACGATCACGATCTTTTAAACGTACTGGAAAGTTTCTTTTTCAGTGCGATTGGTAAACAGCGAACAGTCTTAGAAGAATTGATACTTGTAGAAATTGATTGATTGTACACATCGGTATATAGATCCGCACATTTTAAATTCATTTCGAATATCGTAGTATTGTAAATACGGTAATTTCCTTGTATGACTGATTTAAGGCATTTTTGCTCTGATACTAAGGGTCTCCGGTAAACGAGAGTTACCTGTCTACAATGATAGTGCGAGGATCAACTGGCTTTTTCCTTTACGTTGTATTAATAAATGGCGAAACATGATATCTGAATCAATAAACCTGCCGAAGACGTAAAAAAATTATGAATTTTTCGTATCTTATACTATTTTAAAATTTTCGAGACGTTTGTGTTGTACTGTTGGAAATAATAATGATAATGGTAATGATAATAATGCCCCATCGTTATCGATTGGATCATGAGAAAACAGTAAATGAATAAGTCACCAATTTAAATGAGTCATTTTTAAACCTGTGAGATTAACGAACCAGGAAACCCTTTGAAGCGCGGTGGTGCCGCCTCTTGCTAAAATCCCGCGCCCATTGGCGGTTGTGTTTGGAGTTGCGCGTGGGCGTGGGCGTGTGCGCGGGCGGGCCACATACGGTACCGGCACTCCGCCCCCGCCCGCCGCGCCGCGCCGCGGAGGCTGCGCCGACTGCCTCTGGAGGGGCGCGGCCTCGCGCTACCCGGCGCGGAGCGGCGGTTCCTGCGCGCGAACCGGTTTGCCGCCGGTAATGAAACTAGAAGTGTCGGTAATCGCTCCTAACCTCCTGTGGTGGCGAGAGACGATGGGGGAAGGGGCGGCGGGAGCGGACGTCGAGACTTCCCTCGCATAATTCGCCGAATGCTAATCAGGGATCGCATGAGAGGCTTAACTAGGGGTCTGCAAAATCATCCCGCGGTCCGTACGAGAGTGGCGATTCAGTCACACACAGTGAATTAAAGTCAGCGGTGGCGATGAAAATGCAAAAATTGTATACAAGTTTCGAAGTACTAGTTAGAAAAATGTGTAAAGCAAAGTTAGTCGTATCTTGGAAACTATGATGTTGATTATTTAAGGATCGGTTTACGTACTTAATTCTTTAAATTATTTTTGTTCTTCATTTACTCTTTTAGAAGTACTAATTTAGATTCATTTCGCAATGTAATTTTAATTTACAACAGCATGTATGTGTTGTTCTAACCTCAAAATGTTTGGATACCCCTGGGTGCACCATGTAATGGCGAGATGATGTCATAAAACAGAGGACGGTGGAATAAATAATAGCTGGATTTAGCCTTTTTTCCTCCATTTTCGGCAGCCCTGCAACTATGTTACGGCTTGCCCCTGTTCTTGTATAAAAGATCTGTGTCGACAAAATTGGAAAATTTCAAACAGTGTTCGGTATGCCTAAAAGCTTAGTGTATGTGGTGAATTACGCATTCATTTGTCTGTAGTTTAGTTTCATGCATTCATGTCTTTGGTACAATTTTTATGTTATCCAAACATGTCAAATTTTCGCCTTTTTGAATCATTAAAAAATAATAATTGTTTCTCGAATTACATTTAAGACGTAGTACATGTCTGTTTTCAAAGTGGTACCCCGACATAGAGCTAAAACTATTTAAAATCTCTCTTCGAATTTCGATTATCTTCATTGTCTTATTATTTTTTTTAATATCAGAAATTCGAGATTTTTCTTTCAACTCCGATCTAAACACTACCGTTAAAGTATTTTTCTATAAATGTATTTTAACTGAGGTATTTTATATCCTACACTATACATGTTTTACTTTCAGTGCCCAAAACCTTCTGGGGTTTGTCCAACTAACGTTGGACATGACACGTCCTTTGATTCCACTTGTCGCAAAAAGCTCTGGAGTGTGCCTGCTGGTCTGTTTTGCGCCCCCCCCCCCCCCGTCGGTGGCCACTTGGCCTGTTCCGGCTTGCCACCCCTTCCCCCGTTCCACCTCGTGCGCACCCCCACCCCCACCCCCATCCCCACTTCCAATGTCGACAATATTCAACCCTTTCCCAGCCTCGTTCCACCCCCTTCCGGCATTGCTCTGACTCTCTCCTCCCCCGCGCTTCCGAACTCTCACCGCCTCATCCCACCCTCTGCCGTGCCCCGCCCCGCACTTCCAACCTCCTCGTCTTCTTTCTGGCCCTCTCCCGCCGTCGACAGCCAGGCGTCGCGGCCGAACAGCTGTGAAAGAGCGTGAAACTTTTTGCATGGCCCGGCGCGCGGCGTCACCTCCGCGTTATTAGTCGGCGTTGCCTTCCCTCCCCCTCCCCCCGCCTCGCGCTGGAAGCGGAATGGAGACTTTCGTGGCCCCGGGGGTCAAGGGAGCCTGCGCGCCCACAAGTCCGGGAGCTAATGACGCCGTGTTACTGTGTAACGACGGCGCATGGAAATGAGATGGGGTGCTTGAGGATTCGCGGAAAATTGATTGAACGGCCGGATGAATATTGGCTTCGTAAAGAGGGATTTGTTGGGCATGTCTTCACTGTGCTTGTTCAAGATACTTGTATACGTTAATTATCGAGTGTATAATTCTGTTCCGCTTACAGATATGTATCAGCTAATTAACGGCAAGTGAGGTTTGAGAAGTAATTGAGAGACGTGTTTCATTCGTACACTTCACACGCCATGAGTTCGCAGATACGTACTTGCACGTGGGTTGCTTGCGATGCAGTGTGTTGCAAAGTTTTAAAACACGCTGTGTAATATACAGATATGCAAGTGTATAATTCAACACTAACATTATCTTGCAATGGGTTAGTTCTGGGAAAATATTAGAGCCATCTTGATTTGATTTTAAAACAGGAAACAGTGTTATGCAAGAGCATGCGTTCTCACGTGCTCACAGGTATGTGGAGACGACACAAAGATAAGAAACGTGTAGTAGTTACGGTTGTAGTTCCGGAAACTAACGTTTGTTAGTTACCTGCACATGCAATAAATACCGATGAAAGCGTGCGATTGCATATTGATTAGTTGTTTTCGTGGTAGAGTAGTAAATAAATCTCAGATTATGTGAATCAGCGGAAAATTCTGGAAATGTTTTCGAAATATGTTTTTAACATATGTGCTGTTTGTTCTTTCTCCGTGCATGTGTATAATTGCTTCGTGTATAACTTGTCCTTCTCCCATTGCAATACTGCTTTTTTCTGTCTTTCTATATCTTTTATCCTGCCTCTGCTTTATTTCACAGTCACTTACATTTTTTAGTCTGCTTTTCTCACTTGCACCGGAGTGTGTTTCTTCCTCTCCTCCTTTATTTGGCTCTTCATTCTTTCTTCTCCCTTTCTGTCTGTTCTTCGCCGCTTTCTCTGACTGTCCCTTCTCCATCTCTCTCATTGAAGCCCTTTCCACTCCACCCCGCCCCATCCGGCAGCCGGCCGTGGCGAGCAGCGCTCTCTGTGGTCGTGCCGAGTCGCGCGCGCAGCGGTGTCCATTACGGTGTGGAGTGCGGTGCGCGGGTCGGTGGCGTGCCGTGGCGGTGACGAAAGCTGCTCGCTAGAGCGCCCGCCCCGCTGTCGCTGTTGCCGCCTCCGTAGTCGCCACCGCCCCCGCCATAGCCCCCGCCATAGCCCCCGCCATAGCCCCCGCCACCGCCATAGCCGCCACCGCCACCGCCACAGCCGTCGCCCCGCCCCCGCCCCCGCCGCGCCGCCACCGCCCCGCCGCCACCGCTCCGCCGCCCCGCCCACGCCGCCAGCTACCGCCGCCGCCCACGCCAACCGCTAGCCGCCACAACCGCCGCCGCACACCGCCGCCCCGCCACCGCTAGCCGCCGCCGCCGCCACCGCCGCCTGCCGCCGCCGCCACCGCCGCCGCCGCCGCCGCCGCCACCGCTGCGCCGCCGCCGCCGCCGCCACCGCCGCCACCACCGCCGCCGCCGCCGCCGCCGCCGCCACTGCCGCCGCCGCCGCCGCCGCCACCGCTGCCGCCGCCGCCGCCGCCGCCACCGCCGCCACCGCCGCCGCCGCCGCCGCCGCCACCGCCACCACCATGCCGCCGCCGCCACCACTGCCGCCGCCACTGCCGCCGCCACTGCCGCCGCCACTGCCGCCGCCACTGCCGCCGCCACCACCACCGCCGCCGCCGCCGCCGCCACCACCGCTACCACTGCGCACCACCACCGCCACCACCACTGCCGCCGCCGCCACCGCCACTGCTGCCGCCGCCGCCGCCGCCACCACCGCTACCACCGCCGCCGCCACCACCACCGCCACCCAACCTGCCACCCAACCCCCCACCCCCCGCCCCCCCCCCCCCCCAACTGCCCCCTGCCCCCCCCACCCCCCCACCCACCACCGCCACCACCAAGCACCTTACTGCCATCCACATATTTTTTGAGAATTATGGGAAACATGGTTTTTGTACTAATAATGTTTAAAACGTGCGGTGGTGCAAAAAAAGTAATGTCTCAACTGAGTGTTCTAATGAGTTGTCTTGTTTGCATCTTTTTGGCAACATCGCGCTTGTACTGTATTGGCAAACTGGTTAGACGCTGAGATGTACAACCTTTATTTAATTATGCTATTGTCTGAATAATAAAAACTATTTCGTATTCAGAAGTAGTTTCTCCAGTTGGTTGAATCTGTTATTTTTACTGATCCGTTGCTGTTTTTGTAGATGTGCTTACAAAGGGCAGTGATTTCTTACTGTAATTAAATAAAAAAGAAAAAGAATCATGTATTAGTATTGCTAGACGTCCACCCCTCGCTTCGATTTCCTCATTGTTGCAACGCGTGCTCCTCGCTCGGGCGTCTTTGAGAATTCCCATCAATATGAGCTGCTGCGCAACTCATGGGAACAACATACCGCTACATCGCTTAACTACAGGGATTTTCTGTAATTCCCTGAATTGTTGGAGTTTTCAAACGCTCGTGACATCTGGTAACTATATAATAAATTTAAAATGATGTAATTCTACAATTGCAGGAATTCCGTGTGGAAACAGAGATGACAAGTAACCTATGAATCATTCCATAAATCTTTCAACATCGCATGCATTGCCAACTGTGGTTTGGTGTGTAAGCCAAGTGGTATTATAATTTCAATTTCAGTGAATTGAACACTATCAGTTAAAATGTGATTAATGTGAATGTGCTGTGCAACTTAGATCTATATGGCGAGGTTGTAGTTTCTTGCCCATCGTTCACCGCCGTCTGTAACCAGGAGGTTACCGTAGGGTGCAGAAGCTGCTCTCAGAAGTTCATCGTGGAGGAAACTTTCTTCCACCAGGGCCTCCGTCTGCGGCCGGACCGTCGCGGGCGGCCGAGTCACCTTGGCTCGTCAGCGAGGCGTGGCCTGCCGCGTCCTCCCTGCCTCCTCCTCGCTCCACCCCGCCCCAACTCGCCACGCCCCGGCCACGAACACCCAGCCCCGGCGGCAGTGTTTTGTCTCAGCGACCAACTCTATCCTAGGCGGATATTTATACACACATACCCATGCGTGTGAAAGCCAGCAAGAAGCGAATCTGCGGGCCCGCTGCTTCTAATCTGTTGCTCGCTCCCCTTCACTTGACCCTTGCTCGGACATCTCCGTCTAAGACTTGTTCACTTTTCCCAATGTTCCTTGGATCTTCTGGGAAACTTTCACATTCTCGGTTTTCAACAGCAGGGTGTTCGACAACCTTCCTCTTACCACAGCTCTCTCCCCTCCTTTGTCTCCGTTCTCCGCCTCGCCGTCCGCCTCGCCGTCCGCCTCGCCGTCCGCCTCGCTGTCCGCCTCGCTGTCCGCCTCGCTGTCCGCCTCGCTGTCCGCCTCGCCGTCCGCCTCGCCGTCCGCCTCGCCGTCCGCCTCGCCGTCCGCCTCGCCGTCCGCCTCGCCGTCCGCCTCGCCGTCCGCCTCGCCGTCCGCCTCGCCGTCCGCCTCGCCGTCCGCCTCGCTCTCCGCCTCGCTCTCCGCCTCGCTCTCCGCCTCGCTCTCCGGCTCGCTCTCCGGCTCGCTCTCCGCCTCGCTCTCCGCCTCGCTCTCCGCCTCGCTCTCCGCCTCGCTCTCCGCCTCGCTCTCCGCCTCGCTCTCCGCCTCGCTCTCCGCCTTTCCAGCTCCTTGTTTCTCGGTTCTGTGCTTAGCTCTCGCCGCGCCGTACAAAAGCGCGACCGCCGTGGGGGGTCGCCGTCGCCTGCGAGCGGGTCGGGTCGCTTCGCCTCGGGCGCAGTCCATTCATACGCTAATCCGCTGGGGGCACCCGCACCGGCTCCGGGCGCATGATACGCCCCAAGGCGACGCGACGCGGGGCGCTCTTGTTCAGAGCCGGCCTCACACATCACTCGCACAAAGCCCCTCCCCGTCCGCCCCGTCCCCTCCCGACGCGCGGCGGAAGAGATCCTTCGGAAAATCAAATGCTCTTGATAGACGCAAGGTCACTCGCTACCACTTATGTTGGTTCTCTGGAGGTAAAGGAGGGGGATATGGAAACAATAATGGTCATTCATCTCACCCTCCTCACGGGCTGCTGTGAAGTTCGCTTTCAAATAGACCCGGTCATTCGTAGCAGTTCTCTGTGCGTATGTCAAATACATTGTTTTTCTACGTTGTCAGACCATTCGTATTGTAGGACTAGTCTAATTTCATTCCATCAGTCTCTTCACTTGTCCATTAATCATCCAAAAAAATGCGCTCTAAACATATGATTTGGAATATAACAAATTGAGACCTGGAGGTTGCGAGAGAATAAAATTTAAGTGTCGAGAAGGTATCGGCTAACAGAATTTAGTGGGTCAGTGTCGTCACGCACCTTATTAAAGAGCGCCTGGTAACTCGATCCCGTCCTCGGGGCACAGGGCGGTCTGCTCGGCCGGCCGCAGCGGGGGCAGGTCAGTCCGGGCGGCCGGCCGTCGGCGCGCTGCAACAGGTGGGAGCACCCGCACCCCGGCCCGCCCCGCCTCGCCCCGCCCATCACGCCTCTCCCCGCCGCGCCCGACCGCTGCGCTCCTCGCCTGGTCGGGTAGCCCCGTGCCGGCGGCCGGCCTCCCTCCTCGCCCGAGCCAGCTGATGTCGACGCCTTCCGATGCGTCACGCGGGTCTGCCCGCGCCCGACCGTCTCTCTTGCACGGCTACGCAGCCCGCACTATGAATGCCGCATGCGACAATCGAGTCCCGGAGCTTGCCGTTAACCCCCACCGTTTCATTTTCTGCTGGAATGCTCGTTCCAATTATTCTTTGTCGGTACGACTACTGAAACACATCTTCGTGTTCTCATTCTCGCAACACGCACATCTTGTTTATATTCTTTGAAGAATTTGCTGCTTATACCAAATTAGGTTATGTTCCCCCAGGGATCGCGTTTTCCGATTTAATTTTATCCTTGAATCGTGTATTCTATATTACCTCAGAAGTTGATTGCGTTTTTTATTCTCCAGTCGATTTCTATCTTTCCCCTTCTGGTTCAATTAGGTTTAATCTTTGAATTCAGTTTAATTATCGGCTCGTTTCTGCCCTTCGGACGAACAAGCAGATTTGACATTTGCGGTAGTGTTGACTCCGTCTCTATGTGCTAGTCGCCTCAGCGTTTCCGTCTAGCAGCAACATTTCCACTGCTACGGTACCGCCTCTCCGCGGGTGCCGCTGCCGTCCGCCTCCTTCCTCCCGTGCCCCGGTGCCGCCGCCCAGTTTCAAGTGAATATGCATGAGCCACTGCCGCCGCCGCCGCCAGCGACCAAGAGAGGCCCCGCACTGCGTGTCCACGCACTTCACTCCACTCGAGCGCGCTCGCCTGCCTGCCTGCCTGCCTGCGTGCGTGCGCAGGGGAGGGGCGGTGTTTACAACGCGCGGAGACACCGCCTTCGCCGCCGCCGCCGAGCAGACGCCTTCCGGCGTGCGTTTCCTGGCCCCGCGATTCAACAGCTGCGCCGTCGCCATGCAGGTGCTTGGGGCGGGAGGCCGGCCACGGAGTCACGACACGACGCGCGGGGCACAGCGGCTCTCGTACGCGCGTCGGTGCTAATGTCTGTGTTAACCTTAGAAAGTGTTTGACGTTCGGCGGCCACGAGTTGCGCGTCACGTTTTGCCTAGCTTGTTACGGGTTCGCTGTTACGCGGCGCTGTCTGCCGAAGAAGTATCTCCGTATCTGCGCACGGGGGCTGGTCGAAAGGCGAATACAGTAGGGTAATAACTTACTGGATTTAGTACGCGATCGTTCGTTTGGACTACTGGTGCGTGAAGATCGTCACCGCTGCCAGTGGCTGTTTGGTGCTGAGTGCTTGGGGGGAAAACGTCTTTGGGGTTCGGCGGTGAAGAAACATTGTTCCTGGAAAAGGAACCCACCTGTGAAACGGATAGTTTTTGCGCACTTCTTATGCTGTAATTTTGTGCTTTCTGAGCCCGAGGCGCCTATTCCCTTACTTCTTCCTCCTAAAGTTAAGATCATGTTATGAAATATGTATGTCTAAACCAAGGCTTTCGGATTACCACGTTGTTCGGCTCTTTCGCGTCTTCTCATTGAGGTAGTAGTAGATTGCCCGTGAACCCAAATAGTTTCCTTAATACAATGACACCGTTTCAAGTTTTCGTCAGACGAGTGGAAGAAAATGGTAATGAGTCACTACGTAATTTTAGGTCGCGTATATTTCCAAAAGGATGTGCCCAAATAACTAGGTTTCAATATATAATCTCAATGAAAGTAAACACTTTTTTGAAGGAATAATTTGAGTTCACATATCTCCCCCTTTGTACCTATTAACGATGGTTGCAATAAAATTTCTTAGAGACCGTGTCTCTAGTCAAGTAAACCTCTTTCTCTTGTTTTATTGCGCTCTCGGAACTATTGCATCTCAAACATGAGCAGTGACAAAAGATCTCACTGTGGTAATTCCGTACTAATGTGTTGCTTTGTGATTCTAGTTTTCTGTGGAGTCGTAAAGCGCGTTTTGAGTACGTGTAATGGTGAAGGCTACGAGAGACCATTAAAGGAACTCTTCCATTATCGGTACTCTGAACAAGAACTAAATTGTAGGTTGCGTAGCTAATTCCTTGAACGTAGAGCAGATAACGTTGAGGGCACGTGATTGCAGAGTTCCGTTTTTTCGTTCCTGATGACTTTTAGGCCAGGAAATAATGAAATCTCCTTTCTTTTGAGTAAATTTGTGATGCGTTACAAATACAGATAGGATGGATATTTCAAATTGACAGGCATATTCGTATTCACGTTTAAATATGAGCAGAGCTGATGAATGTGAGAAAATAAAGGCTTAAAATACACTCTTACGAAAATATTAATGGTAAAGAGAGTTATTACAATTCTAAACTTGGGCTTTCCTAACTTGGCGGATGTCATTAGGTCATTTTAACACATCCCGCCTTGTAAAATGAATCTTTTTAATTGATTCCCGAACGTCCTCCTCAACGGGGCTCATAGCCTCAAACATGTGCTTATCACTGTTATAAAGATTCATTTGATAAGGCAGGAGGTGTAAAAATGGCGTAATGTTATCTGCCACGTTACGAAAACCCAAGTACATAACAAAAAATGAAAATGATGTATTTTTATTTGAATTTACCTTTAACAGTAAGATAGTTTGTTATTAAATTTTGTATTTTTTCTATTTAAAAAATAAATTCAAAAAAAACGTGGCGATATCTTTCTAAAGTGCTGCCTCACATATCGGTATCCGGCAAGTGACGACGGACGGCTTGCTGAGTCCCGTGATGGCGAGATTCTATGCTTTTCGCTTCCTTTGGCATACCCAAAAGCTTAGACACGCGTAGATCGAGCGTGGATCGTTTGGCGCTCTGCATTGAGCAAGCATCTCCCCCTCACACACACACACACACACACACACACAACTCCGGTATTCGGCCAGTGGTCGCTCGGTACTCGCCGAATATGTGTGCCTTCAGACTTATTTCGGTGAGCTCTTCACCCACGCGATTCTTCCCCGCGAGAGAGGGGAGAGCGCAACAAGGTCTATGTCAGATCGAGAGCGAATCTGGCGCGGGCCAGGGCGCGGCGTGGCGTGGGCGGGGCTCGCTGGCTTTCACCTGCGCGCGGCGCGGCGGCTGCCACAGCTGAGGAGGCGGCGGCGGCGTTGGCGCAGTGCGAAAACTGCTCCAACCTCAGGGGCTAAACTCTGCGTTACGATTGGTAGTGTCTGTCTGTCACTTCGAGGCAATATCAGTAATAGACTCATCGTTAGTGTGTCTTAAAATCAGTTTCTGGTTGAGAATTTGTTTTACAGGTAACACAAAATAGACATAGAAAAGTAGAAGATACTTTTTGTCTGAGCTTGCCCTTAGAGAAGAATAGTAGTTTTTCTATTTTCGTTAGGTTTATTAGGATTTGCGGAAATACGCTAGTTTCAGCATGGTTCATAAGCTAAATATGCCCAATAATAATAATGATAATGATAATTACTGCAGTCAATGAAGTTTTAAAATTACCGATGGTATGCGTATAATTTCAAAACGCGTTTAACACATAATGCCTTTTTCCTGTAATCCTTTATTCTCTTAAAAAAAAAAAGCAATTTTGGAGATACTGTCAATATATCCATGCTTCTGTTGTGTGTTGATCTTGAGATCCGCTCGTCGCCGCGAGTCCAGAACGGGATTCGTCCGCCATGGCGGGGAGAATTTCGCACTGTGGCGCGCGGCGCGGGTCCGCGCGCGACTAAAAATAGCGGGGCGCGGTGTGTCGTGCGGCGTCGGCGCGCGTGCCAGCGGGCGGCCGCCTGCCGCGCGCCGCCACTCGCGCCCGTGGGAGCGGCCCGGGAGGCCGCGGGGCTCCCGCAGGCGCGCCGGGACGCCTGCCAGTGCCGCGAGCGGGCGCGCCCGCGTCGCCCAGGGCGGAGCGGTCCGCCCGCCGCCCGGGTTGGCTCCGACGAACCGAACGAACTCGCCGTTTCGAACCCGCGTGCTTGGCCATGTGAGAAAAATAATTGCGGCGGTACTCTCAGTAAGTTTTCGAATTCAGTACACATTATTGGTTCACGCGAATGAAAATAATACGAAGTGTCGGGAGAGACATTTATTGGAGAAACAGCTGATTATCTTGAAGCGTGCGTCATTGGGTGGTGTAAGCATCTTCACTCCTGTTGAAAGTTTTCGTCCACTGGTCTTCATTATGACATATGTGAGTACCTCCCTTGAGAGTGCTGTTGCTTTATCTGCTTCCGTACGGATCGTTCCGAGAAGCGCTTCGAGCTGGTGTGTTCCAGTGTGTGATGTACTGGCGTTCGGATTCCTTGTTCGATCTCACACATGTGTGGGGTATGGATTGCCAAAGCGTGTCGCAGCTGTCCGTCGGATTAAGCCTTCGCAAACCGCGATGTTTTCGTCATGAATGGGACGCGTGATCGTGCTTGGAAATGATGCGTAGTTATATTCTCCGCGTATGGCGCTCCACGAGTTTTATTTGAGGGTCGGTTAGTCGTGAGAGAAAGTTCAATATTTGCTGGGTGGGTTGTTTGATCTAATACAACGTATGATCGAAGATATAAACTTGACGTAACGCTACGTAAAGTCAACAAAAACGTATTTTAGTCAGCGGTGAATGTGAATATTTAAGGAATAATACTTTGATTTCTTGGAACTTTTAGTCAGATGTTAATTCAATTATCATATTGTAATTATTTCTGCATTGAGTGAAAAATTACACAAACAAATGTCTTCCAATGTGCTGTTGTTTTGCCTTTTTTTTATTGAAGAGTTTACTTGTGCGTCTTGTTTTGTTCGTACTTTGGAGTGCTTATTCTGTATTATGATCACCTGTCATTAAATGGAAGGTGCGTACAGGGAGCGATGTTTCGTTTCGACTCGTCCGGGCGCTCGGAACAGGGGTTCTCGACTTAACAGCGCCGCCCAGAGTGGATGTTACAAGAGTATTTCCTTGCGATGTTGTTTCCTCTGCAGCGACAGGGCGAGTGTGTTCGCTGTCGCCAAAGACGTTCATTTGCAATGGCCGTGTGTTTCAAAGAAGGTCCTACAGTGATGCCTTACTTCCGTGTCCCGTTTCGTTTTCGAAATCGTGCGACTCGTAGCCGTTAACAAGATGTCGGCTTCCAAGATAAATGTGCCTCGTTTCTAAAATAATCCTCGTGTGAGAGACTGTCGCGCGCGTCGGTTGTTTGGCGTTGCCGAAAGCGTGCGTGCGTGTGTGTTGTGTGCGGTGGGGAAACTCCTCAATGTTTGTACTCATCGTGTGCTACTCGCGAGTAATCGACTTTGGGAGTAGTCGGTGTGGAAGAGATCGTGGCGGAATGAGCGCGATGTTCTTTACCATGATTGTTCGCTTCCACAGAGTTGAACTCGGCTTTATGAGACTTGGGGTTACTGCCTAAACGACTGTTCAGATAACTTTCAGCGGGAAGAAGCACGCATGGTTGAATATTTCATTAATGATTTACAGGAATAATTATCTCGAAGCATGATTGCTGCTAATATCGGTAATTTTAGACTTGGTTTTATATTATACGTGCAGTATGTCTTGCATACATAAATTTATGTGTAATTATTTTAAAACCCAACGTCCTCCAACAACGAAACGCTTTTGCAACTTAATACCATATCACGACGTCCGCATGTAAATAACCACAAATTAGCTCTTATTAGAAGCTATAATGATGAATATAAAGTTAGACAGAGCAGAATAATGAAACAAAAGGTCGCTTGTCTCAGATACGAACGTATTGAACAGATTCACTGAAATAACGGTCCTGATTTCATTTGAGTGAAAACATGGGTTTCTTTCGTTAACGGTTCGGTCGCGGACGGGTGCGCCCGAGATTTGCCACCTCGGCAGGGAACACGTCCGATCGGCTGTCCGCGTCGACGCGCGCGCGCTGGGTGGCCGCTTACCACGTCGCGCCCCTCCCCCTCCCCATTCCCCACCATCCCGCAAACTCCCTGCCCGACCACCCTTCTGCCGCCGACGCCGCATGCGCGACAGTGCCCGACGACAACCGGGCGGGTTATTCACGAGAGTCCTGTTACTGTGCAACACTTTGGCAATCACGGCCATTAAAGCTTGTTATACTCTGCTTTACGTATCACCCGGCCCGTAATTGACATCCCCGCAAATAAATGACGCTCGCCAGTCGCGCCGATACATCGCGTGACGTCGCGTGCGTTCGGACGGCGCGGAGGACAGTCGGGGGACTGCGAACAAAACGCGCGGAATGAGCGAAGTACTTGGCGAGTGCGGTACGACACGTGTGATCTGTGGATGTGGAAATGTAGTGTGCGAAATAATAATAATAATAATAATAATAATAATAATGATAATAATAATAATAATGATAATAATAATTTTAAAAAAATCAAAATAATTAAATTAAAATTATTGGGGTGTAATTGAGGCAATCGGTAGTAAATAGTAATTAGTTTTTGATAGCATTTTGGAAAAATCCGAGATTTTCTTTTATCGAAGAGAGGCTGTTGCGATTTTTTTCCAAGTGAAGTCCGTATGAAGCAACGAATAATAATGTTAATTCACTTGGTCATTACGGCATGCCTAGTTTGTTGGTAGACAATGATACAAAGTTGCAATTTACTGTGGTACGAGGAATGTATGATGTAATGACTTCAGCGTTTTATTTGTTTTCGGCAAGATTGGGAAAGAAATGTTCTGTCAAAGCTACTGCGAATAGGAAGGCCCCATATGTCGGTCTCTCTCTGTCGCTCACTCTAATTTCACACACTGGCGTTTGCTCGCTCGCTCACTCTTGTTCTCTCTCTCTCTCTCTCTCTCTCTCTCTCTCTCTCTCTCTCTCTCTCAATCTTTCGTTCGCTCGCACATTCTTCGTTTCTTATCGTCTCGTTTTTGCTAGAGAGGCCGTCTGCAGCTGGAAGTACGGTCTGCGCGGTGCGGCTGATGGATATTGTCGCGGGCGAAAGCCGTGGCCGGGCGATGCGGGGGAGATTGGTCGTGACATAGGGACGCGTGGCATGCTCCGCAGCCATTACTCGGCGCGAAATTGTGGAGCCCCCGAGCGCGGTGGAGAAGGGGGGGCGGCGCCGAGCGGGGGCCGTGCGCGTTGCGTAAGACACCCCGCGCCGTCTAAACGGCCAGGGGGGCGGGCCAAGCGAGACGGGCCGCGCGCGGCACGTTCTCCGAATACCGCGCCGTTGGGATCGTTAATATGCGCCATTGATCTGTCCGTCCCATGCGTCCGTTAGGATGGGGCCCTGCCTGGACCCTGTGTTTTGCTGGCAGGTGCGCCGCCGCGGACGCCCGTGCCGTTTGCGCTCACGGCACGTCTCGCCTTCATCTTTTTGTGCATGCGCGATAACGAATGTCGCGTGGCTCTTAATTGTAAATTTAGCAGCTGTTACGACGCTCGTTGTGGCGTGTGATGTATATTTTTGTGAAAAATTCCTTGGAAATTGTGGTCATGCGAACGCCACGTAGTGTGTTTGTGTATAAAGAAGTGGACATAGTGGGAGGGAATATTACGTTTCGTCGCGCGTAGGTTCAGTAAGGAATGAAAATGTAAGGGACTGAAATGTTAATATTACCATTTTTTAAACTCGTGTATTGCATGGAAATAGATGTTTAATTTTAAAATACCCCTCTTTTCTTGTTTTATGGTGGAGGTTGTGTTCTGGTTGGTCAAAAATGAACATCGTTGTGCATCTAGTGTTTAGTTTTCACAGAAAAAAAAAAAAACAGAACATCAGATATCATTGTCTCCAACTGCATTGCGAACTCAAGTGCAAGTATGTAATTTGCATTGTAATAAGTTATCACAAGGGTGAGTTCATGTAATATAAATGTGTAAACAGAACCTCAGCAACAATGGGTGACAAGAGAAGCAAAGATTCGAATAGTAAATAATAAGCATACAAGAGAATGGCAACATAATTAATAGTGGGGAAAATAGAAAATAATTGATAAATATAAACAGTGAAAGGGCACATAAGCAATTTCCGTGAATGAGAAAATAAATTAGAAAAAATATTACGAAGCAATAACCAAAGAATATACAAATACAGTACTACAGCGCCAGTGACCTGTCAGAAATTGGAATGTGATAGGAAGAATGGCCTGAGCACTCGGACGGAAGAGACACGTTTTTTGGATACGATGTCGCGCAGGAAAGACAGATAATGAGCGCGTTAGAAAGAAAACTGGGCAGACGATCTTTGGACGTGATGAGGGGGCGGATGCTGATGGTGTTACCAGTGACAGAAATATAATCGTGTGTAGGGGGAGAAGCAGATGCTATTGGTTGGGACGAGATTCAATAAAATGAAACCTGGAATGGATTTCAGGACGCCGTTCAAGCTGACAGGGGATACATGAAAGGAAAGTGACTAAACAGCCAACATTTTAATTTTTTTATAGGAAGATCAAGTTTTGTAATAAATTAAGAATTTCTGGGTGGAATTTAAGAATGATAATCTCCATGCATGCAAGGGGAGGGATTTAGAAACAAAACAGTTCTCAATAATTGCGAGGGTTTCACGATAATATTTTTTTCTGAAATTGTTGTATTTATAGACTCATGTTTAGATGTACTATGTATGTTTTGCAACAATATAGATGGGAATGTTAACTTGTAGAAAGTATTATTATTATTATTATTATTATTATTATTATTATTATTATTATTATTATTATTATATAATTTCAAAAAGAGTTCCCAATCCCATGTGAGGAGAAATAATTTACGTAAATTTGTCAACACCGGATATCTGTATAGACGGTCTATCAGACCCACCAATAAATTTTATCATGACGGGACAACTTTGGTACACCCTTCGGGCTATTGTTGAGTGAACGATCTAATGGAATTTTAGGCGGAATAAACAAATAAAAAGATATCAGGCACATACCCCCGTTCGAGCACATATAACGTAATCGATATTATCCGGGGCACATGTAATCCTACGTTGCAGTTTTCGGCGTAAGCTTACCGTTAGCGTCGCGTCGCGGCATTTAACCGAGCCCCGTTATTGTGGCCTGTCGGCGTGGGCGTGGGCGTGCGGGCGGGTTCCAGAGGGCGCGGCAGGCGCTGCGTGGGTGCCGCAGCGTCAGCGCGTTGCGTGGGCGTCCGGGGGCGGTGCACTGAAGGAAGAACAGAGCGCCGTTGGGGGGCGGGGCGGGGTGGGGCTCGCAGAAACCCCTGGGCGAAAGGTCACGACTTGGAGACCTGCATCGTCAACACTCGAAGGGGGCTAGAGGCCGCACGCCGCTGCGCCGCCGCGCCGCCAGCTGCTGTGCCCACGCCCCCACAAAGACGAGTCAATTCTGCTTATTCTGCTTGCCCTCCTTTTGTGATGTTCAACCGCTCTGAACCCTGTCATCTACTTATTAAAATTTGTTGACTTCTCAATTATTTCCTTTGGTCTTAGCACGTTTTTAATAATATCTTCGCACTTCGTGGCCATGCCTATTCGCGGGTTCCTCTACATTGATCGTTTGTCATGCTCGTCGATTCCCGACCGTTCGTTTCTCCATCTTTGAATCTTTCCACGTAAGTTCGACGCCTTACTGAATTGAATGTGCTGATGATTATTTGTTACATCACTCTGATAAAACGCTTTCCTCAGTACACATGGCAACGTGCGCATATTTACCTGCGAAGGCTCACTTGGGCGGGGACCTCCTCCGCGCGGAGATCAAGATAGGGCGCGTGCACGTGCCGCGCGGGGAGCTGTCGAGGATTGTGGCCGTCGCCGCCAGGGCTTTTCGCGTTACCCAGAAGCGAATGTAGAGCGCGGTCGCCGTCGGCAGGGTCGGGGAGTGGGCGCGTCGCGTCGCGCTGCGCCGGCGGCGCCTTTTTGTGCAAAACGAGGTAATGGGCGGAAGGCGGCTCAATTGGGCTTTTCCCCAGAAGTGCGCGCGCGGAGGCGCCTGATGCCGCGCGCGCGTGTCGCCCCCCCCCCCCCCTTCGCCGCGCCAGGGTGACCAACTGACCCGATGTCACCCGGCCGCGCCTCGCTTGAACGCGGCCGGCTGTGTCCAATGCATTTGCAAGCTGCTTGTGTTGTGTGAGGAATTGCTGTCCGACGTATGCCTACTGATGTGGAACGTGATTCGCGCTTCAAAGCCAGCTTTCAGTATCCTGAAAGTTGTTCTGCGGTGTAGAAGCAAATTGGATTACCGAGGCAATTTTGGTTCTGTACAGCCGAAATTGTATGCTCCTTTTTGATCGTTGACGTTGCTGCGATGTTATACTGAAATTATGATTCCACGTCTTTTAGTCTATTACACGGCAATAAAATGGGAGTTATTTACCGACCGGTCTTATTTAATCGTGAAATTGAACGAAGTACGTACTTTTAATGAAAATGTGTGTTATAAAACAGGCTTCGTTACTATTTCAAATGTATCGAAAACGGAAATAAATAAAATGTGTATGCTAAACATGTTGAATTTTGTGGCTGTAAATTGGTTCGTCCAGTTTCGCCAGTCGCGCCGTCCCGCATGTGACGCGAGCGCTTGGTCTGGCGCCGCCTGCTCGTCGGTCAGTGGCTCGCGTGGGCAGCTGCTTCCGGCAAGCGCTTCCTGCAGCTTACGTTGGACGCCCGCCGGCGCCGCCTGCTGACGGCCATCCTCCACGTGAACGCCCCCAGACGCTCTGCCTTCCTTTCTGCGTCTCGTCAGCTTGCCTCCCCCCACCCCCACCCGCGTTCCCTCCTTCTCTCCCTTTCATCACGATCACGGTCGCCGAACCGCATCTTCTCGCTTGGGCACCCTTCTGCCCCGCTCGCGGCTATTCGTGCACTCCCTCCCTCCCCCCTCACTCTCGCTCACTGATTCACTCTCGTTCTATTCCTCGTTTTTCACTCACTCTCGTTCTATTCCTCGTTTTTCACTCACTCTCGTTCTATTCCTCGTTTTTCACTCACTCTCGTTCTATTCCTCGTTCATCACTCACTCTCGTTCTGTTCCTCACTGATTCACTCACTCTCGTTCAATCTCCGTTACTGATTCACTCACTCTCGTCCAATCTCCCTTACTGATTCACTCACTCTCGTTCAATCTCCCTTACTGATTCACTCACTCTCGTTCAATCTCCCTTACTGATTCACTCACTCTCGTTCAATCTCCCTTACTGATTCACTCACACTAACTCGCGCACTCATGAATTCATTCACTCTTCCTCATTCTGTCACTGAATCACTATCTGGGCCAATCATTCACTGACTCACAAAACCTTCCTTCCTCCTCCAATTCATGAACAGAATTCATTTCCCCGTGCATCAGAAATATCTTATAGCGTTCAATTGGGATTAGACAGAATAATTCTTTATTTCTTTTGAAAGATGGGTCCCATTGAAGTCGGGGCCTGGGACAAATTGACCCCTCCCCTTCTGGTGGTCGCCCCTGGTGTCCTCCACCCGCCTCTCTCCTGTGGGTTCTGTACGTCACAATTTCATCTCTGCCACGTATCAGTGTGCCCGCGCATGCAGTGTGTCACTGGGGTACGGCGCCCTTCCGCCTGCCCAGCCTTCCGCGCTCGTGATTTCCCGTTCCGCGTTGCCCGAGCAGCAATATGTCCCGGGAAGGTGGTGACTTGGGCGATGCCGCCGCACGGCGTTGCGGTCAGCCAAAGGGAGGAACTGGGAGTTGCGTTTGCGAGCGACCACACATTCGTTTGTGCTTACGCAGAAGGGAAGCTTTTTTTTCGCGGACGAAGTGGTGGACTAGTCTGCGCTAACACTCTTAGGTTTTTCAAAGACCTGGAGAGGATGCGATTCCGTATGAAGGAAAACTCTACATAGAAATGTTTTAAGAAATTACAAATAATCGGAAGGAATGTATTGTAGTTAGTGTATTTCGGGAATTCTTTATATGTTGTGTATGGCGATTCTCAACACTTATATTTAACCAAGTATACTCAGTTGCTTCTCAAATAATGATATTTAAATTTGAGAAAATATTACTGATAGAATAATCGTGATCCCATCGTACAAAATACGTATTGGAAGCGTTTGCTCGTAAATGTCCGAACACACTGTTCTTACTGTAGAAGTTCTGTCGGTGATATATCAAACCGAGGACTCATTCGTATCACTTCCGTACACACCAGTCTCTGGTAGCTACTTAATGCCCCTTACCTGTTCATCCGCGTCAACTTGTGATCTATCCTGGACAGTTGAGATCGGAAAATATGTTACACCGCCACCGATATTCCCAGACACCAATCATTTCAGAAAATCCACAGAATTTTGGGAATATCTTTGGAAAGCGGTAAAAGCAAGAGAAAAGGTGGAATAGCGTGGAAGCGCCGCCAGAGAGCGGGTCGGCGTTTGTGTGTTGTGCTGTGCTGTACCGTGCTGTGCTGTGTTGTGCCGTACTGTGGTGGCTGGCGGCGGCTGCGGCAACGGGCTCCGCCGCGGGCTGCGACGAGGGTCGACGACCTGCGCCGCGGCGCGTGCAGGAAGCCGCCTCAGTCGCCGCCATCAAATTGGGCGCCTTATATAGCAGCGCGGAGCGCACGGGGCAGTACCAGCCTACCCCGCGCGAGCTGCGCCCCAGGCGCGACGCCGCCGCGCCGGCTGAGCTCGTGCGCTCCGCTCCGCTCCGCTCCGCTCTGCTCCGCTCTGCTCCGCTCTGCTCCGCTCTGCTCCGCTCTGCTCCGCTCTGCTCCGCTCTGCTCCGCTCTGCTCCGCTCTGCTCCGCTCCGCTCCGCTCCGCTCCGCTCCGCTCCGCTCCGCTCCGCTCCGGACGTGTGGGGCACCACGCTCATTGTTATCACTCGAATGATCGATATTGAGATATTCTACTTTGTTGGTAAAGGATGAAATACCAAGTTGTAAAACTTTTATTCCTGATGCGGCATCTTTTCCAGGATTTATGCCTGGCCATAAGTATACGTCACTGCCTCTTGAGCTTCGATCCGAAAGTGTCTTAATATTTGTTTAATATGATGCTTCAGAATGAGTTCTACATTCCATGAAAATATTTTACTTTTATTAATTGTTTATAATTACATACGGGTTAACAAGTAAAATACAACATAAAATTTCATTTTAACTTTATAGTACGGTAAATGGGCCAGCGTGATTCGCTCGGATAGTTATTTTTGTTCGGAATTATTAGCGAAGCAGAATATTTCTATGAAAATGTGAAAAGTAAAAATTGTAATTAAAATTGATACTGTTATAGTTTGGACTAAATGCTTCGTACGTGTCATGTTAATCATGTGTCACTTATAACAAATTGTCCATTATAATAGTGCAATACGTTTATCCACTTCCGTGCCTTTTAATAGCTTTTAATGTCCTTTGCTAATTCCACTATTCGTGTTTTAACGCCACCATTAAACAGAACCCTAATACGAAAGACCGAAAAGTGGTGCACATTTTCCTTTAAAAGCGCCATTCACGTAAGTAGACGTCTGAATAGGAAAAGGGAGTTTCGTCGGACGTCGAGAGTCGCGCGGTCGCAGTGGTGGCTATCTGTGGCGTGGCAACCGGTTTTCGTATCTCGCGCCAGGCTGCGCACTTCCTTCCGACAGACGGTCGTTACCTCCGGGGAAGATCGCCCGGGGCGATGTTCTTACTCGTTTCCGACGCGACCTTCTCCGCGGACAGTCGGGATTTCGTTCCGTCGCCGCCTCTCTCGAGTACCGTACGTGCGCGCATAATACTATCCCTTAAAATTGAGTGCAGGTGTTTCATTACGCCCCGACTTAAATTGAAGTAATAATGGCCGGGTAAGTTTTGTTGAAGTGCCATTATTCTGTATCTCCGAGTTACTAATTAGATAAATTACAAAATTAATTAGCGGATATTTCCCTCTGACGCAAATGGAGTACTGTCTCAGGCGTTGCTGAGATGGTTTAACATCCGCTGGGCACGCTTCAACAAAAAATCTCTTATGAATGGTGGTGTCGGCCCCTGGTTCGCAAAATTAAATATACGTCTCGTGCCAAGCAGGTTTTTATGAGAAGATGCGTATCTTGAAAGTTCACGAAAACTTTGTATTGCTTTTCTCATTGCGGCAGATTGCGAAAAATTCAAACGCTCATGGGAACGAACGTTTAAATTCTGCGGGAAATGTTAGTATGTTTTTGTATAGTTAAAACAACTTACGAGCGTGTGGCAATGACTCATTCGCAAGGTGGTGGAGTCGATGATGAGCAAGCGGATGTCCATCAAGAGTTACATAAATCTTCACCTTCCTGATCAGATCACCCATAAAGAGTAGAACTCCTTCCAGCCGTTCATTGTCGTATCCTTCAGCGTGCGGAGATTATTCTTGAGAACAACAGACGATGCGTGACCGAACATATGCCCTTCGGGGTGTTGGCCCTTTCCGGCTCGCCCTCCGTTCGTAAAGTTCTGCCCTGGACGGCTCTTTCGTCCCTGCGTTGTCCTATCCGCTCGGCTCACATCAGTATCCGCTCCTTCTTCGGATTCTATGGTCAGTTCTCTCTTCTGACAGGAACAAAAAGCACCCGTCTACTGGCGTCAGTGCTTTTATTCTTTGCTTGGTAGGCGTTTCAGGTCAGTGTCATTCAAAACAAAGAATAGAACTCCCACATGAACGGGTTGTAAGCATTTTTGGAAAATCACAATAGGTTGGAGTATCTTTTAAATGTGATTATTATATAATTCCGTCAGCGTTTACACGTGTTGACATTGTTGACCAATGCCACTGTTTTCAAGGATGTAGCTTCGAAGGCGGTGTTCTTGCGATTTCTTGCGAGCTCGTTCTTTGTAAAACTCCCTGTTGATCTTGTACAGTGGAACGTGATGTCTTTTAACCGTCACCGCCCGCCACTTATTCAGAATAGAGATAGATAACAATGTGGATGTTTCCAAACTTGACCATTTATATAACAACATAGACGTTTTAAACGTCAATTTATTAAATCTTATGATTTTCTTTAATGAATGTTTTGTTTTCGATTTTTTACGTTTTCGACATTTTATGAATGAAAAAGTTCAATTTTATAGAAGTTAAAATATGAAATTACTGATACCACTCAGTTTATAAGAAATATGTGTATAACATTCCTTTCTTCCCGTACAATTCTACTGCGAATTGAGAAATATTGAGATGACAAGGAGCACTCAGACTGGGTTTTACTATTTTTTTGTATTATTTTAAATTGTATTTTGCTAGTTAAATCTTAATGAATTATAAATGAATGAACGCAGTTACCGTCAATTTAAATTTTGCCTCGTGCGAATGTTTCATGTCGGACGTTACTAAACCAGTTTCAAAACATTGGTGTTCAAAAAATGGATGGTTTTTGGGCAGTGTCATTAACAGGGCTCGAATTATTGTATGTCATCTTTTTTATTGGTGCGTTCTAGACAAAGCCAACTTGTAAATGAATGTTTATCACGACTTAATGTGTTAAAAATGTATAGCTATTGTGACATTTTTTGCCATTTGGCAGTTTTTAGGTCATTTTTTGTGTACATTTGCGTCATTTTTGCCATTTTTACCCATTTTCTTTCCTTTTCGTGTTTTTGGTCAATGTTTTATGAATTTACAATGACACACTTAGTTTTTATTGTACAAGAGAAATTCACTACTGCAGTGCACTGGGCTCTTCCGTAACTTCCGTAACCTTCAAAACTGACAGAGCTAATTACAGTTCCTCCTAAAATAAATACTTTGTATTCTATATAATTTTAAACAAGTAACTTTTATTTAAAATTGTATAGTTTTTTGAAAAAATAAAAAAAGGGGAAAATTATTTAAGTCAATTGATAGGTAATTTTCAGAGTTTTTAGGTCATCCGAAACCGAGCCCTGGCCATTAAGATGGAGGTTCAAAATGAAAACACGGCAGTTAGGCTGTCGATTTCACATCCTTACTTCACAAAGTGCGCGCTGGCGTTTCGCGTCCCGCCTCCTCGCGCGGTCCGCGCCGTGCGTGGCCCCGCCCACGCCCCTGCCCCTGCCCGCTCCGCGGCCGCTTTGCGCCGTCTGGCGCCGCAGACTGCGGGCGCGCCCGCCCTTGACACGTGTGGCTGCGCTCGCCGCGCCGCTCCACTTTTACGGCCCGCGCCGCGCCGCCCCGCGCCGCGTTCCCTTGCGATCCGACGTCGCGTCGCCCGCGCCCTTTCGCGCCGGAAGTCGCACGGCCAGGGGGGACAGCGAACTTGTGATGCGACATTGATGTTACCAAATATCGATATTCAAAATTAAAGCATCGGTGTTGACGATACATCGAACAAATTCCTTCGATGTTTTTTAACATCGATGTTGTAAAGTTTGTTTAGTAACTTCTAGCATACCATTTGGACGTGACAAAATTTATCTTGACAATGACTGTTTTCTTTTAAATATTACTTTTAAACTAAAAAACACAAAGTTAAGAAGTACTGATAACAATAAGACCTCTGATGAATGCAGTATAAACAGGATTCCTTTGTTTCATACATGACTTGGAGAGTGCAACCATCTGTTTTATTTCATATTTTTACTTTTACAAAATTGTAATTATGGGAATTTTTCATTCACAAACAAAACATTGATGTAAAAATACAACGTGAATTTTAATTTATTGATCTCTCATCCTTACTGCGAGCTCAGTTCGTCCGCACTCGTGGGTCAACACATATGTCTGTTGGGATAGGTCCCCTCTCATAAGAAATCATTAGACTGTCAACTTGATCAGTTCAGTCCAATTGCACTGATATAAAAGACCAATTTAATATCTCAAAGAAAAGTTATTAGTATTTATTAGTAAGCCATTCCTTGGATTCATTAGCTTTCTTCGTGTTGATCACACCATGTCGTCTCAATGAAGTAAAAAATTCATTCACTTAACTGAGCGTTATTTGTTCCTGAACATTGGTGTATGCTTTGATATCATATCCTGGAATTAGTCTCAAATAGAAATATATTCGCGTTGGTGAGGAAGGAGAGGGAGCATTGATATCCAATCTGGGACTCCCAATTTCAAGAATTGAAGCTTCTGATTGGACAATAGTGCCCTCCTCCCTCCACCATACCTCAAGAAATTGAAATTTGATTTTAATCTGCCCGCAAGAACAATAAATAATGTTGAAATAGTATGAATTTGCTTATATAACATATGGCATTAGTACGTACATTTATCATACGTGTTGTGGTTGCACATTACATAGACATTAAAAAATGATACGTAAATATAGTAAAGCTGAAAGTAGAAAAAAATCCATCCCAGAATGTAGTTCAGTAACTTTGTCGTGTCGCAGGTTTATAATCTATTTCCGTTGATACGTGTCTTGTCGGGAGTTATGTAAGCGCAGCAGCGGACGAATCGGGAGGCGGCCGGGTCAAAATCCGGCGGTCGGAAGCGGCGGCGGCGGCAGCGGAGCAGAGGCAGCGTCGGCGGGCGTCGCTGCGCGGAGTGACGTGACGTGGCGTAGCATCGGTGGCCGGGAGCCCCCCATTCACGCTGGGCCTCTCGCGCTCGCCGCCTGCTTACGTAACGCGCGCGCCGGCGGCATGGCATGGTGCGGAAGGGGGTGGGGAGCGTGGAGGGGGCGGGGCGGGGCGAGGCGGAGCGGGGCTCCTCGACGCGGCTACGTAAACGCCCTCGTGAACGGAAACGCCACCGAAGCGAGGCGAAGAGAGCGAGAGCTGTGCGGGCGAAGCGGCGGCGGTGGCGGCGCGGCCTGCAGGTTGGCAAGCCTGCGCCAAAGAGGTGGAGGAGGACGTGGTGCGGAGAAGAGCAGCCACGCTCCGTGCGCGACGACGCTTCGCTGCGAGCGAGGGCTACATGACAGAGTCCTTCTTTTCCTGAGCTTTTGAAGAATTAATTGATATTTTCGGGTTCAACATAATTCTTTTTTCAGACATTTAAAATTTCAATTTTCTTTGTTTGGCCGTGAAAGTATTTGATTCTGTCAAGATTAAGTATAATATAGAAACAAAACTACACTAAACCTTCATTAACACGAATTCTAAGGGACCGAAATAATTAAGAGTTCGTGTTATAAACATTCGTGTTATTCGAGTATTATAAATGTCTGTATTACCGTAATCTCTCTCGGGGTCCGAAGGTTTGTTCGTGTTACGGCAAAAATTGTGTTATGAGAGTTCGTGCTAACAAGGGTTTACTGTATTTGGAAATTTGAGTCACGAAAGAAATGAAAGAATATTATAAAAACTTGCCTCCTGTTTTTTTCCCTCAAAATGTCTTTGATTATGAGATAACTTAATTTTTTGGGCTCTAACTACTTAGGTACTGTGTGAACCCGTCGATTTCAAGTTTCTGTATGTCAGTGGCGAAAGGAAGCATTAGAGTTGCTTTGTATCTATATGACTGAATTGAAAAATCAAAATGCGAAGTGTTCTTTGCTGAAGAATCGTATGTTGGCCATTGTCCAACGAACGTGATTGTACAAGTTGATAAAAAACATTGTGCGCAGGGGAGCACAGTGAATATTCCTGGTAACTTGTTTTTCTCCTAATTATAGGATGATATTAACGTGGTGAAACTGTTGGTCTCATTTTTCTTTAATTCGAGTTTCTAGTGATTTCCTATAATACATTGCTTAAAATTATGCATATTTTAAGCGTTTTGTGAAACATATCTTCAGGCATAACGGTGTGGCCCTTGCACAGTTTTGTAAGTTACTAATGTTTGCTAAAAACAATGTGTTACGTTAGGCTTATTAGAAGTGTACCGTCGAACGCAGTGTTCCATATCACAGGTACTCTTCATCACATAAATAAATGTAGCGTATTTTCTTGAGTCTTCTTCTGTTTCAAATAATAATGTCCGCTGATCTTGCAAAGAATGCAGGAAGGCCAAAAAAATCTCCAATCCTTTTCATGTTTTGAAAACGCGTTTAATTTACGTTACACATTTAACAAATCAGAACGTACGTACTTTCAAAATATTCCATGCATCTCATTTGACTACATCTCGTTAACAGTGAAGCGCCTTTTGAATGCCGCACGGGGAAAAAGGGAAATGTTTGCCCTGTACAATAGCCTAACACTGTTACTGTAACGTGGTGAAGTCGCAACTGTCAGAAAAACAGCGGTTGGACGTGATGGGATTCGTGGAAACGTCGCGCGTCGCGGGGCTGCTATTTGGCGTTTCCGGGCGCGTGCCGCGGGAACAGTGGCGCCCGCCTGTCCGCTTCCCTATCAGCGAAGCGCGCGACGGCCGCCCGCCGATAAACGCCTTCCAAGTAACGCGCCTGCCAGTTGATATAGCACGGTGAAGTGGGGCGAGGGGTTTACTTGGGATTAAAACCTAAGCTCTCCTCTAGTATAAGCTAGGTCGAATTCAGTCGTTGTCTGGAGGAGAATTCTAGCGGCCGGTTGCTCTGATCGGTAATTTTCCGTGGTTTCTCCGATCAACACCAGGCGAATGCCGGAGCAGTACCCATCCAAACGGGCTACGTACCGCGCGCGATCTGTCTTTCCTCTTCCTTGTCCTATCCTCTCCCCTTACACACACACACGTACACTAACATGCACTACACTACCACATATACCGGAAGATCGGTCGGGAACTTAGAGCTTGTCCCGGCTGAGGCGGTGCCCCGCTGGTGGGAGAGTCCTGGTTAGGGGGAAACCCCACTAACCGACGGTAGGTCGGCGCCGGATCTCGCCATCCAGCGGGGGAAGATCACCGCCATCTCCCGAGAAAAACATGCACTACACTAACGGGACTAATGACCAAAGCAGTTGACGCGCCCGGAAACACGAAAAAAATTAAATTAAAATAAAATCCTCTAGTATAAAACGGAGGTGCTGGGGTTGAGGGATTTACTATTAGAAAGGGAATGTTACACATTCTCATTAGATTCGTGTATCGCTCATATTTAGTTTTTAATAACAAGATTTGGGATCTCAGTCACTTAAAATGAAGGAAACGAAGGAAAGTGAATTGAAGATAAAGTATTGTTTATAGTCCCGTACACTATGATATTCATTTCTAATTAAAATTGTTTTTACCACTATTCGTTGTTTTTTTTCACTCCATTTTTACACTGTCACGTTCATTATTTTCTTCACTTACCGCTGATATCTTGCGTTTGGGTTGCGTTTTGTGCTATCATGGTCACAATCGGCAAACGCTTGAAATGAACTCGTTAATTACCACAATTCCCCTAAGGAAGCATTTGTAGACTCGCGTGTAGTGTCACGCCCGTGTAAGTAGGTGTGGAAGTAAAGCATCTTGACAAGATTTGTTTGACTCATGGATTTTTCCTTTGATTCGTACATATGAATTTTGTGGTCTGAAGATGGAGCTTTCACATGGCGATGGTGCATTTCCGCCTCTACTGTATCGCAGTTCTTTCGTAACGTGCATCACTGAACATTAATTTGGCGCGTCAGGTGTAATTTGCGTTCGTCGAGTAATGATACAGTTCGGAGCGGAAACCGGAAATGTCTTCACTTCTTGCATAGTGGGCTGGGCTTCTGATGAACGAAAAGGCTGTGGAGCAATCGTATAGAAAGTATCGTTAATACGAGTACACAATGCATCATAAACTGGTGTCGAAATACACAATGGTAAGTGGTGCTTATTGACGTTTTTATAGGCGACTGCCAGCACATTAAAGCGTATGGAACAAATCAATAGGCATGCATTGGACCGTTTTATGTGTTTGACGGTATTACAAGTAGTGTGTAATCATCAAAGAAGCGTCATGGCGCTGATATGGATGCCATTCTTGAATACGCTTTCGGGCCTACATTCTCAGTAGACTGGACGTGTCTTTCTGTAAGCGCGAGTGAGTGACGAGCGAAGTGACTTCGGGGCAACTAGCTCGTTCATGTGGTGGCTCGAAGGGCCTTTCTCTCGGGAAATTCCGGTGCCGCGTGCGCCCGTAACGGCAACTAGCTGGCAGGCAGGCATGTCCGCGCCAGCCTTCGCCGTCCCCGCTCCCACCTCCCGCCCCCGCCACCCGCTCCCGGCCCCGCCCCCGCCCCTGTCCCGCGCCGCGCCGCGGGCCGCTGCCGAATTTCGGTCCCGTTACTTCCCGCCTTTGTTCCGCGCGCTTCGTCTTTAAATGAATTCCCTTTTGTGCGGGGGGCGCCTGCACACCCACGCGCCCCGGCACTCTCTCCGCTATTCCTCCTGCCCTCCGACTGCGATTCCCCCGATTCGGTGGACTCCAGGGTTGCCAACCGTCCTTCATTAGGGAGGACAGTCCTCCGCTGACGTCTATTGTCTTTCTTTCTATTTTAAATGTCCTCCTTTTAGTAAATTTGTAACATTTGTTGTCGTTTATCTTATCACAGCTGCTACGTTCTATCGTTTATTGTTTAATTTAGAACAGAAAATATGAATATTCTTTTTCTGAACGGTGACACATCACATGGCACACGCATGCATGGTAGTCTGTCTAGCGACTAAAATAAAAAAAGAGACGTTCAGACCATTATTATCTGTATTTTGTGAACGATTTTTTTTTTCTCGTGAATCGCAAATGGAGAGGAGAAAGAAATAGAGCTGGAGTTATCCTAAATTAAATATTTATAATAAGTTTTTTTCTTCTTTTTTTCTCTTATCGAGTGTCCTCCCTTTTGCGTCTCCATTGTTGGCAACCCTAGTGGACCGCCATACCTTTCCGTGCTGCGAACCTTATCACTTTCTGCGTGAATTCTCTGCTCTTTTAGTTTCCTTAGACCTCGCTCATTTTTTTCAATTTCTCACATTTTTTCACATTTGCATTTTGTCCCCCCCCCCTCCGCCCTCTCAATCCAATCAGTCTGTCTCTGTCGTTTCATCTTATTTCTTTTTAATTTGTTTATTGTTGTCAGTTATTTGTTTTTATTAATTTTTATTTTTTTACGTTTATTCTCCCTCTCCCTCTCTCTCTCTCCCTCTCTCTCTCTCTCTCTCTCTCTCTCTCTCTCTCTCACACACACACACACACACACACACACACACACACACACACACACACACAGCTCTTTCCTTCCTTCGATCCTTTCCTACCACCATTATTGTTCTTTTCTAATTTGGTTTTGCTCTCTCTCTTTCTCTTTCCCTGCAGACTTTCTGCTGGCTGGGATGACACGCGATAAGCAAATGAATTCCGAAGTCCCATTCTCATGTATTCAATGCGCCTTTCATTGACTGGAGGTTTCCAATTAAATGTTGCACTGAGATAAGACCGCGAAAGTGTAAAAGGTGAAAAGAAAATTGGAACTCACGCAGGAAGTGTCAGCAAAAATGCTCTGCCTGTCCGTTTTGTTCCCGTTTACGCCAGATAGAAGCTCTGTAAATGTGTTCGCCACATGAACGATAATGTTAAATGGTATTCAGCAACCTGTAATTTTGCAGATTCCTTTGATTCGAGCACATTGGACGAGTTGGGAATCCTGGGACGAGACCGCTTTCGCATTTCAAAGCCCTCGCTCGTGCAGTGAAAATTTGGCCTCTGCATAGTAGTGCAACACCATATTATACTTGCGGTGCTGAATGTATCGTTGATGTCTCATTGGATGGATACTGCCCATTGCAACGCACAGGTACCAGGGCAGATGAACTTTTTTCGATAAGAGGCATTGAAATTTGAACTCGGGACTGTTGCAATAGCATTTCGTTCGTTCATTCGTTTAAACATTCTTTGCTTTTATCGAATTTCCGGATGTGCTTACATTGCTTTGGCATGTAGCGGTCGCGTAATGTGCATCCGCTGAAGCTCATTGACAATCCGCCAGTGGGTGGGAGCGCTGCCGGTGCAAAGAGAGAACCGTTTTGCCGACGGCCAGATGTGGGCAGATGCGTGCGAGGCAGGCACTAATGGTGTTCCTGTCGTTGGATTGCAGCGTTACATCAGCAGTGCAAACCGAATGCGCGTTGATAAGAGTAAATTGTTACCGCTGTGAGAACTGAAGTGTGTGGACACGTTTGCTCCCAGGGTCACACAAAATTCGTTTCGCCGCTGCCAATACATTTGTACTCCCAATCGGGTAGCTAGTAAATATACTATAGTTCATTTAAGCTGCACTTCGCAGAGAGACCGAACATGTTTTTGATTGAAATATATTGTCTCTATAAAGGTTGTATCAACGTGTATTATAATCAGCACTACTATTATTATAATAAAAATTGAATTTTGTATCGTGTTATACAAAAATAGGTAGAAATGAAAAGAATTGACAGGGGAGGAGCAGAATACTAATAACGAAAATGTCATCTTTGTTGAGGAGATTATTACTCATCAAGGTTCGTGTGAATGAAATCCCCCTCCTAAATGCAAGTAGACCCCGGAAGCATGACGCATTTGTCTAAAACTGCGAACGCTTCCAGACACCAGTAGTCAGCGCAGGGTTAGCAGTTTCCATTAACCTAAGAAAATATCGCAGTATATTATTCAGAAATCACAGGGAAACAAACTGATGTTGGTATGGAGTGGCACCGCATTGTAAATTATAACGACGGGAGTGATATATCAAAACAAAAGAAAAAACACAAAAAAAACACATTTGGATAAAATTTCAAATGACAAAAGAATACATCTTTTTCGGTTTCACGGGACCCCAGAACGTGTGTTTCAGCTTAAATTACTCTCTCTCCCTCTCCATCTCTCTCTTTCTCTCTCTCTCTCTCTCTCTCTCTCTCTCCCCCTCTCTCTCGTTTGTGCATGGTGGGCGTGTGTTTGTGTACAAGAAAGGTTAAAAAAAGAATGGATTGTTTCTTCATGGGCCAGTGACATTTGTGTGCACACGTCCAGTAGAATTGCTTGGCGGCGTCCGCACGCGACCTCCAGTTCAGTCCCTCGACGATACCACCGCTGCGGCTCGCGTACTTGTTCGCCTGACCTAAATTGGCCATCGACTCCCACGAACATTACGCTGCTGTTGGGACGCTACTTCCGAAGCTCTTTACTTTCCCTAAAACGCAGCTGCTTGTCATTCACGACTGGTTCACGTTGCTCGCTTAGTTTCGTAATATCAAAAACTCGGGTGACTCGCTTCCAGGGCGAGTTTCAGCTTCCAAACAACGCTTGATTAACATTTGATACACCTCCGTTCTCTTACTGCGACGTTCAGCCCACGAAGGATGTTCATAAAGTGTAATTATGATATAATGAGTGTCACTTAATTGTGTTGTCTGAAGAAAGAAGGCGAGTTGGCGAAGCTTCTGATACGCGACGCGTGCAATTGATACCTCTTCCTTTGTATTTAAAGCGGGAGTCTCGTCTGAGAACGTATAGTGCCGGCGCTAGGCTTGGCCACACCGGGCAATCGCCCGGGGCCCCGCAAGACAAGGGGATCGATGATGGGACTGACGAAAAAAATAGTAAAACATTTAAAAAGAAATTAGAAAAAACCGTTAACGCATGTAGTGGCGGTTTAGTAGTCTGATGTTTCATAAATTTTTCAATTATTTTTTACCTTAAATATTTAATTGTAGTAGTTACTTCTAAGGTAGGATTGTAAGGTATGAAATGAATAAAATGACGCTAACATTAAAATAAGTTCTACTGAATTTCAAATTATTGTTTTATGTATTTAACAAGTGATTTTATTAAACACTAACTAAATACAATTTTTTTAACGTTTTAAGACGACGATGGAAATTGTATTATTTGATCACTAAATACTTGTACTTGAAATTATTATTTAAAATATATTTCTAAAATCTTTTTCTAGCTGAAACGTAATTTTTGTTATTTGATGCAATAAAATGCGCTGGTGCCAGCTAATGAAAGCTGCCCGCTTCGAAGTGGAATGGTCGACGGGCGCTGGGGCCGGCGCGGCGGAGGCGACGAGTGGACGGTCTCCGTCGCCACCCGCCCGCCCGTTTTACTGCTCCATAATGATCGCGTCCAGCCGATGGTGTCGGGCCGTAAACCGAGCACCGCAATGGCTCCCGTTCACGCTCCGCCTGCGCCCGTCGCGGCGCTCTCCCCCCCCCCCCCCCCCCCCCCCCCCCCCCCCCCCCCCCCCCCCCCCCCCCCCCCCCCCCCCCCCCCCCCCCCCCCCCCCCCCCCCCCCCCTCCCTCCTCCATCCCTCCCTCCCTCCCCTCCCTCCTCCTCCTCTCCCTCCCCCTCCTCCTCCCTCCCTCCCTCCCTCCCTCCCTCCCCTCCTCCCTCCCCTCCTCCTCCCTCCCCCTCCCTCCCCTCCCCCTCCTCCCTCCCTCCCTCCCTCCCTCCCCTCCCCCTCCCTCCTCCCCTCCCCCTCCTCCCTCCTCTTCTCCTCCCTCCTCCCCCCCTCCCCTCCCCCTCCCCTCCACTCCCCTCCCCTCGCCCTCGCGCTTTGTAAAGGGGGTGGGCCAGCCCATCTCGCGGCTTTCGCAGCG
Organism: Teleogryllus occipitalis; assembly: GCA_011170035.1. Classification (NCBI taxonomy): domain Eukaryota; kingdom Metazoa; phylum Arthropoda; class Insecta; order Orthoptera; family Gryllidae; genus Teleogryllus; species Teleogryllus occipitalis. The sequence goes on from BLKR01000371.1 coordinate 503,796, forward strand.
CGGTCCGCGTTCCTCTCCTTGCGGAGACGAGTCGTTTCCTCGTTACTCGCCCGCCGCTTTTCCACCCGAGCAGACGTCTTTGTGTTTCTGTCTGTGAGGGCATCGTTTCAGTGTGTGTCGTGGGCTTCATTTAGCTGCAATTGTCTTGTACTTTGCTCTTCATCTAGGTGTGCGTGTTTCTCTTCTGTGCTCCTTTGCCTTTACGAATGGATTTGGCATTTTAGGGTCGGACTAATCCGACTAGCCAGCTAGCTGTGTTCTCAGGCCTGGGCACTTTTTATTTTATTTACTATCCACTCCAGGGATTAAGGGAGACATGTGGCGAGCATGTCGTATTGTTATGAACATGTCAAGCATATTTGGCCTGCCTTATCTTTACCTTCAACACACAGCTTCAGAATTTGAGACGATAGTATTAGCTATAGCTATTTTTTTCCGACCGTGAATCGAACCTGGGATCGCATCACAGAAAACTAGCACACTTGTTAATGAGCCACCCGAAAGGCTCCTTTGCTTTCATCGCTTTCTAAAATTGTGCTAGACCCTTTCTTCCGCACGCGTTCATGGTTCTGTCAACGTTTATTGAAACTTCTTCCATTTACTTTTGTCTTCGTCAACATATTACAGCGTTTGTTTCCTTCGTACTCTTTAACACCCGCTCTCCACTTCCGAACGTCTTAACATAAGAGCCTATTATTCTACTAACTCATTCATAGTGTTTTTTGGACTATATTTTTATACTCTGTCCTGATTTAACATGCATTTTACTTAACTATAACATATTTCATATTTAGATTCTTACCGAGTATCACCATTTCAGTTTCATATGAACTCACCATTGATATTACAGTCGACTCCGGTTACAGTGAACTCGGATATAATGAACCCTCGGTTATAGTGAACTTAAGTCACTGGTTTCCGTTTCATTTACATTAAAAATAAGCATAAGAAGACTTGGTTGTAGTGAACTTGAATCTCGGCTATAGTGAACGTAGGAAATACAATGTCCTGGAAATTAATTCCATCCTAGAAAATATATTGCCTTAGTGCCACGAATTCCAACACTAGGCAGCTTGAAAAAAAAAATGTCGTCGGCCAAAGGCCGTAATCGAAAACTTTCCCTGAGCTGAAGTTAGGGAACCAGGAATGGGCAGGGGCGACGTGCGATTGCTTGCTTCAGTGTTAATCTTGGTGCCACTTGATATTCCGCGGGACAAAGCGGGTTGAGTTCAACATATGCGACAGGAAGCACGCGGCTGTCACAGCCTGGCGACATCTATCGTGCCGCGCGGAAGAGCGATCGGTTTCATTAGCCGCTTGCGCCATCCCGATACCGAAAGCATCTCGTACAGTTTTAGGCGAGTAAAAGGGCCTTCGGAGAGTGCGACGGTTTGAACAGCGCAAGAGGTATTGAAAGGTGTCAAGATTGCATGACGAATCTTAAATACGAAGGACAGTGCAGGATCAGTTATGGAGAGAGCACGAACTCGGAAGAAGGATCTAGAGAAATTACTAATGAAAATGTATGCAGAAAACAATTGAAAAGATATTGACTTTGTAAAGACAAATAAAGATGTTGAAATTTTCAGTTCGTGCTGTTGTTGTATTTTGCTGCATCTCTATTTTAATAAAATCATTATGGAATTCTGTTTACTTTTGACAGCATCGGTTTTAGTGAACCTCGGATATAGTGAACCAAAAATGTTAATCTCCAGAAGTTCACTATAACCGGAGTCGACTGTATGTACTTCGCCGCAGTTCGTGCACGCTCCCGGCCAGAAACTGTGACATCTGCCTTGTAACACATGTGGCGTCGCGCGCCAGCTCCTGTCGTAACCCTTAGTACCACATGTACTCGGCAGCACCTGCACCGCTCCGCCCCCTCGCCTGCTGCCAGACAGCCCGCGCCAGCTCCCTCCCGTTATGGCCCAAAGCCCTGCGGCAAAGGTAGCAGGTCTGTCGAACCTGGCGGCACTTCGGGCGAATCGCCGTCTCTCCGCGTCCCGCGCCCCTTCGTTAGCTTGACTAACGAGTTAAAAATTCGCGGCGGAGTTGTACCGTGCATGTGCCGTTCGCCTTTAATTGAAGCCCCCGCGACCGCCGAGCACGGCACCGGCTGTGCCGCCAACTAGCGGGTGGTGGTACCGTTCGATCCCTACACAGAATCGTGGAGTAGTCGGTACGCACGCTTTGGCGTTTTACGACTCCGCTCCTCGGAAACGTGAAAAATACGCGAAGGGTTTCCGAGAGAAAACCCGACGGCCGAAGTAGTCTTTAGCCGTGGTGTCGGAGTCATGTTTGGACGAACGCGCGTAAAAGCTGTTTGACGATGCTCTGCGACGACCGTAAACAGAGGTTTGTCGGTGTACCTCGAGCGGTTTTATAGAAGGGGAATTCGCAAGTATGAAGACGAATTCTAATCGATAGTTTGCGTCTGGACTCGCTTCGATTGTCGGAAGACTTCATGGATCGTTTGCAATCTACTGAAGTCTGAATTTTTGTCTTTAATGATATTAAAACATTTTCATGCAAAATCTCTTATGGTGAAATGTTGCCAGAAAGTTGTTTTGTTATCTCATCGTTTTTGAATGCAGTTTATTTGTACGTGTTTGGATCAGATTAAATGACTTATTAACCGATGTAATAGAGTGGTCTGCTGAAGTCCATGTTAAACCATTCATTATATATAGATACACTTAGAAAATATGTCGAAATGTTAAAAAGGACATCGGATAAGATTACATTTGACTGTGAAACCACTACGTGCTCGTTAATAATTATACCCTTGCGCTCATAAAACTTGCACTTAATGGTATTTTTGTGTCACTTGGCAGATAATACCTGTTTAACAGTCATCCTGCGCCAGGGATGTCCAACCGGCAAGGCCTCGAGGGCCACAATTAAAACCTTTAATGTGGTTGAGGGCCATATTTTCATTACTCAGGCGATCCATACCAGACCTTCTCGCATTGTTGATCTCGGCACATTCAACGCCTACTCTGAAACGGGGATAAGGGGGAGATGGCACCATGCGTGATATGAGGCAGTAACATGTATAACGCATTGACGCATCACATTGAGATTATTTCGAATTTCTGAATTTACTAGGAAAAAAAAACAACTTAAATCTAAACCTTACCTAGTTTTACATTAAGGGGTGTTGACCCGGCAGGGCGCATGCGATATACTTTTTTTTTAATCTGGCCGATAACAGTTCCATCATCTGTTACGGTGTCATCAAATCGAGAGCTAAAACGTCATCACGGTGACGTCACTGTGGTGACGTATAAGCTCCCGATTGGACGAAACCGCAACAGCTGATCAGCTGTCACCGGCCAGGTACAGAAACCCAAGTATAGGCGCCAAATGGGTGGACGACATGGATGCACTTTTGACTAATAACCTTTCGCGGGCCACAAAATATAGTACCGTGGGTCGCCAATTGGATAACCCTGTCCTATGCCCTTGGATATAACATTTCTAATATGTCAACGGATAGTGAAATTCTTGGCTTGTTACATTTACCCAAATTAAAGATCGCAAATCGCATCAAAAATATCAGTGCATGCAATGAAGGAGGTCACTTTCTGCTATCTAATTTTGCAGGTTAGAATGAGCACAGTTGATGCTCACGAGGCGAAGATGCCGTTTCGCGAAGTGCTATCGCGAGTGTCGTAGAAGACAGTCGTTGTGCCGCGTGATTCTTCTCGGATGGAATTGGAAGCGGAAGCGGCGGCTGTGGTGGGGGGCTGCGCACTCCCAGATGCCATCCGCCCGCGGGTGCGCGGGGCCATTAAGGTGGCAATGAAATGCTCCTCCGCCGCCACCCGATCCCCTGGAGTGCCTTCCGCGCTCATCCACGCCACGCCCCTCACCTCCCCTTCCCTCCTCCTGCCCCGCCCCCTTTCATCCAGTCCCGGATGTAGAAAATTTTGGGCTCCGGGCAATGCTGAAACGTAGCCCCCCGAAATTAAAAATGTCAAAGTTGTATTATGAAACTTTGAGTTTATTTATTTGAACAAATAACAGAAATGACGTTTTAGCTAGAAAGCGGTTTTGGAAATATGTTTTAAATAAGTTATAAGTAAAAGTTTTTAGTGATTAAATAATACAATTTTCGCGGTAAGCTTAAATCGCGCGGTCTGCCCATGCTTAGCGCCGGCACTGCGTTCATCCGTGCACATGCCACACCCCAAACGAGAAAGCGCCACTCCTCACCAAGCCACGCAAACACACCGACTTCACGGTTCACATGTAGCCACACCGCACGTCACGTCGTATTGTCATACCAGGCTCCACCCCACGTACTCGGATGACTTTCCGCTCCACCTCGGTGCTACGTTTCCTAGCGCTGATTGAGCGAGGATAGGAGTTCTAGCCTGGAAGAGTTGTTGTGCCACCTAAATCAGTTTAAAGCACCCCCGTGATATTTCAGTTCCTGCTGATGAGATTATTCTCGCTTCTTTCCGAACAGCATTAGTTTCCTTTCTCCTGATTCTTTACCACTACTCTCTTCCTTTCATCTTACTGTTTCTTTTTCGTGATAATTCAGACTGTTCTTTTTCATTATCCATTAATCTCTCACTTCCTGGAACTCTTGCGTTATTTTGTCAGAAATTTAATGTTTGATATTGTGACTGCTGGTTCGTGTAGGCTGTAATCCCTTTGGTTCTCTTCTGTCTACCTTTATTCCTCTCTTTTTTATATTTATTTGTATGTTCTTCATATTGTATTTTTATTTCAAAGTCTGTTTTTATTTTATTTATTTCATTATTATTTGTATTATTGAAGCACATGGTCTTCTCGCTGTATGCCATTTCTCGGTCTCTTTTCTCTTGTTTCGTATGTGTTGAGTGCCACCCTTTCTTTCTCCTCGTGCGCCTCTTCGTCTGTCTCGCCCCCGTCCCTTCCGTCGGTGCAAGAGGATCTTTGAGTGGCTCTAACACAATAAGCCCGCTCGCTCCCGGCCCGCGCCCCTCCCAGCCCCACTCCCCGCCCCCGCGCCCCTAATGCGGCGCACGGCTGCGGGGATGTGTTCTTAAGTGCTCTCACGTGCCCTCGCATGCTGCCCGCCCACCCGCTCGCCCACCCGCCCGCCAGGATCTCTTAAGGCGAATGCGATATATTATTCATGGGCGGTAATGGCCGCTCCGTGGAAAATTCATGAAATCTCAGATTTCCATATTTTTGTTTCCTATGGGCGCGCGGGACCTCCTGTGTTTAGAGGCGGTGTCGTCGTCGTTGCGCCATCGTGTACGACGTGCGCGGTGCCCTTATCTGGGCCTGTTGGCGACGCGGCGGCGAGCTTGTCTCTGCCACGGAGCGGGGGCGCGGGCGTCGAGGGCCCCCGGGACTCGCATTTGGCTAATGAGCGCCGTCTGCGGCTGGTCCCCGCCTCGGAGCCCGGCGCCGTCCGCGCCGCGCCGCGCGCTGCCTGCGGCGCCCCAACGCCCGGGACAAAATGCTTAAATGGGTTGGATGTGAATTTTGGAGAGGGTACCTTCCGTGATAGTTTCACGTTGTGATGTATAGAAGAAAACAGTTTGTATCGTCAACACCTATCCAAAAACACTTTTTCATTCCTTTTAATTTCATAAGAATTAAAATCACTGAATAGCATTAAATCTCTAACATTTGATCAGAAAAAAAGAAAATACAAAAATGTTTAAAATTACGTATTCTTAATAAGGCAAGATGCATATTCCATCAAATACACGTTTGTGGTTTAACGACACACTTAAGAGATATTATCTATTCCAGGTAATACGTGCGGTTCTATTATTTTTTTAAATTTTATTATATTTTTTTACATCGGATTTTTCAAGAAGCAGACGAGTGGTTTTGTCCCAGTGTGTCTGGGATCGCTCCACTGTGTGGAGCCTTGCGCGGCGGCTGCTTCGCGCGCCACCATTAGGGCGTAATGAATCCCCGGCCGGGAGTAGTTTTCCGCGCGAGCTCAGATAGCGGCGCCACCTCACAGGCGAGTGCTGTCGCTACGAGCCCCGATTGCGCTGTGTGGCGGCGGCGTCGCGAGAGGTGTTGATATGTGGGTCGCCAGGCGCCCGCAAAGACGCTTCCCCACCCCCCAACTGCTCCCCCAGCGGAGTTGTGTGGAGCGTTTCTTTTTCGATGGTGTGAATTTTAATGCGAGCTGTAGCTGTGGAACGGAGGTTGCTCTTGCGGGGTCTGCTGGAGTACGTGCTACATTAAGTTCACATAAACTGCATGGTTGTGTGAGGACGGCAGTACCACGCTGTATTAAGATAGAAAACTGAAGAAAATTCTTTTTTTCTTTGTCTTTCTTTCTTTCTTTCATCTGTGTTTCTTTAGGTCTTTCTTTCTTTCTTTAGGTCTTTCTTTCTCTTTCTTTGTGTCTTTCTTTCTCTTTCTTTATGTCTTTCTCTACTTCTTTCTCTCTCTCGCTCTCATACACATTATCCGTGAATACGCAAAGAAATATTTTGCGTCGTGAAATTTGACCAATAGTGAATGTCTGTATCAGGGATGTGCAACTTGCAAGGCCTCGAGGGTCACAACAATAACATTTAATATGGTTGCGGCCATATTGTCATTATTCACATGTGACCCCATACTGTTGATCTCGACAGTGGGCCCGGCTGCTCTGAAACGTGGGGGGGGGGGGATGCGTAAAATCAGGCCGTACCATAACGCAGTGAAGCACAATGGGATGATTTTAAATTTATGAATTTCCTAAAAAAAGTCTTTAAAAATAAACTTAACCTATTTTTGCATTAAGGGGCTGTTGACCACGACAGGACGCGTCCGCCAGGCACTCCTGTCTTGCCCGACATGGATGCACGGGACTTCCAACGTTTGACTAATAATTCGCGGGTCGCGATAAATGACACTGCAGGCCGCAAGTAGCCCATGGGCCGCCAGTTGGACAACCCTAGTGTATATCGTACTTACATGTTTCAGTGTCGGGTGAGGAAAAGGTTGAAATCACAAAAGGCAGGTTTAAAGAAAAAGTAGATATACTTTACATTTTCTTTCAACATGTATCTAAATAGGAAATGTGTATCTTTCATATTTTGTCACAGTCTTTATACATACTAATACTACTTAACGTTTACTTTCGGACGCGTTGCTATGCTGAGTGTTTCCGAACGTGAGAGACATTGCTACGTGCGTGCGGCGGCTGTTGCCCGCTCGAGGCGAACAGATCGACTGCCAGTCGCCATCCCGCGCGTCCCCTCACCTCTCCTCCCTCTCTTCCACGCCCCTACCTGCCCCGCCCCGTCTTTCTCCTTCCCACTCTTCATTCTCTCCCGCCCCGCCCCATCCTTCTCCTTCCCACTCTTCCATTCCGTTCCTGCCCTGCCCTCCCTTCTACTTCCCTCCTCTTCCATTCGTCCCTGCCCTGCCCCGCCCTTCTACTTCCTCTCTTCCATTCCCTCCTGCCCCGCCCCGCCCTTCTCCTTCCCACTCTTCCATTCCCTGCCCCCGCCCCGCCTTCTCCTTCCCACTTTCCATTCCCTCCTGCCCCGCCCCGCCCTTCTCCTTCCCATCTTCCATTCCTCCCTGCCCCGCCCCGCCCTTCTCCTTCCCACTCTGCCATTCCGTCCCTACCCTGCCCCGCCCTTCTCCTTCCCACTCTGCCATTCCGTCCCTACCCTGCCCCGCCCTTCTCCTTCCCACTCTTTCATTCCCTCCTTGCCCCGCCCCGCCCCGGCTCTTCCTTCTCAACCGCACTCTTCCATTCCCTTCCCGCCCCGTCCTGCGCTGCCCTGTCCCATGCACTCCACTCGCAGCTCGTGCTTTTTGCGGCTCGTTTCCCTTCATTTCCCCCCGACGCTTTCGGCCCCCGTCCCTTCCCCGGCCGTTCGCGGCGTCCCGCAGCGCACCTGGACGTCAGCGCCGCCTCGTGAAATATTGCCCGCGCCGGACTCCACTCGGATGTCTTCTCGCGCGGCTGATGTAAGCCGAACAAAAAGCGCGTCCGTTGAATATATCAGAGCCGCGCCTTGTTCGGAGTCCGACACGAGGACTTCACAGATAATTAACTATCCCCGCAGGAAGGCCTGGTCGTCTCCTCCGCGATTTGCGACGTTTATGGCCGTTCGTTCCGGCCCGCATAGTTTTATAGCTGACATTGCGCGCTGTGATATTTCGCGTCCGGTGGGCGCTCGCTGCGCTTTTTTTCTAGACTCCAACTTGTATATTATTCTTTGCTGGCGAGTTAGTATACACAGTGTAACAATTGTTTGTTCTTTCTTGCAGGTGAGTATCAACGCGAATGCTTTGCTGTGTCATTGGCGGTGCCCCGTGGTATGTATTTTTTTTCTTCTTCTGACTGTCCTAAGAACTCTTTTGTACGTACGGCGACTTCACGAATAAAATGTTGTTGGAAGATGCTGGAGTTAGGTGGGTAGTTTTCCAGTGTATGTTATGCAACATTTAAAAATTTCCAGTTAGTGAAACGTTAGACATATCTGTGCTCCAAAGTACTTAATTTCTGTACGTCGAAATATATTTCTTCAGCAGGAGTTGGCAAGTCTAGTTAGTGGATTCGAATTACTAACTTGAAGTATTAAATTACGAAAGTTTCATATTGCTTTCACCATTTGGTAATCTCTAAAATTGGAATTTTATTTATCTACGACGTAGATTTTTTTCTCTCTGGGAATTCGAGTGTGTATCAAAAAGCAGAGATGATTCTAGAACACCGTGTGAATAAATGAATAAATAAATAAATAAATAAATGAATAAATAAATATATTTATTGCAATGGATAGGGAAATCAGCTTCGGCATAAATTTTATTAATTTATTGTAACGTTAATAATAGTATTTATAACGAAAAAGTGAGATGTATGCACCTTGCCGTCGTTTAGGTGTTAATGGATTCAATACCATATAGAATTGAAGAGGAATATGTTACCCGTCCGAACTCCATTTTGAGAATTGCTTCGTCGTAGCAATTCATTAAGTAGAACAACATGACGTCTGCAAATGGTGTCTACTATAATAGCTATTAGAATAATCGAATTATTTGATTGTTAAAGTACAGACAAAAGCATCAAGTAGAGGCTTCTTCGACACGCCTCAGTTATCACGAAATGGCACATGATGGTAACAATAATAATAGTAATAGTAATCCCTAAAGTGCTAGTAACGAGAGGAGAAACGTCTCGCCATTCGGTTGTGCCCTCGTCCGAGCACCGTAGGAGGGCGACATGAGCACGTCGCCAACCGCGCGCGGGCGGCGCCTGGAAGCCGGAGACACGGCGGGCGCCCCTCAGCCGCCTGCGCCCCGCCTGGCCCCGACAGGGCCCGACAGGCAATTACTCGGCGCGGCTCTCATTACCGCCCGGTAATGAGGCGTGCGTGCGCGTCCGCGGCAGCGCCGCGCGGTGGACGTGTTGCGTGAACGCGCGCCCGCCCCGCCCCGCCCCGCCCCACCCCGCCGCGTCGCGCCCCTTGTCCCGTTTCTCGCGCCGCGCCGCGCCTCCAGCCGCGCGCCCGAAATAGACGCAATTGGCGGATGGCGCCGTCTTGCCGGGAATGCTGTTACTGGTCCGCACAACTTCTGTGTGTCTTAGTTGTTTCTTAGGCACTCGGGGTGACTTTTCCAAATCTGCTTTTTAGGGACGAGGGCGAATTCGTGATGGATTTAGCGATGCTGTTCGTGTGGGAAATGGACCCAAAGCAAAAGATGGTTTAGTATTGGTGAGAAAAAACAAAACTGATTTAGGTATTAATTGAAACAAAGAAAATTTCCTCATTTAGTGTGACACGTTTCTACGTGCGGACTCGGTTGTGTGGGTAGAAGCGCTTGCTATTCGTATTCGATGAGAAAAGGACGCCCATTCGAATTGATGCAAAATATTCAACTTTTTCTTCTTCAAAGTTCTGTAGAAACTCTTATGCTGACACCCAAGATAGTGTAACAAAAAAAAAAGCATTCATTTGCATCACATTTCATTGCCAAAAGAGTAATTCTCATTCAATAGTCTTAATACATACGTGACGTTTCAAAAGGAAGCTGTCAAGCTAAAACACACTATGATTACCAGAATGATGTTGGCAAATAATTAAGTTTTTACAATTAAAGTCACGTAACGGCAAATTGTAATGATTTATCTTTCTCTCCCCGATCAGGGATTGCGTTGCTAGTGTTATGTATTCTCCTTCCAAAATTAGTAAACGAAACGAGCAAACCTGCTTCAAAATATTTAATGTATTGGAATAAAGAACTGAATATAGGTTATACTAGGTTATGCCTAATTTTCAGAAATTGCAGCCTCCGGCCACGTCTTGATATACACTCATGAACTTGGGAGAAAATCCTAATACAAGGAATAATTCGATTTTAACTGAAAAATGCAAGTATTTAATTATCATTACACATATTCTCACATTACGCGTACAGACTGAATTCTTACACTCAAGGGTGCTGGTTTACGGCACAGTTGACGTCGTGCAACGGCAGGACTAAGGAAGAGGCCAACCGCCATTAAATACTTAATATTCACGTGTTGCGTTATGGAATTCCAACTTTTTTTCTATTGTTGGTACGTAAAGAACTGTTATGGGTATTCAGACACACACACACACACACACACACACACACACACACACAATATTCTATTTTCGTGACGATTTTTATAAAATAAAATATATATCTGTTGCAATGTAATACAAGTGTTTTTTTTTGGGGGGGGGGTGTCTTGAACACTGAGGGTGCTACGTTTTGCAAAACTGATTTTCGTTCATCAGCATTTAAGCGGCTGCTGCAGGCTACAAGTCATCCCTGTACGCAGAAAGGGCGCGTCACACTACACCGCTTGTTCGCAACGACAGTCCCCTTGATTTGTGAAGACAACAGTCGCAAGTGATTGACTTTTATAATATCTCGCGCAGGTGGCAGCGATAAGTCGCGTTCGCGAGGAAACGATATTTCTTACTGGTCAGACCGGTATGCGGTCGCGCCGCGCCGCGCTCTCCCGACAGGTGCACGAGTGTGTGTGCGCCGGCGACCCCGCGCCCGCGCCCGCGCCCGCGCCCGCGCGCGCCGTACCGAGTCGTGGTGGTGAACGGCGGACAAACGCTGGCCAGGGTCGCCGGCGGCGGTGGCGGCGTCGCGGTGGCGAGAACCGAAGCTCCATTCATTCAGGAGACGCTACTCGACTCCCGGCTCTTGAAGGGATTCCGTGTTCGCAGCTGAGGTGTGTGGTCTAAAAGCTTTGGGTGTATGAGGATAGATCTCTGTAATATCATTTTGAAAGAATTATTGTTAAATATTTAAATATTGATAATGTATTGTAAAAAAAATGAAAACTTTATTGATTTACATGACATTCCATGGACAAAACGAGTATTCTCTCTTGAATTGTCATAGTAGAGATGTGACTGTTCAAACGAAAATGGTCAAACTGAAATGCATTATGATTACAACAATGATGATGGCTAATAATTTAATTTTTGCAGTAAGTCACGCAATGGTAAAGTGTCGTCGCATGTTCCGCTCCCCCGTTAGAGATTTAGGAGTAGCTAGTATTTTCTATTCTTCCTCCAAAATCAGTAAACAAAGCAGAGCAATGCTTCTGTAAAAATATTTGCTGGAGATGAATATTTATATTTTTGGAGTGAATTTCGATTACAGTTACGGTCATATCTACATCCAGCGAGACTGCGTCACATTACGCCGCGCGTTCCCGCTGAGTGTCCCCTTGATTTGCGAAGTCAACGGTCGCAGAAGAAAAGAACAACTGAAGAGCGAAACTGAATTATTCTGAAATTAATAAATAAGAAATTGTTTTAAGCAATGCCTCTCGACCTGGAGAAAATGAAGAGAATGAAGTAAGAATGTTCAGTAACCAATTACAGAGAGCTTACTCATAGGCATGAAGTATTTGATACATGCATGCTTCAGTTTTAATGTAAAGATTGTATCCAACTATGCAGTCTAACCTGGGCTACTCGACTACATTCTCAGTTGCTTCCATGGGTCGAAAATGTGAGGACAGAAGTCGCGGGCAGGACTTATTTATACTCACGTAATGGAGTTTACGTTACTACACAAATCTAGTAAGGTACTAGATAACAGGTGTCAGATCTGCTCCAGTATTTCAAAAATTTTTGTCAGGGAAGTTCCTCTACGCTCCGCGTGGCAGCAAGAGAAGTTGCGTAGTGTTTTCGTCCGGAGTCAGGTGAAATATTTTGCTCTGACCCGGTCTAGGTCATTCGATAAACATCCTTAGCCCCCGCGGCTCGACCTGCGGCAATCGAACGGAGACGAGTACCAAAATAGGCATCCACTTGCGTGCTTGGCTCTGACAGCTGGCCAGCTGTGCGCCGCGCCGGCCGGTGCCTCGGCCGTCCTTTGTCCACTGTTGCCACACGAGACCCGTCTCGTCACGTGCCGTAAGATGAGATGTTTTGCGGTCTGCGGTCGGAAAACTGTCGCCAAGAGGCTGCTGGGTTGGACGGGGGGGCGGGGGCGGGGCGATAAGGCGTATCTGGCGGGCCGAGCTCCGCCGCCCGGCGCGGGAGGCGGCAGCTGGGCGGGCGCGTCTGCGCGGCGAGCCTCGGTCCGGACCGGCCCACGGACACTCCGAAATAGCCAACCATCGTAGATGCATTCAGATGCGCCGAGAGACAGTGTTTCCTTTAATTCAAACTATGTTGTGAAGATTTTGGACCATTTGAAGTTCGCAAGGACGTATGCCAAAATTTATCGCATAGTACACGTTATAACGTAATATCAAAACGACGCACGTTTTTTCTTAAAAACTATTCCTCCCTGAAAAGTAGTAAAGGACGTATGTCAAAGTTTACTACTTTTCAGGGAGGAAGAGTTTTTAAGTAAAAACATGCGTAGTTTTGATATTTCGTTATAACGTGTACTATCCCATAAACTGGTGAGTAGGCAATGTCTCTCCGAATGGAATCATAAAATGGAAGATAGAGCGAGAAAAAAAGAGACAAAAGGAAAAATTTCGACGTACGCCCTTTTGCTTTTAAGGAGTCTGTGCATTGTATTTTCGTTTTTTCTCAAAGAGCGTCCGGTAAAATTGTAGTTTCGTTAAGATGTGCTGGATTTGAACTTTGATGCTTCTCCTTGTATGAATCTCCTCTCTCTCCTTCTGATGTGCATATCGAAGCCTTGCGAGACCGAATCTCTTTAACCTTAATGTAAGAAAGATAGGGATGTGTGAGGTAATGCGTTTGACGCAGTGACAACCTTGATGAATCGCCAGTTATTTGTCAAGTTTTTATTTGAAGACCGCAACTTTCACGCGCTTCCTGCACTCGCTGCAGCCGGTCCTCTCCTCGTGCGTGATAGATCGATTCGCTTACTCTTCTGGCAAACATATGCAGGGAATTTCACAAGCGGTAAGAAGTGATGAGAATGCTGCGTTCAAGTTGAACTTTCAAACGATTTGCAAACCGAAATTGTACGGGCACGGTGAAATAAATATAGGACGTGATCGCTCATTTATAGTTCGTTTTTTAAAAATAATGTTACTATCGGTACACGAACTGACGCATTTACAATTACTGCATGTGGCATTATTATTCCTAATGTATTTTATTATTTTTCTCAGTTTCTTAATAATATGTGTTAGAATTAGCCTGTTCTCCTACATTGCCATCAATTTCATAACTTAGGAATTAGAGAGGGTAGAAAAGAAAGGAAAGAATATAATTTGGCGTTAGTTATTATGGTTGTTTTGTATCAATATTGGGAATATTAAGGAAAATTTGCTAGAAACTCCTAATTCCGCCTTCAAAGGGTGTCAAGATCCATCGTCAGAAGACAGTTTCGGTGAGGACATGCCAGGATCATAAGATTCGTATTCGTATTCGCGACCGGCAGCACCGGCCTCCTTATTCAACGCGAGATAACGTATAGCTTCCCGTCTCGGCTACTCTTAAACCTCACGCCACCTTCCTTGCTACCCGCCCCCGCGTCCATCGCCGCGTATTCCCACTCTCTCCGCCCCGCCCCGCCCCGCCCCGCCCCGCCCCTCCCCGCCGCGCCACGCGCCTCCCCTCCCCTCCCCTCCCCTCCCCGCCGCGGGCCGCCCCGCTCCTCCACCCGCGCCATCGCAAGCGCAGGTGCGCGACATATGGGCAGCGGGCCGGATGCGGCGCGTCTCTTTATTATTGCGGCCTCGGGTGTTTAGCTCAGCTCGGGGGCGACTTCGACTAATGAAAATATATTTATAACAAGTCCCCCTGTCTCTTCTGACACCTCTGGAAGTTACTCGAGAAACAAAAGCAGAAGGGGTGAGAAGGCATTGTAGTGTCAAGGTGTGAGGATCTCGAGTCCCAGTTGTGTGTACCACAGGTTCATTTTCACATGTTCCTTTCTTAATCAGCAGCCAGTTCATTTTTTGTGGGAAAAATGCATGCATTGTGGACGTTGGTGGAAGTATATTTGATGTACCTGGCATAACTGTTTCAGTTGCTAGTGCTATGGCTACCAAACCTTCTTCTTCTTCTTCTTCTTCTTCTTCTTCTTCTTCTTCTTCTTCTTCTTCTTCTTCTTCTTCTTCTTCTTCTTCTTCTTCTTCTTCTTAGAAAATCTTGCAATCTGGTTTTAATTTTCAAATGATCCTCTTCATATGAGTAAATAAATTATATATTTTCAATGAAAATTACGTACGTTAAATCATACGTCAGAAATCTTAAACAGCATTAAGGTGACTGAAAATAATTTTGGAGGATTTTAAACCAATTAATACTTTGTTAGGTCACTCAAACCCATTTGAAGAGTTGTTTTACTACTTTTTTAACTTTAAAAGGGCAGAACCTATAGAAAAACGGTTGTTTGTATTCGAAAGAATACTGTGCTACCATAAGGAAAAAATTCGTACAAGTGATAGAATAATCAAGTTTCGTTTTACTATTTGCCCTTTAATAATCTGCTGCTTCTCTTGCACACAAACATTTTCAGAAACTGTCACTAAACGTGGGCTCCACTGACACGACCATTTCCTACTTCTTTTTCTGCCGAGCCTCGAGTCCCACATCCATTCCTCTTAACCGATTAGCGGCCGCGAGCCCTGATACCGACGCGCGATATCCCATTCCATTCGGCCATTTCTCCGTCCTGGCTCCTGCCGAAAGACAAAAGGCCCTTGTTTACCGGGCGCACCACTGCGTGCGTATGACAGCCGGAATTTGCATTCCGCTGCATTTACATAACCGGTTCCGTGCGATAACGCGTGGCGTCGCAATGCGGCCGCCTTCGCCGCCGCGCACGCGGTGCGGGGACGGCCTTATCGGGAGGGCGGCGCTTTCTCAGACCATACGGATTCGTTTGTTACATTCGCGGGATCGCTGTAGGCGGGACCGATAGCGCGATTGTGTAGTCTCCGCTCCCCGAAAAGGTCGAGGCGAATCCGACAATGCGTGCTTTTGTGTGTTCCACCCGGTGTCGTCGAGATGTTCATCTGTTCGGGAATGTATCGGAAGAGCTCAGTGGAACTTGGAGTGGAGAAGCACGGTTTTGAGTCGGGTCTGCGGCGCTGTTTTGGGTCGGGTCTGCGGCGCTGTTTTGGGTCGGGTCTGCGGCGCGGTTTTGAGTCGGGTCTGCGGCGTGGTTTTGAGTCGGGTCTGCGGCGTGGTTTTGAGTCGGGTCTGCGGCGTGGTTTTGAGTCGGGTCTGCGGCGCGGTTTTGAGTCGGGTCGGCGCTGTTTCATTCAGATGAACGGAAGACAGTGAAGGGTAATGAGTGGCGAATCTTTTACAGAGTAAGAAGACGTGCTTTCCCGGCTCTGAAATAGTCTGAATGCGAATAGATTACAAGCTGCTCTGGACTGTGCTCCGTTTTCGAGGATAGTCCTCGGTCGTTATGCAAATCAGTGGATTTCCGCTTCCTGGAGCTTTGAGATAAAATATGGGCAAATGGCGAGGAACCATTCGCTATACCTTGCGCTGATTTATGGTTGGCCCATCCTGAGGTCACAAGGCGTCTGACTCGTTCATCTCTTGAACCCTCTGATTTTCTCGTTTTCAGATGTTGCTTCTTCCAAATCTAAAAGTGCTCGTGACGAAGTATCCGGTGTTGTTTTGAGGCAATCGGAAGGGTGGAGAGAATGTTCGTATGAATAATAACGCCTGAATAATACGCCACAAAGTTGTTTTAGTAAACACCGTGCGTTGTTGATAGAGGTCGTACTAAAGGATAAACAGAAAGAGAAATTACTGTGTTGATTAAGCCTATAGTAAATGAATTATCCCTTCTTGCAGATTACACGTTCATTGTTTCTGAAATTCAAAATCGTAACTCTGATCAGACACATTCTCTATGGAGCATGAATCATTGATATGAATACGAGAGTATCCGATAAGTTGATATGAATTCTAATGAGAACATTTTGTTTCTATTTAGTAAAGGCAAATGTAATAGCGGTACGTCGTTAGTAATGTGTTGGCAGATTTCAAGAAATGTGCGATGAGGGGGGTGCTACTAGTACTAAAAACGGTTTCGGCTACCATTGAAGGTGTTCTCGAGCTCATTAAATAAGAGAAGTTTCGAACTTTTTTAAAACACCTTTTGCGCATCCCAAATGCTTTGTAATTAGTCTTACAAACGGAGTTGCTTCACTTCCGACAATGTAAATGTATTCTTGTGTAGGCTTCCGAAGGAAATACTATAAATTCTTGTCCTCGTTGCGGATTTTTTCTTGATTGAAACTTGGCTTTTACTTTTTGGGAAGACTTCTCCTTACCATGCGGTTCCAATTGAAGTTTTCATATTCTAACATGTCCCTTTTTGCGCCCTCTCCTCACATTAATTCGGGTAGGAAGTCTTATCAGACTTTCAGTAGATTCACTCTTTTTTTCGACAAATTAAGTGTACCGGAACACTTAATTTAGTGTTTTTTACTTACCTCGTGTGGATATGATTTACTCTTATCCCGATTGTTTCTATTTTAATGACCGCCTTCAATATGTATCTTCTAGTAAACTTTATTTTAAATAGACCATATTCTTTTCTGCTATCTCTGATTGCCGTATGTAAAGTTCAATTCGGTATCAAGCTATCTCTTCATTTTCTTCTGCATCCTTGCTTTTGTTTATTAATTGTGATCTCTGGAGACGATATTAGAGCACTCTCGACTTTATGGTCAATCCAGCGAAGTAGAGAAGCATTTCAGTCCACAAACAAACACTGCCTCGTTCTTAACACTTATACCATTGACAACTCTTCCGGAATGAGTCCTCCGTTTCGCTGAACGCCGGGCTAACGAGTCTGAGCCTGTATTTACACATTCTAAGCGCGATTAGCGTACGCTCGCTGCCAGACACCGCTATTCCGCCACTCCTGCTCTTTGTGCTTTATTTATTCATGTCATTTGCGCCCTGCCCATATATGTCCGCCACCTGCAACTGGAGATATAATAGCTTCAAAACTATTCTCGCCTCGGATCCTCGCCTTAAAAAAGATGTCTTGCTTGTTCTTCAATTAAGAATGTAGAGAAGAAAATTTTAATGGTTTTTGACTCTTTTATTTCTTACAACGTATTTCAGTGTTAACATTGATTATTTTTTCAGAGTTTACGATTCTTCTCGTCAGCTATCCATCATTTCTTTTCCCGTTTTCGATGGTCTGATCTCCAATATACATTAAACAGCATGGTTTATTGCTCATTAGTGTTGTCGGGGTCCTGTCGGGGCCGGATTCTCGGCACTAGTAATATGGCTAGTCCATATTTAGCCGCTGCCTGGAGGATAATTCTAGCAGCCGGCTGCTTTGAGGTGCAGTTTTCAATGGTTTCTCCGATCAATAATAGGCGAATACCGCAGCAGTATCCTGACAAACGAGTCACGAACTTCTCGCGATCTTCCCTTCTTCTTTCACACACACACACACACACACACACACACACACACACACACACACACATACATACATACATACATACTCTTACAAGCACTAGGCTGCCACACATATCGAAGGAACAGTTGGGGCCTTCGAACTTGTTCTGGCAGAGGTGTTGCCCTGCTGAGAGGAATTACCGAGAGGGGGGAGGGGCGCAAGCCGACTTATGAATTGGTGCCGTATCTCCCGTTCTAGCGGGGGAGGAACACCGCCAACAGCCGCGCTATCATGCACTTAATTCAGGATTAATTACCAAAGTAGTTGACGCGAACAGAAATACAAAATATTCACTCGTGCGTTTCCGTTGTCATCACTAAATCCATCCCGTCATCAGTCTCTACCTCAGGGGTTGCACCCGTGCACACCGGATCCTACTGCTCTGGACCACTGGGCGGCTGCCTGGGCCCGCGTCCGAATCCGCCACTCGTTTGGACGTTCCATTGCGGCGGCGGCGTCCGGTGGACGTGAGCGGCGGCGAGCGCAAACAAATAGCCAATTAGGATCCGCGGGCGCCTAGTGTGTCGCGCAGTGGGCCGAGTGGAGACCTCCCCGTGCCGCACCGTCGCCGCAGCAGTTACATTCAAGCGCAGACGCATGGCATTGCGGGTATCGGGTTGGTATCCGTGTGCCGATACTTGAATGCCAGTGATGGCGGTTTGAACATAATTATTTGTCTCGCTCGACTTGCGTTTCAAAGGCCACTGTTTGGGCAAACCTAAAGCAAACTGATCAAATCACCTCCCCTCCCTACTAATACTGTTGCAGACTTGTATTTACAGACCCGAGAAAGTAACTTATTGGATATCTTAATGACAAATAAGAATATTTATAAAATTGAAGACAATACTACATTGTACATGATTTTATATGAGCGTCAGTGTGTGCACACAGAAAAATTTTGACGTGCTTGTTTGTTGATGTATATACCTTATCAGTTTTATGGCTGCGATAAAGTGGATCTCACCTGGTGAAGAGCGTGTTCGATATTTGTTGCAAACACCTTGATTTTGTGACATTGACCCTCGAAATAGCCTTGTATTCGCCTTCGCGTCGCAGTTGTAAGCATATCATGCTGTGCTCAGTTATTATAATTGTTTACTTGTCTGATTTCGTGTAAGACGTATGTAATGCGAATGCATGTATGTAAAGAACAGTCAATTTTTGAGAACGTCGTTTGCATATTCATGCCGCTAACTGGACCGCAAGCTTCGCCTGACCCTAATGCCACCTTGCGCCAAGGCACCAGTCATGTGTCAAGCCAGAAGACGGATGCCCGAAAACGGGACCCGGGCGGCGCGGCGGGGAGCTGGATCCGCGTGCGAACGCGATAAAAAGAACGAGTGCCCCGAACGAGCCGCTGGCAGCCGGATTCGCGTGTCGAAGCGATAGCGCCCCGTTGTATGGAGATTCCCCGTCGATGCCCGTTCCGTCGCGTGGCCGAGGAATGCGCGGGAGTCCCTGCGCGCAGGCCCACTCCACACCACACGCATGCGCGCCGCGGGCGCCGCCCGAGTTCGCCGCTTCCACGCCAGAGCGCTCCGCTGCAGGCTGGAGTTCGGCGACTTACCGAGTGTACTAGGGTCACTCTCGGCGGACTTCACGCGGAGACTCTCATGGCCTTAAAAGGGCTGAACATTTCTAAAATTCATTGAACGGAAATTAAAATACCTTTATTGATTTTCGCAGTTGCCTAACGTCTTTTTTTTCTTGTTTTTTCCTTTCAATCAACTGTGTATTGTCAGTGGTGCAACTGGGGGGGGGGGACGCTCATTGGGCTCCCCCCCCCCCCCACCCTCGCACACACACACCAGCCAATGATGCATATTAAAAAAACAGCTTTTTCCTAATTTTAATTACTAACGATATTCATTCAGAATATCAATTCTTTGCCTTATAATTATTAACTACAAGTCAACCACCAAAAATATTATATATTTTGTATTAACCATTTCATTTATTAGAAAATATAAAGTGGGCTGGACACTATACCTGCCCCCCTCCCCCGAGCAATCGTGGGTGCGGCTCTGTTTATTTTACATGTATATATTGCCGATCTCTATGTCGATATATAGATTTTAAATTATTCATTATTAAATTACGATGATGCATGGATTTGCCAGCAATTTGTTGTTCGTACGTGAGGTTACACAAATGTATGAGGAATAAGGACGTAGTATTTACTTACTGGATGTCTTAAATTTTCTAGTGAACAAGTTTTCCTAGAATGAAGAGTGTATTCTTTGTTTAAAGCGAGGGAGTTGTGTGTGCCGGTGACCTGCCGTGCGCCAGGACGCTCCCCGGCCACGCATTGTGTGGCGGCCCTTTAAAGGAGGGGAGGGGCGTGCGCTGCCGGCTGGGGTTCGCGCGCCGTCGCAGGTGCCGCCGAGCGCCAGGTGCTGGGGCGGTCGCCGTGCCTCAATCTGATAGAGGCTTCCGGTTCTTCCTCGGCATTTCGCAGCCGCCCCGCCCCCATCCCTCCTGCCCGCGTCCTCCGCGCCTTCTTCCGTTCACCGTCTCATCCGCTTTCTGCTTTGGCCTTTACTAGAGAATTCTATTCTCGCTCATCGAATTCCTCGCACCCCTTTGCGCCCTTCTTCAGTTTTCAACCTTTCTTCCATCGCATCTTCATTAACCTGGTCTTCTCATTACCTTTTTTCTTCAACTTCCTTTGATGTACGTATTAATTCTGTTCCTTCTCTTGTACTTTTATATTCATTCCATTCCTCGTATTTCGCATTCTCTTCCATTTCCACCTAATCCTCTTTTCGCCCAGTGTTCCGTCATCATTGTGCGTTTCCTGTCTTCTCCGCCCCCGCTTTCATTCTCGGCCCCTCCCTCTGCGTTCGCCGTCCCTCCCTCGCCCTCGGCTCTCGCGCAAGCTGTCCGGATGCGTGTCTTTATACAATTAAATAATTATTCCTGGAAGTCGGAGCGGCGCGCGTGCCTCGTACGCACGCAACGCAGGAGTATTATGCCGAAACGACAGCGACCGAGGGCTCGCGGCGAGTGAACCACCGCGGAACTGCGCCGACCGTCCGCTTCCAAAGGGGCACAAACCAGCGGGTGTTTGGGATGAGACTGCACTACGTCTTGTTGCAGCTTTAATCAGTGTAAGCCATGTGTGAGGTAAACGATTGAGTGTTTGCGGGATGTTTTTTTCCGTTGGGAGAACGATTTTTAATTTTTATCTGTGGAGTTGTGGAAAAATTACTCTGGTAGTTTCCTTTTTCCTTTGTAATTACGTAACAAAGTTGAAAGAAACATCTCTCTCTCCCCCATGCTACGTCTTCACGTCTACGTTAAGCTTTAGCTGTCATGTGTTTCGACATTTTCTGGCACAAAAAATTATTTTGAGTTATGAGATTCTCATGCGTTTTTCAATATGCCTTGTTTTATTTAGTGTTATTCCGATCCGTAGAAGTAATTCCGTTTGGAAAGCACAATCCTCATCTTCATTTGACCCGCACTAATCCCTGCCTCTTGTTGAGAGGGATAACTGCACACTGCGTTCTTTGACTACACTCACAGTCAAGAAAACGAATTGGGTTACGAAAAATCTTTTATAGTATAAAAGGTATCATTTGGCGATCTGAAATTTTAGTTGGAACGATTTTTCAATAAAGAATTTAAGTACTTACTCCTCACCCTGTGGGACCCGTGACGAGCACACGGCCTGCGCTCCGATTCCCATGGGCGGCGCGGGCGGATGGGCAGGCAGGTATTTTGCGAGCGGCCTCGGGCGATAGGGCTCCGAAAAGTGGAAAGTCAGTGGTATTTCGGGCTATGATAATGCGGGCGCTTTGCGTGCGGGCTATAACAAGCGGCCGCCCGCCCCTTGCCCCGCGGAGCGGAGGCGGCGCCGGCGGCTCACTGGGGCAGCGGTCTCGCCTGAGAGGAGAACGGGTCTCCTGGGGACGGAGCTGTATGGTTCGCCATACAAGAAGCGAGGGCGTCGTTAACGTGGTTAAGTAGAGTCGATTTTAACGACTGAGTGTCTTTCTAGATTAGTGCTTATGGGCTCTTCAGCGACTGTCATTTCTCTCATGATAATGTTCTCCCTTATGGAGAGTTTTTGTGACAATTTGTCTCCACCAGCTGGGTACCGACCCAGCCGGGACACGCTCTAAGCTCCGCGCACGGTCCGTGGTCCTTTCCTTAGGGTTCTGCTCCGGTGGATTGGTATTGATCGAAATGGAAAACTACCGATTAGAGTCGGCTGCTAGAATTCTCGTCCAGACTGGATAAAATTGACCTAGATATCTAGGTAGTGTGGAAAATCGGCCACCGTCAGGACTCGAGCTCTAGGATATTCCGGTCGACGATGCTGACGAGGCAATGGATGAATTTTAACGGTTTTGTAAGGAAAAAAGACAAACAAACATGGACGTATTCCATCTGCATCCCGCGGTCAACTTTTCCTTAGCTGTTTACCTACCTCCTACTAAAAGCAGACCCCGAATGCATCCCATTTCGTTTTCGTCCTTATGTAAGGATTGATTTTACCATTGCCGTGATCTGCTTAGTATTGTATTGATCCACTTCTGTTTTCAAGAAATATTTGCAAGTCCTTTTGAAGCACAGCCAACGTTGAAAACCTCACTTAAAAGTTTGTGGAAACAAAACTTGAAACCTCGTAACACGAGCATCATCTTATTCCGCTGACTTAACATGCACGACTACGAAATTCTGCCATGTTCATCTGCATTCGAGGTTATCTCTGGACTGGTGTGAGAACATCTATTTGTGCGTCTTATGTAAACTGATCTTTTTATATATATATATATATATATATATATATATATATATATATATATATATATATATATATATATATAATACATACATATACATACACACACACACACACACTTTTCCCGAAACACCGGTGAACGAAACGGGATTCAGACGGGCCTTTGCCTTCCCAGATAACGAAAAGTGAAAAGGGATTAGTTGGGAAGCGGGTCTGAGAGAAAACTGGCCGTGAGATGTCGGACGATTCCCAAAAACATAAGTAGATTGATGGATTAGCGAGATAATTAAATTTCATTCTGCTCGGCATTTGTTTCCCGATATCAGTCACACAGAAAGAACTTCAGTGCATGTTTCACAGAAGTGATTCTCGCGTGCTTTCCTTGAATGTTCATGTGCGTAACGTGAGAATGTTTCGAAATTTATGAGAATGTTTTATACTGTTTGTCATTTTACTGCAACGAACAGCTTGTAGAGCCCGGCCGTGGCCACCGCCCACTGCGAGGGCAGTTACATGGTGGCCACCGGACACGTGCCGGGGCAAAGTTGTTCGCTCGCCGCCCAACACCTTTAAATCACAAAGCGACGTTGCCGTAAGACGTGGCTCAATGAATAATTTGGCAATCTGCGCGGGCGGCGGCGCTACATAAAGTTTGGAAACGACCGCTTTATGGGCGTCTCCTTGGGCAAGCGCAAGTGGTTGTTAGCGGAAGTCCCTTTGCGAAAGCCCGCCCGCGCCTCCGGTTTGACGCGCGTGGCGGCACGCCGGCTTCCACGTCGCCCCCTCGCCATCTCTCCGACATTCCCACCTCTTCCACCCTTCCAGACATCGCGCCTCCCCGTTGTCCCGCCTCCCTGTCCTTTTGAACATCCCACTGTGCCGGTCACCACACGGTCTGTAATTCTTCCCATTACATCCCTTTGATGCTGTTATATCTAATATGGATGTGGCTGCTTTGTGTTCAGACGACGTGCGAGGAATCGTACTTAATTTCGATACAATTGAATAGTGGTAACGTGCTGCAGTGGGCAGGCAAAAATTTCTGAATAATGTATAGTCAAGGAAAAGAAGAGTGCTTTGCGTACGGAAGTTTAAAACCTTCACCTAACTCAGCATATTTTGCGTCGAGAAAAAAAAGTTATTAAGGATTACTACACTTTATGTAGTAATGCCATCGTATGTAAATTATATATAATTTAATTTTAATCGGAATATGTGGCATTCTTTTGCAAGTAAATTAAAAAATAATATTTCTTTCTCATTTATAAAATATGTTTTCAAGTTACGGAAATTGTGCTGAAAAGAAGACAAAACTATACCATTTGCAATTAGTGAATTTGTTTTGCAATTAGGGTCAGTGTGGAACATTGATGTACTGTATCTTTGCTAGCTCTCTGTCGTATCATTGCTACGTATGCTCAAATACTTGACAATCTTCCGTATGGTTAGTTAAAAATAAAACTAATAATTTGCATTACATATGTTCCGTTTACTGTTTTTGTAACTGCTTTCAACTTTGATCTATTCCGAATTCCGATGGTCACTTCGCACCAAACTTTGTGGCGCCTTTGTTGTAAATTGCATCGACATGAAGTCACCACATCCACCTGCATGTTCTTTGTGAAGTCGTTACACCGCGGTGCACGCCTCGGTGACTCCGACCACCGTTCGCACGCGTGCGTGCATGGATGCGTGGGTGTGCGTGCGCTCAGCCATGTGTTGCGCCGTTGTGGCGCCCCAAGGGCGGGCCTCGCAAAAATACCCCGGCGACGCGCGACGCATATTTCACCGGCGCCCGCTCGCTTTCATGTGGCGGCAGTTCGTTATCCCGCTCGCGTCACCCGCCGCCCCTCCCCGCCCCGCTTGTCCCCGCTCGCGCCTCCGATTCCTCCGTCGTACCCGCCCTCGCTTCCTACACCATCCCCGTCCCCGCCCTGTTTCCTACACGAACCCCATCTCCACTCCGCTTCCTCCACCGTCCCCGCTCCCACCAAAGTCCCCTCCCCGCTCTCTCCACCCTCTCCACCTCCATCCCCGTCCCCCTTCCTCACCTTCTGACCGCCTCTCGCTTCCTTCTCTTCCCCGATCCCACGCTCGTCTCCTCCGTCCCCGCTTTCATTCGCCACTCCCGCCCCTGCGTAGCCATCTCAGCCACCTCCCCGCATCTTTTCACGCTGCCTCGACCTCCGCGTCGCCAATGTTTTCATGAGACCGCAACGCTCGTATAACTCTCTTCTTGGCGCCCAAAAGAAAATTTGTTGTATATTTATTTCACGTCACTTTGAATCATTTTCTACCACTTTCGTCTTTTACGTTGTTTGGGAAAGAGTTTTTTCAAGAATCAGTTTTAAACTGTGCACTGTTCATTTGTATCAACTTTTTTGTTGATGTTGTGAATGTGTGTCGCGTTATGTATGAAGGAATGTATGAATCATTTATGATAAATGCTAACTTAGTAAGGAATGGTGGCCAGGAATAGATAGAAAGTAAAGTGAGCTAATAAATCTTGGATAATATGTGCATGCGAGTGATCTATGGATATGAGGATAAGTTTCCCTAGCATATGCAAAACTGGGAAGAATTAAATCAAGTTAAAGAGAAATTGTGAATTTCAGGGAATATTACATTTTCTCTTTTCAGCCATCTTAATGTGGCTGGAGTTTATACAAATAGCAACTGATATGGTTCTTTATAGCTGTTCTTGAATATATCGTAGGTATAAAGAGGTATTTGGGAAGATTTTATGATTTTGGTGAGGATCCATTCAGTCACATGACACTCGGAGCCTCTCGGGATATTCTATTCATCAGTTTGGAGCTATCGTGAGCCTCGTAACACCTGCGTTTTATCCTTAGTGACGTCGGTGAAGAGCCGCAGGTCGTCTTGCACTACCCGTCTTCCCAACTCTTGGCGCCCCGTCAGCCACCATAACGACTGTAATTCCTCCACTTGAACGGATCCAGTAATGAATCTGCACTTTCCTCGCCGGTTTCGCATGGTTTCTCCATTCAGTACGAGGAGGATGCTAGTACGGTACCATAACAAACCGACCACAAACTGTCCGCGATCTTTCCTTCCCAATCCTTGATTCCTCCCCATACACTATTAACTGCACTACATTGCCACCCATGCCGGGAGAATAGGACGGAGTTTAGAATTAGTCCCGGTTAGGGGGCGCCCTATTGGAGAGACCTGCAGGAAGAACGCCCGCTAGCCAATGTGTAGGTCGGAAGCGGGAGACATTGTCCAGTAGGAACACCGCCACCTTCAGAGATATAACGCGCGTTTCAGTTACGATACTAAAGACCACACCTTCGGATATGCCCGAAATCAAAATAATCCATTAGCCGTCGGCTCCGCCATACCCTGTGCATGCCCAGTCCCTTCCATCTTCGGCGGCGCGCGGCGGATCGCTGCGCGTGGCCTGAACCGCGAGCGGCGGTGATGGGGCGCGCGATTTACAACTGAATGCGAGTGGCCTTGCCGGCGCGCGGGCTCTCTTCCGGCGGGCGGGCGCACAGAGCGCGCACTGTGTCCACGAGCGGCGGGCCCGACCGAGGTCGCTGCGCGCCCGCCACTATTGCGCCACGCCACGCCCGCACCACGCTACGCTCTCATCACGCCGCGCCGCGCCGCGCCGCGCCACGCCGCGCCGCGCCACGCCGCGCCACGCCGCGCCACACCGCGCCACGCCGCGCCACGCCGCGCCACGCCGCACCACGCCGCACCATGCTACGCTCTCATCACGCTCTCATCACGCCGCGCCACACCGCGCCACGCCGCGCCACACCGCACCACGCCGCACCACGCCGCACCACGCCGCACCACGCCGCACCACGCCGCATCACGCCGCCCCACGCCGCCACACGCCGCCACACGCCGCCCCACGCCGCCACACGCCGCAACACGCCGCAACACGCCGCACCACGCCGCAACACGCCGCACCACGCCGCACCACGCCGGACCACGCCGCAACACGCCGCACCACGCCGGACCATGCCGCCCCACGCCGCTCCAGCCGCGCCCGCGCGTTCAGCAACGGCTCCTTGCGCGGCGTCGCGCGTCGCCTCGTCCATAAACCAAATGAATGTGTCCCCACGGGGTCCCTCATCGCGCAGGCATTCCACGAGGCGTTTTCTTTGTGCGTCTCGTTGCCAAGGCGCCTGTTGACGCTGGCGGCGGTGGCAGCGCCTGCGGGGATGGAGGCGCCGACGATGGGGTTTGAGGGCGGAAGTGTGTGGCGGTCGCGGGGATGGAAGTGCTGACGGTAGAGATTGGGACAATGACAAAGACGGGGGTGGTTTGATAGTGGCGTGGGCATGGAGGTGCCGACGGTGGGGATTGAGAGCGGGGGTGGTGTGGTGGTTGCGGGAATGAAAGCGGGGACGATGGGAGTGGTTTGGTGGTGGTGTTATGCTTAGTCCGGAGGTTGCGGGAGTAGGCCGACGAGCTGTGTGGTCCACCCGAATCGCTTGCGTAATGCTTTCCTCTCCTCCGAGCGGCCTGTCAGCCTCTCCTTCGCGATGTATCTTTTGCTGTTCCCCGTTTCGCGACGAAGCCTTGTGTTAAGTACCGAGTCGATGCCGTACACTGATGAAACTATTTTTTCGCAGCTGCATGTGCGGTGTTTGCGACGTCTGTGCTATGAAAGGCTTTCCAGGCATATTTTAGTTTGTTACCATTGTAAGCTTTCATTCATGACACTATTTCCATCGTCCGTATCTTACTCCGAAGAAAGTTGCAGTATTCCTAATGTCAGAAGAAGCTCCTCTTTTTTATTTTCAATCAGGTGGACACGGCTTGAAGATTAAAATAGAAATTCTTTAGAAGTTTAGGATAGTAGATTTGTGAATATGTTGGATTTTCTTTTTCAATAGCCGAATTTGGTATATTTAAATTATACTTCATAATATTACCTCTCGCTATTTTGTGTGTATTTATTTGTTCGTTTGTTTTCTTTTAAGAATTAAGAATAAAAAAAATTGTTCAAAATTAAACGTCTGAAAATCTTTGTAGGAGTTTACATGAAAGAGCAGTGCCTTGGCTGGTATTTGAGGCTGTGATGCAACGGATTTTGCCTTGCCAGTCTTTCCGTTATTTATAGCGAACATTGACAAAAAACCAGTGGTTAATTTCCCGTCAGGCGTTTTCCTGTAGCAAACAGTGCAGTTATAGTACAGATGCACACCATTTAGTTGTGACGCGTCGGCAGCTTCAAAGAGAATCGTACTGCTTCTTTCTCCGAAGAATGAGCGTTGTTTTTTCCTGCTATGGTAGACGAGCAATGCATTCTGGCTGAGATTAAACCGCCTGCTGTGACTCACGTGTATTTCTTGTATTTTGAATAACTGGAATGTATGACTTTGGGATTTTACTCAAGGCGAGCTTTTGGGAACGTGTCCAATTCTGGATGCTTTTGTGTATACTGTAGAGGAAATCGGATATTCTCTTCCCAGATGTTCTAGTTTTGGCCAAAGTAACAACCGTGGTTGATTTAAAACATACTTCATGGGTGGTGACCCATTATTACCCAGATTGTTTCTTGTGGTAGATATTTTTAAAACTGCATTTACGAAGTGTCTAACCGAATAAAACGTTTACTTTCTCAGATTTGAGTAAAGTAAAAAACTCGCATAAAATTTAACCAATATATCGACACCGTGCTCATGATATTGGCGACACGTCCGCAGTCTTCAACGAACTTCAGGTGGGAGACTCCGTTTTGATACTTGCGAATTCCACTTCCTATTCTTAGACAGCCTTTGTCTTGTGACGTCACCCTGAGCGAGGCTGAGGACGATTGTGCTGGAACGCTTCGCGTGCGTCGCGCAGCTCGAGTAAGTCGCCGGGAGTTATGGCCGCGCCGACATTGGAGATAATTCGCCCGTAAGTGGTCGGAGCAGAGATTGCGCTCGCCCGCGACATTCATAAAACCAATGTGTAAATAGCAGTGGACTCGTCACAGCTGGCCGGGACTCGTTCACGAGTACTCGCCACTAAAGACATACCTGGCCTTATCGAGGTGGAAACGTAAAAACAATGGAGTTGTAACCATACGAAATGGGATCGATGTCCACACTAGTTAATAGACCTGCGGAATGTTCAAAGTAACTTCGGTCCGCGTAATTTGAATTTGAATTTTGGAAATGAGTGGCGATTTACAATTAGGTTTTGGTAATTGATATTCACCTTAAGCAGTAAATTAAACATGGGTTTTTAACGAACTTTGGATTGCCCATCACTCACGGGGTCTGTCAATCTCGATTCTGTGTGGTGGTGACCATGGATTTTCAGGGCCACCTCAATTTATTAGTGGATACATTTTTCTGATTTAGTGCTCGAGGTAAAATTTTTGAGGTTTTGTATCCAGAGAGGTATATTGTTAACACCTCGTCGACGGCATAATTACTGTTATAATCGCATCATTTTTGATACGAGCACGGATGTCGGAGCCGCCGGTCTCGGGATATGGCCGTTCACAGGACGGGCAGGCGAAAGTCGCCACCCGGTCTCACCTCCCCGCGCCGCGCCGGCGGGGCGGCCGGCTGGCGGCGGCTCGTGGAGCGGCGGGCAGTCACCGACGCCGCCTGGGCTAAACCAATAACCGCGCGGCTGTAGCGCTGTAATGCAGTTACGTCGCCAGTGGCGGGCGAGCCATCCCCGGGCTTCTCCCGCCCGCGCTGGCCTCGAGTCGCGGTTAATTGACTGTAATCAGAGGGCCACCCTGGCGCACCGCCGCGCCGCGCCTCGCCTCACCACGAGCACCGCCAGGGAAACGGTGTTCGACGGAGTTACTGTTTGACACCTGTATATTACCGAATATTTTTGTCTTCGAGATTTTCTGTGGGGAGTCAAACTGCAGGTTGAACAAGTTCGCATGTCGTTTCCAGGTCTCTTTGTTGGACGTGATTAATTGAGTCAACTTTGGAGAGTTTCTCACGCGAGGAGTGGGATGACATTGGGTGAAGTAACTGGAACTAAATTTGCGGAAATTCGAGTTCTATTTTAAGTGTACTGACTTACAACTGTGAGATGAAGAAAATAACGTTAAGTATAGCTCGAGCTAAACACCCAGTCCATTCTCGATTCAGTGTCAGGACGTTTATGAAGCCGGAAAATGAATGCCGGAAAGCACACAATGTACAGTGAAGTTCGGCGGTGGAATTTTCGCCTCTCGCGTGCCCCGGACAAATCGTATCGACATGTAACTAAAGCTGCTGTTGCTCCTCTTCGTCTAGAGAAGACGTTCTCTTAACACACACACATCCTGCTGCTTGCCACCCAAATAAGGATGCGCGATGACAACAAAACACGGATGTTTTAAAAGTCATGTAGTAACCTCTGTCAGTTACGTTCGCATGGCGGGAATGTAATGTGACGGTATCATCGATTATTCATTTATAATAAATAACAAAACAAATTAAATAATAAGAACAATTGACAAACCTGGAGTCTGGAAGCATGAGCACTAAGGTTCATCTTAAACGGTGAGAGCGTCCTCCGATTTCCAATGAAAGAAGCGGGAAGAAGGCGGGGGAGTTCCTGTGCCTGCTACCCATGCAGTGACCGCCTCACCGCGTGCGGAATACGAGGAAAGGAGAAGAAATACAAGGACATCGGAGTCATCGTTCTGGCGAGAGATAGGTTGCTTAATGATAGCGTTTGCTTCATAGGAATGCATGAACTGGCTATGGTATTTCATATTTTAACTTTCACAAATTGTTGATTTTGGAACTTTTTTTATACTCAAACGAAACCTCGAAAACGTAAAAACAGCGAACACAAAACTTGGGTGTTTAAAAACATCGACATTAATCATTAGGTGATTAAAAAAACCTGTTTTTTTATGGAAACATCGATGGTTTGAAAACGCCAACATCGATGTCGCATCTGCACCACAAAAGGCGTCGCCGGAAGCGCCCGGCACCCGGAGCCCGTGATACTCGGGCCTCGCCGCGCCACCTTCTTCCGGTCTGCCTGCCACCCGCCGAGATTTTGCGGTATCGCCGGGCGCGGCGCGCGACCGAAATTCGCCGCCGGCTTCCGGAGCCGCGCCGCTTACTTGCAGATAGTGTACCCACGCTCTATGGCGAGGTTCAAATTGTGGACGCCCATTTTGCGATTGCCCTTGTGCCATTTCGACAGTCGTTAAATGCAGATCTACTCGGGTAAGAATACGCGTTGGTCGGTTGTGAATGTAACTGGTGAAACTCCGGAATATTCACATATTTTCAAGTGGTTGGGTTTCGTTCATAATTGTTTTTCTTTTCTAATATTGGCAGATAGTCGATCGTCATTAACGATTTGTTTCTTTTAGCATATATGCTAGTTAAAATTTCAGAAAAAGGGGTGAATGCACTTTTGATTAGCGATTCTTTATTTGAGACGTGTTAGAAATGTGCCTCTATTCGACTCTATTACGAGTATTTCGTATAATGCGTGGGAATCCAACAATATATAAATTGCGTGAGTAAGGGATATTTTTTATCAACACAATACATACATAGAATACTGCATACATCATCAGTACAATAAATATATAGTACTTACTTTTTCGTATGATACGCACGTTCAAATATAAAAACCATTACTGGTTATGTTTTACCTGGATTTCCCGCGCGGCGGCCGAGCCATTCGAAAAATAACATTCGTGATTTAGCTCTTTTCCCTCTCGATAGAGCATCCTTTCGTATAAATCCCGTTTGACGCGGTTAGCTTTAGCGAGGGGGCTGCGGTGATGCCGTGCCTCATTGTCGCCCCATCCGGGCGCGCGTGCTGGGGCGGGCGGGCGGGCGGCGGCGGCGCAGGCGGACGTGACGGCGGCGCGGGCGTGAGGCGAGGGCGGGGGCGGCAGGGGGAGGCAGCCATTGCGGGTGGCGCGACGCCGCGTGGAGAGGCGAGCCCGGCGCGGCGCCGCGCGACTCCCGTTTCGTATTCTGGCCGGGTGGCCGTGCGGGCTGCGTGTCCGAAATACCACCGGATCCGGAAAAGGACTGCGAAACACGAGTCCGGTGACCGCTACGCATTTTTATTCCCCCGCGCGCCCACATGCTGCTCCGAAAGACGTGTCGCGGCCGCTGGAACGGGGAGAGCCATCTGATATCGACAGTCGAAAAACAAAAGACGGAATGAATGTCGACAAGTTCTGTGTTTTAGTCTTTGCAACCACTGCTGCTTTAATTTTCTGAAAAATACTAGCTCTCTTCTTTCAAATGATACTGTGTATTGTTGTTTGTTGTTGTTATTATTACTATTATTATCATTGTTGTTGAAGTACAAGGGCACAAATGCTTACTTTTTAATAATTGGGCTGCATAATTACAATGATCAGGAATATTTACCCGAAGGCTTTTCGTTCAGAAAAACTTCTAATTTTGTGAACAAATCTTCTGCAGCTTCACAAATCTTATCTTCTTTCTCTCTTTTTTAAACATGATGTAATCTCATCAGTATTGTTCACCTGACTTTGCATAGATGTAAGTAATAAACAATTCTTCTTCACTTTTAGTGAATACGCTCGGTCGAAGAAAGCGTCCGTCATGCCTGAAACACATCTTCCTCATGCGGAGCTAATTATTTATCTCTATTATAAGCTCCGAACAGGTAATGAAGTTCACCGATGATTTATAATATTGGCTTCGAACACGAAACCCAGCCGAGAATAACTAAGCACGCAAGTCTTGGAGGTGCCTTAAGTTAGTTTCATTAGCTCTGCGATCGGACAAGATGATCAGAGTGGGCGATGGAAAACACTGTTGAACTGACAAGATCCGAGGCGTAATCTGTTTCCTTGATAAATTTCCTGCCTTTAAAGAACGAACTTCCGTGTAACATCCAAATTATTGGTAGGCTTCACACAGCTAATTAGAATTAGAATTTTTGTAGGGCAACTGAAATGATTGCGCTTAAAAATTTAATAAGTAAATGAGAATGAACTAGTGGTTGAAAGATATTTTCTCAATCACGCATTTTAACGTTATTTACGAGAATTTTGAATTTTGCAGCGAAGAATGGCAGAATGAATAGGGAATGCGGGTTTCGTTTCGACCAGCGTGTGCGAAGTGCGCGTTTTCACTGGAGTCACGTGACCAATTGAGTGTCGGCGCCGCCGCGGCTGCGTCTCTTTCCAGCGGCGCGGCGCGGCGGTGCGTCGACCGTCCGCTACGCAGCGCCTGCTTGTCTGGCCGCCGCCGTAAAACGACCGAGCGGCGCGCGCCAACGGCACGATAAGTCGCGGCATAAAACGGAGCCTATTGGGTGCCAAACCCTCGAGATATCGGCGCGTGGCGGCGCGGCGGGGGCCGGCGGGCCCGGCGGGGCCGGCGGCTCGACGAGTGGCGTAAAGATAACTCGGCGCGCATTAACTATCGCATTGTCCGGCGGGGGCGCGGCTCGGCTCAGCTGGGCGCGGTGCGGGGGCGTTGTGGCCCAATCCATGATTCGCAGTCCACTTCTGGCCTATTGAAGGTACCAGCAGTGGCTTGCTAATACTATTTTAATAATAATGTTTCTTATTCATGTTATAGTAAGTGATTGGTAATTTAACTTAGAAATTCAGAAATCGCATCTATATATCAAAATCGAAAATTGTGGCACTTGTTGATTGCCTCGTTGTGCACCTCTGGTTGCAGTAAACATGCCTTTTGATTTTGTTGTAATAAAAATGAGCCAACTTTGAATTAATCATTCAGAAGTGTGTGCTAGCTGTGACATGAATCGTGAAAATTCGAAAAAAATCGCGTTTAATTTTGAAACGTTTATTATATTTTTTAATTGTTTAATAACATTTTCGTTATTTTGAGAAAGACTTGCTAGATTAAAACTATTATTTGCCACTGATATATAAAAAACCTCTTCAAACATTCAATAACCTTTTAATTATTTTTGATAATTAAAGCAAACGTATATTTTGCAGTTTATTTAT
Source organism: Teleogryllus occipitalis (assembly GCA_011170035.1). Classification (NCBI taxonomy): domain Eukaryota; kingdom Metazoa; phylum Arthropoda; class Insecta; order Orthoptera; family Gryllidae; genus Teleogryllus; species Teleogryllus occipitalis. Next base: position 537,329 of record BLKR01000371.1, read on the forward strand.
TCTAATTTAAGATGGTTCTTTTAAATTTCTCTAAGAGAGTAGGGATAAGTTCATTACTAAGTAAACCGTTCTTCCTAATTTTTAAATTTGAGTAAAAATCTGAGAAAGACAAACAAGAATCGTCAAGGTCACAACTTAAGAAGTTTTCAATGTGTCCTTCAGGATTCTAAAAATTGATATTTTGGATATTCATCTGGCCTTAGTACCATACCGGAAACTTATTTTCTTTGTCACTCATGTCTGACCTTCATCCTGTAAAACCGCACCAATCATATGATCTGTACATAATGTAAATCATTTAATATGTCAGTACATAGTGAAAAGGTGGATATTCATGTGGAATGAAAGACATAGGGGAACGGGATCTACCAATACTCGCCGTGAACTCGCCTTGTCCGCCACGAACTTCCACCTGGAGTGCGGTCGGGATTAGGCGCACTCATATCCGCAGTTGGGTCGCAACAAATATCGGCGGTTGGGAAGGAAGCTCTCCGTTCTGCAGGCATCTCAGCGCCGATATGTTTTTGCCGCAGTGCAGCGCGTGTTGCTGCGAAACGCTGTGACCCGCGGGACGGACATTGACTCGCTCTTTCGGACGCTCTGCGGCGCGACTTCGCTATCAGCGCGAAGAAGTGACTTGGCGAGATGTCGCGCGATTCGATCTCCAGGTGATATGACGAAAGAGACGTGACGTAGGCAAACATTGACGTGCATGTTAAAACAACCATCTGGGCTGGAAAGAAGCAAGTGTAAGATAGTTCGGAGACCGTGGAGAGTGTAGCGGTATTGATAATTTGTGGGCTGCTGTTGAACCCAGTGATGTACCAAGCAGAATCGACCACGTGAGTAGCTTTACGTCAGTACAGTAAACTAAAAAGAATGCTCGCTCAAAAGGTCGATTCTAACATCATAATGAAGTTGCAAACAAGACTAAATTTCAGATTAACTTTGTTTCTGTGAAGTTTAAACTTGGTACTGCAGTACTATTTTACGTACTGTCGTCATTATTCATTTATTCAGCTTTCTCTGGAGATGCAGATGATAGTATTCACACATCAATATAAATATTCTTATTGAATATTTGAGCACTCTGCACTCTTATAGATATTAGAAATATATTTTTTGCAAATTGTAGAGCGAAGTTTAAATGTTGCACAATTTCTCTTTTAGAATATACATAAGAATTCACTCTAACATTGCATACCCTCTTACTATAATCAACCCTTTTTAGTACTGAGTTAACTACCTCACTAGAACTGATATCACTATTATTATTATTATTATTATTATTATTATTATTATTATTATTATTATTATTATCATCATTGTCTCCACCAACTCAAATCTACTACCTTCACCACCAACCATTACCATTGGCTTTTTCTTTCACGACCAAACCTCCGAAGCCATCTCCACCGTCACTGCTTCCACTAATCTGTACGGCCGCCGGTGTCGCGCGCGCTCTGTGCCTTCACAGTCGGTACCACCCCGCCGTAGCAGTCACCCCTCCACACTCTTTACCATGTACGGAGGTACAGTGCCGGTGGAGTGCATGCCCGATGGGAGGCGAAGATAAGGAGGTTCTCTCCATCGATTGCAGTGACGGCGGACCCTGTGACGTGTTATCAGTTGTGGAGTGTACGTGAGTGGCTGCCCGCTCGGGGCGCTCGCATAGCGTGACGCCGCTCGCTTAGGCGGATACGTAGTGCTCGTAGGGAAACAGCTCCTTACTCACACGGCGCGTACTTCCATTCCGCGGGGTTATGAGGCACTAAATAAGCATGCAGCCGCCGTGGTAGAGCATGTGATGCCCGGAGCGCTGTCTTGGGCTGGCGAATCAAAACATTAAAAATGTAGATATAAGGCATTCTTTTCAACTTAGGAGACAACTCGGGCCTGAAATAGGTGACTACGGAGTAATGGTGGTGGCGACCAGTATAATAGCAACGAAGGCTTTGTTAATCATAAGCATCTCATGTCAAATCTTAGTTTTATGAAGGGACAACTAACAAATGCCATTACAATTTATAAAGCAATAGTCAGACCATTAATGCTCTACGCATGTCCCATCTGGACCAATGCATCTATTTCTAACATAAACTTCAAATCGTACAAAATAGAATCCTCAGGTTAGCAACACATGCCCCATGGTTCATCTCTAACGCCCAACTTCATAAAGAACTGAATATATCACCGATCATCAAACATATTGCCCATCTTTCCAATAATTTCTACTCCAACCTAAATACAATACACCGTGCCGTCCACTACAACCTGGCCACTATAAATGACTTCCCTACTAGAATTAAGAATATATTTCCTTCCGAAGCGTTCTTGAACATTTTCTCTACTAATTGTTCATAGTAGGGGCTCTTGTAGTTTCCTGCACCTCTAGTAAGATAGTTTAGTTTTAAGTTTTTAGTGTTAAGTTTAGTATAAGTTACAATGTAAGCCAGCAAATGCACATGAGATAGTAATTTAGTACTGATCTGTGTAATTTCCAATCAGTCAATAAATAAATTAAATTTTAAAAAAATGAAGGGACAAAGAAGACGTTTTCAAATGAATGTACGGTTCACTATTTAGTCGTGTCTGTGCCATTGCCGAGTGATACTTTTTTTCCTTCATTTTACTTCTCTTCCCGCGGTGTCGCGTGGCTGACATGCCTCTGTATCATCTCAATTCGTGAATTGGTGATGCACCTGTAAGAAAAGTGGTAATTTTATTCGTCATGAAGATGTTCTACACAAAAGAGATGTGCAAATGCTCGGAACTTACTATGCCTGCGGTGGCAAACCCCTCCCTTCACATGATCGGGCTTGCTTTACGGGAACCAAGTGGTGACCAGCGTTTTAGTGTGGTTACCGGAGCGTTTGTTGGTACTTACGCACGCGTGTGTGGTCACGGTTGAAAGCCCTCGTTAAGTACACTTTTATGAGCTCGCTTAGTGTGTTTTGGTGGGCCAAACAATTCTGAATCTTTTTGACTTTCAGTAAGTTAACTGTCTTGCAGGTGTTCCCAACTTCCTTTAATTAGGTACAATTAGTGCTGCATCACGTTACGCCACATGCCATTTATCTAATCAGGAAGCGATGGCCAGTAGTTTCAACATTGATACTGTGTCCCGTTGTGCCAGTAGCCGCGAGCGGAGTTATTTCTGCCCTGTTATCTCGAAACGAGCGATACTGTAGGTTTTTGGGTGGAATTTAACATGTGCTTTTTCGTAGGGGGGAGGGGAGATGTGAATCTGCGACAAGGCGAGCGATATCAGAGACAAACGGCGCGAGCGTTTCGAAACGGAACAGGTTCACAACGCGGCGGTTTTTTGGCGCTGGCGGCGCGCGGCGTTCCCACGCGGCGTCTGCACTCCCCGAAAGAGCCGTTCCTCAGTAATGACCCCCGCTGCGTTGCCCAGGACGACATAATCGACGAGCTGCGCGGGCGGTTGCATCACGCCGCGGAGGCGGCGCGGCGCGGCAGCTGATGCTGCGTGATGCAATGCGGGAAAATTCACGGGCGACACGAGGCGATGCCGCCCCCCTCTCGCTCTCTCCCCCTTCCCCATCAACACTTCCTATATTTCTGTGCGCTATGTCCGGATGTTGTCGAGATTGAACGCGTCCCGACTGCTCGCCACAAGGCATATGCGAGTACCTGATGCTGCGTGATGCCATGCGGGAAAATACACGGGCGACACGACGCGTTGCCTCCCCTCCGCAGCGCTCCCTATATTTCTGTTCGATATGTCGGATGTTATAGAGATTGAACGCGTCCTGAACCGACTGCTCGCCACGAGACATGTGAAAGTACCTGTTCGTCAGGGCGGGTTCGGGAGTTGGTGGTTTGATCGTTCATTCGTTCTGTTGCCCAGCTCTGATTCGACCTCCCCACCAGGTTACAAGCGCTAGTGAGGTTTGTGGAGCGAATGCAATCGGTGGTGGTGGTGGTGGGTAATACCACTTCATAGTGTACCTTAAATTTCCTCGTGGTACCGAAATGTTTTATTCGTATTTCATTCTTTTCTCTATTTTTATGATCGTTTAAATTTAGCGGAGCAGTTTAATTAATGTATTTCATAAATGTGTGTTCAACATTGTTCTGAGCAACTTTAAAAACCCAATTTGCATGTAGAAACACGAGAGTCGTACGTAAAAATTCAAATAGCATATCTGAAGAAGAATTTTCAGCTATAGTAGTTTTAATTACTTAGATCCTTTTATATTACAAATTAAACGAATTGCGTGTCGTATGCTGATTAAACATTTAACACACTGACTGACCTGAACTTCGTAGAAAGTTCCACTTTACGCTTTGCGTTTCTGATCGATCACGTTAATTTTATAAATGAATGACATTTCACATCAATATTCAAACATCTGTGACATGCTCGAACTTTCGCGACACTCGACGTATTGCTAAAAGCTGTACTTAGGATTTTTCCACTCTGCAACTACATCTCACAAGTTGGCGAGAGGGTTCATCAGCCCACATCATTGTAATCACGTGGTTGATAAATGTTCACCGCGAAAAGCAGATTCTCATTCAATAACCGTCATCTTGAGAGCTTGGTTCGGCGCCTGCAGCGCTATAGCTTGTTTACTTATTCACGTCAAAAGCACCGGCGAAGTTCACGGCTTCCCGTGCCTCCGTCGCCAAACTCGCCCCTTTTGCTCGCTTTTGTTTAAAAACTTGCCTCATTACGTGTTTAAATAAAACCGACTCGCGACTTCCAACCTCCACCTCCGCCGCCGCTACTTTTCTAATATCTGCAACGAGCCCCCTGGGGGAGAAATAGTTCGGAGGAACTTTCCAGATAACACGGAATTGTTTTTTTCTTTTTTCAAGCGCAGCGCTGTTGCGAGAATATGATACTTTTTATCACTTCATCTTAAAAGACGTCGGTGTTAAATTGTTTTTGTTTTTCTTGGCACGCGAAGCAGAAGTGTGTTTTTTTAACGCGCAACGCAAGGCATCCGTGATAAGAGCGCGTAATATTTTGAGGGTCATGTTTTAGCGCTTTGTAGCACTGCGGTCAGGAGCCGTCTGGCAGTCCGCTTCGAAGAGTCTCTCTTCGCCCTGTGCGGAATTAAGTTCCATTCCGTTAGCAGTCTTTACGGCTGTGGTTCCCAACTTTCCGGGACGACCACAATTGAGGTCGCTGCATTTTGGCCCTTTTGCTCTTTCACCTCGATAAAATATTCTGCATCTGTGTGTTTGTGATTTGAATTTTGCACGCTTTTTGCGCGCAGCTGCATTCAGGTGGTCGGTGATGAACTCTGAAATGCAACGTTCCTTTTAACAAGGACGCGGACGTGTTGGTATGTGTCAAGGAAATAACGAACACTTTAGTATTTTAGCTGTTTTGATGCCGTCCACAGTCGCTTAGATTTTGCTCTAAATTCTTAATATGTAGGGAATAACGTATTTTCTCCCCAGGGCGTTCTTTACAAATCAAAATAATACACCTGGGTATAGTATATGTACTGCATATAAGGCATTCCTGGTAGCAAAGGCGAACATGCCAAAGAGTAACTGATGTTTGGCAGGGCAAACTGAACAGAATGTTTCTATGAGAAACGATAAGTTTCTACGATAAAAGGGGGCGATCTCCGAGGGTATATTATAATATACTTTTGAGTATGAGCGTCCCCGGTGTACTTCATAATTGTTAAAAATTATCGAATGTTGCCTTCGCTACTTCTACCCGGGACGCTTCCTTTTTATTTCCAACAAGCTCGAGAAATATTAGTTTGCCTCGTAATTAAATTTTTCGATACGATGCGGTGATTAACATTTTTTTTTAAAATCGGGCGTATAGTCACATATTGCTATTCCTCTATTAACGCGTAAATGGTTCGGTGCAGTCATACAGAGAAAAAGAGACGAAAAGCAAGAAATGTGTGCTCCGAATTGCAGTGTTCGTAGGGAGCAGAGCGCCCCGCATGGCTCGTCCGCGTTTCATTGTACTTCACACACGCCAGCGGCCCTTCTCTCTGCCCGCGTTGGCTGGGCATAACGCAAGCGGGCGCGCCAAGCCCTTCTTGGTGAATAGCGACTGCGGCGCGCCCCGCGGCGCCCTGCGCAACCGTCGCGCGCTCTTCTTTTTCGATGCGCGTCTACCTCATTAAGTGTATTTTTCCTCCGCGGAACCGCACGCGCGCGTCCGCGCCCTCCCCTCCCCGCCCTGCGCTGTTTGCGGTGGCGCGCGCGACTGTTGTCATTCCATTATGACGTGTGTTTCTGTTGGTAATGGCGGGCGGGTGGGGGCGGAGGGCGCGCGAGCGCTCCGCTAGGGCAGGGTAATTAAAACAACAAGCGGTAATTTCGTCGGGCGGTACGCCCCGCGCAGCGCCGCGCCGCGCTGCCCCTGCCCGGATAATGCCCGCGGGATTCGGACGATGGCGGGGGCGGGCGCCGCTCGTACCTGGAACTGCCCCCCGGGGGGCGTGCCCGCGGGCCCTCTGCTTTTTGCGTGGCTCCCATTCGCGCGCGCTGCGTCGCGAGCTGCTGGCGCTTCTCACCGGCTTCGCGTTTTATGCGGGGGGAACTGGTTTTTTTGAGGTTGGAATTAGAGAGGAATTACGCCTTCGTTGTAAATGCGAGGTGGTGAAAAGATGATCTTATTTGTTTGCGCGCTCTTCAATAAACTCTTTCTGTGAAAGGAATACTATTTAGATTTTACGTTTCATTTGTTCCCTTCGTCGTAAGGACTAGTTCTTTATCGCTACGATTTGTTTCTGTATGCTTTCTTCTGTTATATTTCCTTCAATTTCCATTTTCTCATTAATGTTGTGTGTGTTCAGCATTGTAAAAACAGGTTCTTTTTCATTCTATCGTCGCCCTTTATCTCATTTTTAGGAATTTGTACTCGGTACTTTCATACTCACTCAAACGTATATTACGTGCGATAAAAAAGTATCGTCGGTGTATTTTTAGCCATAACTATCAGAATGAACTTTCCCAAAATTAGACTTCAATTCACGGTCGAATAGGTCCAACGTAGTATTTCTCGTGACCACCCTGTTTATTTTGAAAGCTTGTGTTTGGAAGAGGCAGTTCTGCCGGAAAAGCGACCCGCCGTGTTGTGCGCTTCGTCCCTATCGGCGCGCGTCGTGGCGTCCGCGTATTTATGCCCCGTTGCGTTATTTACGCGGCTCCGGCGCCGGCGGCCGCGCCGCCCCGGCCCCGCGCCTCGCCGCGCGCGCTCGCGGCGTGTTATGAGGGACGCGCCGCGCGCGTTGTCGCGTGTTGATCACGCGGCGCGGCTCTGGGCCTCCGCGCGCCGCCACGCCCGCGTCGTGAATAATTAGGTGGCGAGCGAGGAAATGGAGTGCTTGCCTTGCGTGATGGTAGGCTTCTCTTTATTCTTTTCTCCCTCGTCGAGTGAGCGGGGCGGGAGGTAGGTGAAAGGAAGATGTGTCATTCGACGAATTGGGAAGGGAGGGGTGATCACGTCGTTGCGTGTATATAGTTGTCATACAGGGGAGGAGTCGCGGTACTAAATACTCCCGGTATGATCTTTCTTTGTTGGCCGAGAATGTCTTTCCGGAAGGGGAAAGCTGAAAGGGCTGATTTGTATTCATTTGGCCTCCCACCGGTTGGGTTGCCTAACTGTACTTTGCGAATGCGTGCCCTAGTGGATTAAGCATTCAATTATGATTCGCCGCTTCCGTATGCGTGTGCTGGATGTTTGAATATTGCTTTTAGATTTTTGGGGCCCTGTAGGTTTACCAGAAAGATATTTTCAGTTTATAGACAAGGGATGAGAACTCGTCATTTTTCATCGATGAAGGAAGGAATACAAAGGAACACAAAACTGTAATTGCATTGCCAATACTCGTCTCTACATCTGTTGTCTTAGCTTCTTCTCTACATCTCGTGTCCTCTTTGATTCGCCTCCACCTCTCGTGTCCTCTTTGATCCATCTCCATTTCCCCTTTTCCCTACCCTCCCCACTTCCCATTTGACCTTCGTTTTCTACCTCCCCAACATCTCCGAATTGAGCGCTAGAGTTGCCGCCCATCTCCAGCTGGCGTCCGCCACGTCGCGCCGTTGACCCGACATCGACTCCCAGGCGCGGCACGCAGTGCGGCGGGCGGCGGAGCATGTCGCGGCGGCGCCAGGCGCCAACCGCACGCTGCTGCAGCCCCGCCGTTTAATTACGCGTCGATGTTCCGCGGTCGCCCCTCCCCCTCCCGTTTGCCACGTCCCCGCCCCTGTCGCCCCCGCGCCCGCCGCCGCTCCCCGCCTACGTGGCAGGTTCATCTCTAGCCGCGCCACCCGCGTTCGGTTCTCGTTGCAGCCGGTTCGCGCCACATCTGTTTCCTGGTGGGTGCTTGTTGGCAGCCGGTTGCTGCGCGATGACTAATAGTGGCATACTTTCGTTGTGTGAAAAAAGGGAGATGGCTGCTGAAGTTAGCTATTAGCGAACCATTCTGATAATTCGAGGATGTTGCGCAATGGTGCCGTTGCTCCACCTGAAGCATTTAAGGGGAAAAAAAAAACAAAACACTTTCTAAAGTCGAAATTTTAGGAACGTAACCAGTAGGTTGAGAATTTGGTCACGGCAGTTCATTACTAGGGCCTCAAGCGTGAGTATTGTACAGATATATTTGAATTCACGCCACGGGAGAAAATTCACTATTAAAGTTCTAAAAAATATGAACGTTCAGTGTCTTCATTCAGTCTCGTTACTTCCCAGGTTTTTATTATGCCGCCTCTTAAATTTTATTTTCCTGATGTGCGAGAAAGAAGCGAATCGTTCTGAAAAAAATATGTTCAGTAGGCAATACGTGGGAGTCATCGCAATAATTCGCATCATTCGAAGGCTTATCAAGGTTATCCAATTTTTCCGCTCGGTGTTACAGAGGAAAAGTTTTCTTCTCTAAACGTTTGTCATCGTTCGGAGGAAACGCGTGTTTGCTTGTGCCAGTCGTGGTGTGGCCCACCCATCATCCCGCCCCATCGCCTTTCTCTCCCTTTTCATCCGTCCTCCGACCCGTCTCGCCGGCCCGCCCTGGTCTGCATCGCAGCAGCTGTCGCGCGCATAAGAATTTCGGCGCTCGCGAGGAGCCGCGGCATGTGCCAAAGAATGCACCCGTTTGTTTATCGTATCTGGCGAGCGCTCTCGCTGTGCATACAGTTGACGCGAATATGATGTTTGCACAGCCTGCCGCCGCTGTCTCGCAAGTCTGCTATGGTGGTGGCAGTCGAAGGGCTGGGTGCTCCGCTGTGGGGTTGCTACGAAGACAATTTCGGTAGGACGAGATGGTCGTCGTGAAAAACGCATGCTCGACAATTGATGGTACTCTCTTGCATGAACTGTCTTGCTACACTGGCAGCACGCCCGTAAGCCGGCGTTGTGACAAAGCGGACTAGCGTCGCAAAACGGCTTTGCTGACAATGCATACACGCTGACAAATTCGTGGAATTCAGAGAAGAGATGCAGCGTGTTTATGGACCATGTGTGCGAGTTTCTTTATTTCTGCGTAAACACTAACATCTTGTATACCGTTGCAAACATTGGAGAGGGAAAAAAAAAGAAAAATAAAATGATTATTCATCTAATCAGGTGAATCTACGAATTAATACGTAGAAAGTTTTTTTTGTTAAATCTATGGATGTGCGCCTGTTTCTTTTGTCCTGCTCAAGGCTGTTACGTCTAATTCCCAGTACTACAACGTCTTCATCTTTCAGTATTTGCAATTTTAAAATTTTACTAAGTGGTATTTGCTGATTATAAATCTACTAGCGCAAGAGTCGATTTTATGTTGCCCTCATTCGTAAGCAGTGTTTATACCCACTGGACCCTGAGGGTTTAATTCTGTGAATGGGTGAAATCTGCCCGAGAGCGCTAACGGAGCCGCTAGTCCTGATAGAGCGCGCCTGGCGTGTTCCCCCCAGGCGGACGACCAGGGCAGCGGCCTGGCGCGTAGGCGCGCACGGGTTTTATGCCCTCATCGGCTATGTATTACCAGGTGCAGGGGAGGCAGTCGTTAAACGCCGCGTCCGCCGCGCCGCGCCATCGCCATCGCCGTCGGCCGCAATGGCGTCGTGTTGCGGCGCTATGCGGCGCTCGACTCGCCACGCCCTCCCCTCCGGCCAGCCAGCAACCAGCTCGCCCCCCTCCCCCTCCCTCTCTCCCCGCCCCCGCTCGCCGTTCCCTACTGCTCTCACTGTTCCGTCCTCTACCTTCTGTTTTCAGCTCTTCTTCCCTTTGTGTTGCGCCTTGCCACGCTGCCTGTCCTCGGTCGCATGGCACTCTCGCAAGTCCGTGCCTTCTGCTGCCTTTGCATCTGCTTCACTCGCTTCGTCTGTTTCAGCAGGGTGATTCAATAAAGCTACCCCCAATCTGTGTTTTCGTCATGATTCTCCTCGGTCGTAGCTGTTAAAGAGCTGCTTCTTTCAGCTAGAGTTATGGAAAGCAGTTAGCAGCGTTATTTTTGTCGCCAGCGTTATTTTCTTATCTGGGCAGAAAAAAAAACAGGCACTGAAGATAGTTTTATTGGTGTTGGAAAATGCTATTTACAGTAAACGGTTTTAGTATATGTGCTAGTCGTGTCTTTCTTTTGGGCCGCTTTCTTGTTTCTACTTTTTCGTTACATCAACACAGAGGAGCTCGGGGTAAAACGTATTTCATTCAATTAATTCCCAACCTTACGGCTGCACCTGTACCTGGCCTGGCAAGTAAGCTTTTATGGAGCGCTCGTCGACCAGCTTTGTCCCAACTTTCTCTTCCGCCGCCTCCATCTGCAACTATCGCTACAGCCGCCGCCTACGTCGCCGCGTCAGCTGGGTCGCCCTTGACCCTCGTCGCTAACCTGCCTCACGTGTAGCGACCCCGCTGCCGCCACCGCCGGTCGATATCACACCGCCTCCCCCGCTTCTCCGTCACCCTTCTGCCACGCCTCTCGCCCTCGCCTCCTGCCTGGAACCCCGTCCCCGCGTCATGGCCTTCCCCTCTCTCCGCCCCGTTCGCCCTTCCCCGCCCCAGCCGCTCACGGCCCTTCGCGAACACGCCCTTCCCACCTCGCCGCGCTCCGCGGGCGTTTATGGTGGGCGTTTCGAGGCTCTGTCGACGTTTATCAGCTGGCAGTTACGGGCGGTGCCCCCTCACCCCTGCTCGATGACGCTTATGAGACGCGATTCTACAAACGGCCGAGTCGATACCGTGCAAGATGCAAATGCACGGGTGCTCGTGGTAAGATGCACTTTCGTCTGCTACTCGTGATAGAATGGGTCATTTCAGCATCGGTGTATCGGTGGGAAATAATTCGTAACGCACTCTGTACGAACTAAAACATTAAACGTCATGTTCAGCATTCCAATCTGACTCGATAAAAAGTAAATAGTTTTGAGAAAAATACATTTTCAGTAATTGAAAAGGAACCAAAGCTTGTAAAGAATAAGTGATAAATCTTTAACTCAATTGTGAACGATCGTATACTATATCAACTTCGTAGAAATGAAGGACTAGAAGATGAACGTTGCTTATTCCGAAATATTCAATTTTTTTAAAAATCTCTAATGGTAATTGAATTGGAAAGATTTCTGCTCACTTTGGATGCATTTATATCCCAATATTATTGAAATTAGGTTCGTCTTGCAATTGGTCCAGGTACTTCGTTTGTCTAATCACCGGAATGCCAATTGCGTGTGATATAGAAGTTGCATATACTGCACCGTCTGAAGAGAATAGTAATCTGAATGAGTCAAAAAGTTGAGTTCTTTTCTCTCTAGGCAGCGCTTTACGTATATTTAACTGAGGTCGTTGAAACCATTCCCACGACAACAGATTGAATGCCGTTGATATTTCTGTTCACGACTTATCGCGTTCGCCTTACATACGTCAGAACATTCGACTGTTGCATAAAATGTGGTTTTTATGAGACCGGGAAATTACGATGTACTTGGCAGCTTCTCGCGGCAGAAATTAGATTTCTGCTCCACCTTGAATTAATAATTGAATAGGATTTTTGACCCGCTATAAAGTAACACAAGCTCTGCCGGGTAGCCCATTTAATTAACACTAAGGCCAAGCACAGCCGGGAAGTGGTCGTGAACAGTGTCTGCGTGTTTGCGAAAGGGCATGATTCAAATTAAGTACATGCTGGATTCTAGAAGATCTTAAAAACGAATCCGTGGTAATAAAGATCTATGTCAGAAAGTGACACTTGGATCCCCTGTCTTAAATGATATTATTCTATTTGGAAAATTGAATAATGCTTTTGTTCTTGATGTGTATGCTATTTCACTCATTGTGTACTAAACAGGTAACACTTTTCATTTATTCCTTTTTTGGGAGACGTGCATTTAATTGTTAAACCTAGAAATAAAACTTAAATAACTTCAAATAATGTTTGCAAATCATTCAAAAAAAAATTTTTTTCTAGCTTGTTTCATCTCGTGCTTAACATTAATTCTCTGTTGTGTGGTGATTACTTGCATATTATACCTTGGCCCCTTGACGTTCCCTGTTGTTCATGCAATGAATTCCACATACACGACCGTGCATTCTTCTTCTAGTCATGATGAGTGCCATTGCCTCTCCTGACCAGTATACATTTTTTTGCCTTTGTAGTCTAGACCCAAATTACTAAGGTAAATGTACAACATTTTGTAGGACTCTTGATCTGCAAACCCTTAGCCATTTTTTGTTATTTGCTAATGTTTTCAATTTCATTTATCTCCTTGTACCCGCTTTGTTGCTTTGTCGAGTCTCCCTCCTGGTGGATGCAACACATTACCCACATGTTCGTAAGATCATTAAAGATTCAAAACGCGGGGGTGCTTCTGCGTTCGTTGTTAAAGGCGGTACAGACGCTTATTTTTATTCTATCGCAGTTCTATCACTCAAAAAGAAATTGCTTTTATATGGTCTCCAACGGTCAAAAGTTAGTGACTGCAAAATACGTGCGTCCATAATCTATTAAATTGATGTAAAAGTGAACAAGGAATATCAATCTATGTCCAATCTTATCGATACAGTTTCCATCAAGTCTAGTTCCTACCATCCATGCGCCTTGTTGCACATACATATTCTGATCCGCAAACATAGTTCATATTTAAGCGTCTAATCACTACTTTGCTGTCACAATTCGCATTTGTACGTTGATACACGACGGGCGTCATGCTCATCTAAATCTATGCACTCGCGGATACTTTTACGTCATCCCTAATGAATATCGGGTCTATATCGGGAAGAGCTCGCGTTGGCGATCCGGCGCTATCGCCAGCAGCGTCCGCGTGCCCCAGCTGTTGATCTTGGAGCGTACGCTTGGCAACAGCGCGCCCCAAACGTCCCCGCGCGCGCGCGCCCGGGCGGACGGCGAGGCGAGATTCGCAAACGCAGCCGTGGAATCGCCATTAACGATTCAATGATATTTTGTAGAACAAGATGAAGCACCACCCCCTATAAAACTTAAGTCAGTATTATAAGCTTTTATGTTGCAAAATTGATAGTTTCTTTTTCTGGCATCCGAACCAATGACACCCGCCAATTTCTGAAATGAATTGGCGCTCCAAAGCCCTGCATAGGGTAGGGAACATAAATTGTGTATTGCTAAAGTAGCATAAATTATTCGTGAACAATTTACATATGAATAATAATATATTGTCGATAGCGTCTATCATTCCCACTCACGTACTATTTTTGGGAACATGAACTCTTGCACGAAACTCGAAAAATATGTTGCTTCTGATACTCTTCTGGCCTGATATTATTACTTTGCATTTTTCAGTGGGTCACTGATACTGCGATACCGTCGAACGGCATACTATTTATCTTTCAATACGCTTACCATTTCATCAATTGCTTGACGTGCATGTTATGTAATGTTGAGTCATTATTACAATAAAGTAGTATACATTTCTTTCGGAGCCAGCCCACCCCTGTGATCCATTTCCAATTAATGATGGAGAGGGTGGGGATGGGAGGTGTGTCGCGACAAAGTGCCGGTCGCCGTTAGCATGGCGTAGTGGAGAAGAAGGCGGGCAGACAACGCGAGTTCGCTTCCTGGGCCTTCGGCAGCTGGCGATTTCGGAGCCGGTTCCTTATCTGCCCAGCAGTGCCGCTTGTTCTCTGGCGTCTCCTTCCTTGCCAGCAGGATGCACGACCGCGCAGCCCGCCATGGAACAGGCCATAGCATGCCGCTGCACTGCTCAACCTCGATTCGCGGGTGTGGGAACGTCCGGAGTTGAAATCCGCGAGGAACTCTACTATTAGACGATGTCGACAGAAAAGATCGCGTCGAAGTAAATGTAAATACGAAATGAATGCCAAAGAAACGCGTGGTCAGTGATCACAGATTATTGCTAATCAAAAACGAAAATTCATGACATTTAAGATGTGTATCAAAAATTGAAATGTTTTCCAAATAAGTAGACATGAGTGTGAAAATGCTAACGTCGGCTCTCTTCTATCGCTCTCCCAGTGGTACCGGCTGGCCTGGAGAGCTGCCAGTAATGATTCGACTGCGGTAGACATCTCCCACAGAATAAAACAGAAGAGCGTCCACGCTGATATCGGGAACATTCGACAGATAACTCCCAGTGATCAGTCCCGAAGGATCGACATTGTGGAATTTTAAACAGTGTATGCCCCTTGTAACTTTTTATATATTGCGAATTACGATATTGCAATGAACCGGAGAAAATAATTTTACTTCGTACATAAATTATCGAACCTCGCTAGTTGGATATTTAAGACGCAATCGAAGTAGTTTCTTGTTATTGTTGTCCAGAACATCGAAGTTGTTCTTATTGTTCTCCAGTACATAATAATATACAGGTGTACCAGAATATGTTCCAAACTTCTAGGGCAGTAGAGAGGTCAAAAATTATATCTTTCTGCCAATGAACATTTAGTGGAAAATTTCATGTAATGTAGATACATGTATTTGTAAATGTGATATTTACCCCTGATTTCGGCAACCCGGTTTGCACGTATGTTCAGCAGGTACATGAAATCCCCTTCAGTGCATCAGCACGTGATCTGCGGAACAGCTGGCCATAAGGGGATGCCTAAGAATCAGAAACAAGTTGAACATATATACAGTGCATATACCTGCGTTATATGAATTTCTCGCAACGTGTTCAGTGACAAAAGTGTTAATTTTCAACCCTTCTTACATGCTCTAGAAGTTTTTAACGTTTCTTCTGAGACATCCTACATGATTCCCTTATATTTGTCGTCATTAAGTAATAAAAACAGCGTAATGCATCAGTTTATATTAGCACGTTTGTGGTTCTCAGCACGGCGACCGATCCTCGAAACTGCGCTTTCCGTGAATGGGCATTTCTTCGGCGAACGCCGTTGAACAAGGGCACGTGGGTCCGTCGCCAAGTCGGTCGGGCCAACGGTCACGATCGAGCGAGAGCGTGCGGGAGAGTGGCGAACGTCGCACGCGCCGACGGCAGGAGGCTGAGGCTGGTGCTGGGACTGGGGCTGCCTGCTGGCGGCGGCGACCCGTCGAGCGACACCGCTCCCGCTTTTTGCCGCCCGCCGCGCGCTGCCACGCTGAGGCTCCGCCCCGCCCCGCTCCGCCCCGCCCCGCTCCGCCCCGCTCCGCCCCGCCCCGCTCCGCCCCGCTCCGCCCCGCTCCGCCCCGCTCCGCCCCGCTCCGCCCCGCTCCGCCCCGCTCCGCCCCGCTCCGCCCCGCTCCGCCCGCTCCGCCCCGCTCCGCCCCGCTCCGCCCCGCTCCGCCCCGCTCCGCCCCGCTCCGCCCCGCTCCGCCCCCCGCTCTCCGCCCCGCTCCACCCCGCCCCGCCCCGCCCCGCCCCGCCCCGCCCCGCCCCGCCCCGCCCCGCCCCGCCCCGTTCCGTTCAGCACGCCCTCACCCCTCTCGAACCCTCCTGCCTTCTTCCCGCCCCCTTACCTCACCACGCCCCGCTCTTCCCGGACTTCGATCAGCCTCTTCGCCTCGCCACCCCACACGCACTTCACCCCACCTCGCCTGAAACAGCCATACCCGGCCCCTTCTCCTCCTCATGCCCCAATCCGCTATACCCCGCCCCGCCCTGCCACACCTCGCCCCACAACACCTCTGCTGGTCTCGGCCCGTTCAGACAACCCGAGGCTTCTGCCCCGCGCGTGACTGCAAACACGGGATCGAGCTTTCAAGAGACCCTTCTGGCGCCAGGAGCTTGCACCCGCGAATTTTCGCACATCGTTCCCTTTTTAATACGAAAATATGTTGTTCATTTCAAAACTAATCAAGTTATTGAGGTAACCTTGAATGTGTTATCGATACCCTATTCTTCAAAGTATTGTAGTTCCATTTTACGGTAAGAAATTTTCGACTGTTTCTGTATTTGTAAAAACTGAGAAAAAATGCTCTTTTAATGAGACGCTCTTCTTACTGTAACTTCCACGAATCGGCGTAAGGTAAGGGTTGTGTTGACAAAAACCTTTTCCGTGACAACATATTTTCGTCATTTTTTTCGGAGATTCTAGTTCTTGCAGTTTATTCTAAATTCTGCAAAAATTCCTTAAAATGCTCGCTTAGTAGTCGATTACTTGAACTTTTCTTGAAAATTCACCCATTGCATGTTTGTGTAAAAAGTATTGCATTTTCATATTTTATAATTGAAGACTGAAACCGGCACGAATTTTCGAACTCCCATTTCACAGACGGAACCTTGGAAGCTGAGAGCTTGATAATGATAAGAAAATAGAGAATACTAGTGGAGGACAAATGCTGCGGAACAATACCACACAAAATTATTTTCTGAACAATAGCAAGCACAGTGCTCAAAGATACAATCCTCTGATATAACACTGCAATAAATTAAGTATTTTAACAAAAAGTCTCCTAGAATATTACATTGACTTGGTAGAGTGTATATACAGTACAAGAGTTCTTCACACCTCAAGAATACCACAAAAAAAAGTTATATAACGCTACACCTGAATAGCAAATCTTTAATAGCGTGCGGCCTTTTCCTTGGAGTCTTGCTATCGCATGACATCATCTGTAACGTAAGCAATGACGCACTGAGTATAACAATTCATTTGGTACGTACAGTATGCGTAGGTGGAATGCTTGCACAATAAGTGTAGGTTGAATATCATCCCACAAATATTCACCTTTTCAGACAAAATTGAAACTGTTTCTTGCTGTTTGGATTTTTTCGAGTTTGTATGTATGTATATATATATATATATATATATATATATATATATATATATATATATATATATATATATATATATATATATATACACACACACCTTAGACCCCTCTCACATGGCCGACGATTACGGATACTTGATCTTCTTTCGAAGCCTGCGAGCTTAGGAAATTAGTAATAGAGATTGAATTGTCTTCGATCGAAAACGTACTTCCCATAAGTTTTCAGTATAATTTGTCATCATATCTGTGGTAATTTTGGGTGATCTGAAACAACTCTGAATGTTAATTGTATTGTATTATTGTGCATGGCTAATTTTGATATGGCTGTGAATTATCTTCTTTCATTTCGAAGACACCCACAATGAGCTGACGATTAAAGTTGGATTTCATTTAACATGTGTTGATACTCGTGTTCCTTTTACTGAATGGTTTTTAATGTATTTCTTTTTTTCTTTTACAGGTGAGTTGCGTTTAACTTTTCACTTCTTGAAACTGAAAAATGACGTGAGTACCTGCACTTGCAACTGTTCGTATTTTAAAGATATGCGCAAACTTCATTATTCCTAATTCTTATTTACTGGAAGATTTCGTAATGTTCGGAGAAAGAAATAAAATTAAAGGAAATTGCTTATCTGTGGAATGTACTCAGTGAAAGAGTCCAAAGGTGAATGTTAAAGGAAGTGTTATGCAATTCGACTGGAGAAGTTATAACTTGGGAAATTTTCATCAGTTCTTGTTAAGATATTGCGCCATGAAATACATAAAGCTTAAAAATTGCCATCGTTTTCTTGAACTGTCTCTACTCTTATAAGAGCGTCCCCCGAAACACTTTAAAGCTTTCGTGTGACTAAAACAAATAATTAGAACGAAATTCGGTCTGTTGTGTTCTGAGATGCATTATGTCGGCGCGAAATCTGAAATTCACAAATTATGCTATTGTACAAAAAAATTATTCTGTAGTGTTTATGTCTGTTAAATGTCTGCCAAATATTGAACAAACTACCATAGAAACAGGCTATATTATATTTTTCTCGACGTTTCAACACACTATTGAGGTTTTCTTCAGGTGCCTATATAAATGTAAAATAATTACTCATAAAGTAATAAACCATCATTGGTTAACTCCTTTTTAACTAATTATGTAAATTGAAATAATAATAATAATATTAATAATAATAATATAATAATAATATAATAATATTATAATAATAATATAATATAATAATATAATAATAATAATATAATAATATAAATACATTTCTATTTTTTTTACATTGTGTATAATCATATTAAATACGTGTAGTATTACTTTTACACCATTCCATTATCATATAAAATAAATGAAACAACGAAAGCAGATCCATTCGATGCGTATGAGAGATTGCTGGGTTAACAAGAAGGCCAAAAAGTGTTGATTCCGCGTGGTCCTAAGTGACCCATTTGCGAAGAAGAATAAATTTGTAGTGGTGAATTCAAATACTATAGTAAATTATAAAAATTATACTATAGAATGGTATACTTCATTGTTTAATACTGATGTACATTTGAAAAATGAGGGTATTTTTAACTTGTTAAAAATGTATTTCTGGCGGAACGCAACGGAACTGCGATCCGACAACTCGGAAACGAAATAGCGAAAAATGGCAACTTCTATTTTTAGATCGACCAACTTTTTCAAACTAAACATTCATTTTTTTTATTTAACTGTATCATTTCTACGACTGTAATAAAATTATTAGTAAAAACAATAAAATATCATTACAAACTAATTTTTATTATTATTGTTATTAAGTGTAATTTATAATTATTAAATTATACTATAACTATGACATTTAAATTAATAATTAATAATTTGGAGCGCGTTCCGGGATCTAAAATTTTATAAATCAAATAGTTATATGCATAACATTCTCCTGAGGTAATAAGTTTCTTTTTCTAAATATTTGAACTTTCCATTTAAAATTAAGGTGAAAAGATCGCTTATGTTATCACATTGTGGTTTGTAAAATCTAGTTTCAAGTTATTCTAGAGCGTTTTATGCTGGTTTCTAAAGATCGTTTTGTACTACCAATTGATTTATAATTTTTATCACAGTTAATTCGAATTATTTTTAATAAAATATAATCCTTTTAAATCTAGTAATAGGTCGAAAAAAGTGATGAACATTTTTTAAATATTAACTCTAACCTATTATTAGCAAAGAATCAAACTAAAACACGCTTTAAATATATTTCTGATCAATGTTTTTTAAATAATATAATATTCGTGCTGTATTATGTTACCAAAAAATAATAATTTCATAATTAAATATAAAGATAACTCGAGATGGAAAAGCAACGTAGTGCTGTATATAATACTTGAAAGGCACCTCCTCCATCTCGAATACTAGTTCGACAGCACGAGGACTTCATTTGAGAATTCCCGAGAGTCACCTTCGTGTCCGGTGGGTTTGGCGGCGCGCGGGGGCGTGGTCGCCGGAGCTTCCGAGTGCCGCCGCCAGAGGGAGCTGGGACGGCCCCCAGGCGGCAATTAAGGTGTTCTTACTGCTCATTTGCGAGCTATTTTGAGGCGAGGGACGTCCAGCCCCCGCGTCCTGTGCCACGCAGAGAAGCTCTGATGGGCGGGCTCGCTTTCTCAGAGACAGCACCCGTGCAGCGTCGATGCTCCGGAGGTCCTAAGGTTTGAGTCCGAACGGCAGCGGATTTTCGACACTTAAATTACAGTGAGGTCGAACTAAACCACTCCCTGGAGGAGAATTCTAGCGAACGCCATCTCTGATCGGTAGTTTTTCGTTCAATACTCTGATCCGTAATGCTTCGTTTGTCTGTTCAATACCAAGCGAGTGTAAGAGCAGTGCCCCAGCAAACGAGCCTGCGGCTGCTAACGATCTTTACATCTTCCTTGTCCTTGCCTCTTCTCTCTCTCTCTCACACACACACGCATATAAAAGCTCTATACTATCACGCAAGTTGGGAGATGAGCTGGGAGCTTAGAGCTTAGTGTCGTCTTCCGTGAAAGGACCGGTCAGTTTTTTGAGTTAGGGTCTCCCAGTCTTAGAAGCTTCACTATGAGCGCTCACTCAACATTGAACTGATCGTCAAGAATCAAAATGCGGAGTCTGGAGAATGCGAGTAACACTTTGTGCAGGACAACCTACTTTGCTGAACGTCTTCGTTAGAAGCTAGATCATTTAAATTCCAGTGAGCATTGCACGTAATAAGGAAACTATAATTTTCTTGTTCTCAATTATTGTTTTAATAATTAAATGTTCTTTGCTGTGAAGTGCACTTAATTGTTCCAATTTTTTACTTGACCCCACAATACAAGGAATTGCAGTAAATATTGTTGAATACGTCATATCCCCTTTTGAAACAGTTTGTGGAAGTCAAATTTGTACACGTGTACGTGTAATTTAGTAAAATTTTCCCATGTATATGATAATTATTCTATTAGTTTCCATCATTAGACAATGTGTGCACGATAAGAGATTGTCATATTTTATCTAATTGTTAGTCCCATCTACACAATTGAATAATGTAATGAGAATACTTTTGTATTCATTTGTGATGTTTATCAACTGTGATTGTCCATTGTAAAACGCAAGGTGTTAAAAAATTGCCTAATCAAAACTTACACAAGTTTATTATTGATCAATGAAAGAGGAGAAAGTGTCAATTGACCTTGGTGTAGTTTTAATGAAATTTCGGAATTGAAATGTTATATTTGTTCTTGTTTCATCCCCACTCTCCTAGTTGTGCCTTCTCTACGGCCTGCCATAATTTCCTTCAATAAGATGCACAAATTAATTATTTCGAATGTGCAGATTAGCAATGTATAAATTTAATTTTGCATTTAAAAGGCCAAGCTCAGGAATGTTAAAAAGGCCGTGTAATAAGTAACTCTCAATAAAAAAATAATAACTTTCTATGGTGGCCTTGTTCATTAAATGGATAGTCTGTTGAGTAGCTAAATTCCATGTGAAGTACGTTCATGAAACTGTTTTACAGGAAATGGAAATAGATAAAAATTATTTCTGAAAGAAAATACACTTGAAATGACATGGAGTCTTTTTGAAATATATATTATATTTGGCTCACTATCTAAAGACAATTATTTTTCTTTTCTTATAAAATTATTACTAAACGTTTTTATAAGCATAACGTTTTTGGATGTTTTCCGTTCCATCTTGAGGTTCTACTTTGTAACAAAAAATAAAACCAATTTAAGCTCTATCAAATGATTCCAAAACTTTACATTCTAAAACATATATAAATTTGTACTCATTTGTACCTTACAAACTTACCTGTAATAAATATCAGAAAATGTTTTGAGATATTAAATGTGAATTTTCATTAATTTTGTCCAAATATAATATATATTTCAAAAAGAACTACAAGACGAATGTAAATAAAACATGGATTCTTTTGTACACTTTCGGGCGTCTAGAGCGTGTTCGTTCATCGCGCGATAGCTCTTCCATCAAATGGTTCGCCCCGGCGCGACGGCCTCGGTGGCGGCGGCTGCCTCCGGCCCAGAACGGCTGCGCGGCTGTGGAATTCAGATTGTGTTCTCCGCATAAAGACACCGCATCGCGTCACTTTCAACACACTCGGCGGTGGCTTTGTGCGCTGGCCGGGCAAGCGGCCGCGCCACGTCCATAAACGGCGGGGAGCACGCGGATGTAAAGCGGCGGGGAATGCGACTTGGCGCGAAGGAGGCGCACCTCCGCTGCCCCGGGGAAGCGGCGGAGAGGGATGCGAGAAGTCGCTAAGTAGTCGGTAATTGTTTACGGAGGAGCGAGATGCATCCTCACGGAAGAGGAGGAGCCGTGCGAAATTAATTCTCGACGCGGGCTCGCGCGCGGAACAGCGGCGGCGAAGCAATGGTGATCTTTCGGGGGGAGAGGGGGGGGTGCGCGCAAAGGAACGATGTCGCGAGGAGATAGTGTCGGTTGCAGTTTCCGGCGGAGGTTGAGTAGGCATTTTGGTAAATGATATTGTGGATCTGTGCTCAATTAACCGAAATGAGATGGGGTGTGCGTTTGAGGAGGGAATGAAACGACAGACCGAATGTGGGGAGAAGTTAAGTAGAGGAGAAAATGCCAAGTACGAAATTGTTGGTGGGGGGGGGGCATATGCAAGGGAAGCGACGTGTGTGTGGGCGGTGGTTGTAGGCAGGGGAAGGTACCTGCGCGCAAGGATAAACTGATTGCGAAAGAGGTGACACAGAACAGTGGAGGCTTCCGTATTTTATAAGGGGTAGATGGCAGTGAAGACGGTGAGAAGAATCATCAGGGAGTGAAGGTTCGCGTCAGCAAAGGCTGCAGTAGAGCCAACTGTAGTGGAGATGGGTTTCTGGGCTTCGTGCGTCGGTCGCGGGCCGCCCTCTGGGGCGCGCGCCCGCCGTATCTCCTCCTAACGACGCACGCCCCGCTTCGCAAAACGCTTTAATTGCCTCATTAACGAAGCAGGCATTTTTATCTCCGGGCGGTAGCGTCACCCGCGC